>CM024239.1:48096082-48696082 GCA_013421045.1 Propylea japonica
ACCACGGTTTGGAGAATGCTAACACAGGACGGTACTTCATTTGAAATCAAACCACCATTTCAAAACCAAATTAGAGTAGCGAAAGCCTATACAGTGTGTTTGGTCACGAGTTAGCGATAATTTAAAGTCATCAAATATAATCGACAAAACACCCAAACTTGGAAGTTTGCCCTCTTAGTTTTGGAGTAGCCCCCATTTTGAATTACTTTTTTATTTCGTTTACCCTTCCAAATAATATCGATTTCTTTGGACATAAAGGTCCTACAGATGTGAAAAAATGTTTTTGAAAGATGATACTTACACCTTCCATTGCAGTATAACAATATAAAAACATTCATCTTGATTACGCCATAAAAAAATTTTTGAAAAAGGTCATAGTGAAAATATGTAATGATTTTCTCAGTAAATCGGCAATAGTACAAGAACTAGCACATTGAAGTATAATTTTTTTCAATGATTTAACACGCAAGGACACAAGCTACAAAACAACAATAACATAATTTCTGTAAGTTAGGTACATAATTTGAGGTTATTGCTGTTCGAACATGAAACCTCATGAAAATGGTAAAAATAAAAAAAAACTTTTTTACTGTACTTTCGATAATTTTCAATGATCAAACAAACAAATTATCATAAAAATTGCTCAAAATGGCCGCCTCTGCTCTGTAGACAGACAGTGGCCTTTATGACGACTTGTCTTGTGTCTTTGCTCGCGTAGTGATCATGTTCGAACACCAAAACTCTCAAATTATGTAACCTACAGATATGATGTGAGTGTTTGTTTTGTAGCTAATACCCTTGCGTGTTAAATAATTGAAAAAAAATATACTTCAATGTGCAAGTTCTTGTGCTATTGCTGATTTACTGAGAAAATCAGTACATATTTTTACTATGAGCTTTTTTAAAAGAATTTTTTTATGGCGTTTTCAAGTTTATATTGTTATACTTCGATGAAAGGTGGTAGTATCATCTTTTAAAAAACATTTTTTTTCACATCTGTAGGACCTTCATGTCCAAAAGAAATCGATATTATTTGGAAGGGTCAACGAAAATAAAAAAGTGTAGTAAATTTTAAATGGGGGCTACTCCAAAACTAAGGGGGAAAACTTCTAAGTTTGGGTATTTTTGTCGATAATATTAGGATATTTGATGGCCTTAAATTATCGCTACCTCGTGACCAAACACAACGTATAATAAGGATTCAGTAATATGATTTCTTCAAGAAGATTAAATTGAACGAATCGAATACAGGGTGGCCGTTTGAAAAACGAAACAGACGAGATTACAGACGAAATAAATTTTTTCGATAGAAATGCTCGGACAGGTCGATTTCTGTTTCGAGGGGGACAACTTAAGATGTAGGTTACGGACGCATAGCGCTTCAACCCTTGCTACTACAACCACTCACCACCAATTTTTGAAATAGGAAGATGAGGGTGAGTGATAACCTCATTTGAAAGGTATTTTTATACTGAATTCAGCACAGTAGTTGTTTTTTCATTTTATGCATTAGTTCTCGAAATATTCTTAACTAGTATTTGAAATGAAGTGGTGTTTTCATGGCACTTGTAGTGTTGTTTTGTGAAAAATCGACATTTTGAGCTTCAAACAACCATGACAGTGGCTTCCTTCCTCCAATCCACTGACATAGAAATATTTAATCAAGATGTCGAACAAACAAAGCGTATTGCGAAGGAGCTCAATCTTGCTGAAACTCAATCTAAATTATCTTCGATATAATTTGCAGTATTTCCCATAACATGCGGTAACACTTGATCGATAGAAATCTCCAAAAAGTCCAAATACGTACATATCTCTAATCAGATTTACCGGGTAAGAAATCAAATCATTAATGATGCCACAGAAATATTCAGTCCCAATTCGTGAAACGATTTTCGACTTAATTATGAATGTTTTCTCAGTTGGCTTCAATAATGTTTTCATTTTGTTGATTATTG
Source organism: Propylea japonica (assembly GCA_013421045.1). Lineage (NCBI taxonomy): Eukaryota > Metazoa > Arthropoda > Insecta > Coleoptera > Coccinellidae > Propylea > Propylea japonica. Next base: position 48,098,041 of record CM024239.1, read on the forward strand.
AATTCATATCTTTTTCAAAAAAATGAGAATCGATAATTTTTATTTATTACGAACAGAGTTGGCTTACTGGTTCTTGGACATGTGAATTATTCTTAGTTTTGAATCGAGACTTTTATGTGTTCTAATTCATTGTTCGACATGGTTTTTCAATTGCAGAGCGGGTGGAAATAATTTCACTTTTTTTTTGGCAAACAATCAATGTGCGAATAGAACCGCAGAATTCTTCAATCAACGACATTTAGATAAACATGTTGTTTGAAGCTCAAAATGTCGATTTTTCACAAAAAACTACAAGTGCCATGAAAACACTTCAACTTCATTTTCAAATACTTAGTTAAGAATATTTCGAGAACTAATGCATAAAATGAAAAAACAATTACTGTGCTGAAATCAGTATAAAAATACCTTTCAAATGAGGTATCACTCACCCCATCTTCCCTATTCAAAAATTGGGGGTGAGGGTTGTAGTAGCAAGGGTTGAGAAGCGCTATGCGTCCGTAACCTACATCTTAAGTTGTCCCCCTCGAAACAGAAATCGACCTGTCCGAGCATTTATATCGAAAAAAATTTTATTTCGTCTGTTATCTCGTCTGTTTTCGTTTTCAAATGGCCACCCTGTTTATCTCTGCAATTCTTAAGCAAAATGGTGACCACATAAAAATTCAGGCAAAAATAGGAAAAGGAAAAAATAGGGCATTATAGTATGGAACTATGTACAACCTTCAACAGGTCGCACCGAACTAGCACAGTCGATAGCCAATTTAATGACGTCTTTTTAAAGATTATCTCAAAAGATCAGAATAATTGGAAACAGCCATCCAACACTCAAAATAATATCAGAGCTAACCTGACTAAAGTAAAACCTAATAAAGAGAAGTAATTTACTAAAAATTTCACTTTATGAGTGTGGTGAAACCATAAACTTAACGTCCCTTAAATGTTCCCATCAAAAACATAAAAAACCAGGACCACAGGGAGATACTGATAAATCAATCACTGTTCAACATGCTTTGAACGAAGACCATAGGATTTTATGGGGTTAAGTTTTCGTAATATCTAAAGAAAAAAAACTGAAATAAAAAGTGGATCTGATGAAGAATTCATTTTTTTTTTTCAGGGAAGTACAAGGTGGTTGGTACCAATATATTTCAATCTTTTGTTATGCGAGGTGTTTCCCAAATAATTGGACAAACTTTCAGGGCAATGGCAGAACATCTTGGGGAGCATAGATCAGTATTCTTTGGGAGATATCTATTGTTTCGGGCACCTTCCTGAAACTTTCAATCGACATAACTTTACAGCTTCTTTATGGAATTTCATGGAAATTTCAACAAACAACTCTAGAACAATCGCTCACATAAGCTTTTAGTAGTTTTTTCGATAACGCACATTCGGGCTAAGATAATAATATATTTTTTTCTGTGACGGGAAAAAAATGTGACATTTTATATCTCTTGACAGGTCACAAAATATGACTTTTTACGAGATTGCTTTTTTCTCTGTCAAAAAAATGATTCTCTATGTAGCCGGAAAAAAGTACTTACTTTTTTCCCGGGAAAAAAGTAATTTCGTGAAAAGTTATATTTCTTTCACTATCAAATCGTTGTTTTTCTTGTCACAGAAAAAATAGTGTATTATACACGGGAAAAAAGTAGATTTTAGCTCTCGGTTTTTGTGTCTTCCTCCGCTTCGCGTCGGGAAACAATATAACCTCGAGCTAAATCTAATACTTTTTTCCCTTGTATATAATAAACTATTTCGTACTTCCGGGCCTAAAGTGACAACTTCACTCCCTTGTGACAGGTACTAAAGTGTCACATTTGATCCCACCGGGATAAATATTGACGAAACTCCCGGAACGATTAAATCACAAACAAACGAATTAAGGGATATTTTATTGTAAAATATAATTAATTAGAATGGTAATTAATTAATATTCAAATTAATTAATATTCAAATCAATATTGTGGCAGTTCGTCATATTGACCAGTCTTTCCTGGATTAATGCAGCAGGTAACTGACGAGTAACAGATAGGCCTTTTCATATATTAACTGGTGTTTGTTTCCAAGATCCTGCGGAAACAGGAAGCGAGAATGAGGCGACTTGACCAAATATTTTATCTGAAATTTTTTGTTTATTTTCAATAAACGATTCAATATATCCCTCTGCCACGTTGGAGGATTTCCATCCTCCAAGTCTTTTCAGCACTTCTATTGTTGCCTCCCGAATCAGCTAACAAAGACGCAGATGTGCGTCTAACTAAAACAATGTCCCGTATAAGACGTCGCATTTTCTAATTTCAGGAAAGCTGCTATTTGCCGTGGAAATGTACCAAACATGTTTTTTCCTACTACTCGCATAGTACATTCTTTGTTGATGTATTGAACAAAAAATTTTGAATGAGGTGTCCCTGTCTTTCGCAATGCCACATATTTCCGAAATATCGCCACAAAACTGATGGCACTGTTTTCTGAATTTTGGATCATAGAATTTCGGTCAATTTTATTTTTGGTGTTTCTAATCGCAATTAGGAAGGAATCGCAAAATCTCTTACATCGTCGATTTCTAAATCAACCAACTCTTTTCCACGACAAGCTCCCGCAACGCCCAAAATAAGTGCAACCTACAAAAAATTGATTTCTTAAAAATTTCTGAATATAAACAAATTTCCAAATTACCTTAAGCATTAAATATTTATCATCCGGAGCCTCCCGTAAGAACTGATCTACCTGCTCAGACTTCTTGACTTCTTGGCTTAAATCCCTCATTTCTCCTCTTCAAAAAAGCTAATAATTTTGGAAATTTACTTATATCAATATCTTCTCTAATGTTAAAACCGATTTCAGCATTGAGTAATGTGCCCAGAGAGTTGAGGCACAAACCGCTTTTGATTTATCATTGAAGTAGACTAACAGCGCATTTTCAGTAGGTTGTCTCACATTTTTTAAGCGCCACCACTTTCTAAAAGCATCGTACTGCTGCTCGTATAGTTTTCTAGATTTCGGTGGTAACAATTATTCACCTACTTCGGCTGCTCTTTTATCAAATCAGATACACCTTCTTCACTCATGATACCAATAATTATCAATAACAATGTTTCTTTACAATGACACTAGTAATGACAAAGTTTCTAAATTATAATTGTCACAACGCAGTGTTACTATGGTAACTTATTTTAAAGACAGTTTATTAAATGAGTTGAAGAGAGAAAAAACTGATTGAAATTATTGAAATAATTAATAAAATCATACCGGAAGTACGAAAAGTATCGTATATACCTTGCGACTGAAGTATAGTCCGTCACGAAGGTCAGCGAAGGGTGGGGGGGGTCGGGTGGCCATGGAAATTTGGCATATTCCACTGTGTATATTAAAATTTAGGTTATGTTTCTTGTCAGATTGATACGCAATGTTGTCAATATTGCATAGAGTTGTCTGATAACTCGCAATCTCGTCGAACGAGGCCGGTTACATTCGGCAACGTTGACTTTATTTTACGTTATGACAGCAAATACTGCCAATTTCAGATAAAAAAAAAAACGCCTACTATGTGCTCAACCTTTCGTGAACGGACTATACATTTAATCCTTCAGGTAAATTATGGTCCTCCTGCGGTCGGGCCATAAACTTTACCTTCAAGATTAAATGTACTCCTTCAGTCGCGCGGTATATAATGTACTAATAGTATCATTGAGATTCAAACTATCAGAGTATTATAAAAATCATAAATAATAATGTGAACAGAGATTGATATTTATCGATTGAAATCAAGCAAATGCAAGGAAATGGTTTCAAACAGAGCATCCATGGATAGCTATTTCGTCCTATTAGGACTCATCAGTCTACTTCTTGACGTGAATCACTCGTAAATCTTTTCGCAGCTGTACAAATACCACCTGTATACACTAACCTCCACTCCATGATAGTTGTGAAGAAATATGCATTGTCATCATTATCATTATTTATAATTTATCGCTTTCGCACTAAAAATGTTTTTCTCAATTTATGTCCATATCAGTTCTACTAGATAGTAGAGTCTACACCGATTATTAAATAAAAGTAACTGAAGCAGAACAGTGAAATCCTTAAGGATGAGGGGTATTGGTTGGTAAATATTCGCCCCCCCCTAGGACGACCCTCGAGAAAGAACTTCTATTCAATAATCTATTTCGCAACTTTTTTCATATAAATTTAATGATTACGAGAATTTTTCTTATTGCTAAATAATGTCTTCAGGATCTCAATTTTCCATTTGACTCAATATTTTTTCCGTAATGTAAATAATAGTCTTTTACCTTCTTTCATTCTCAATGAAAAATGAAACAAAATAAGATAAGGTCTACAATTTGAGCAAATATTTACAATCTTTTTCGACCAAGAGACGTGTATATATTTTTTCACAAGTTTGGGTAGAAAATCTAGAAAGATATGAGCGATTGTTGAAGGAATGTTCTGAAATCATCCAATAAATAATTCATCGTTACATTTTTTGTTGACGATCATGCCCGTGAGTGCAGCATATTATGCTGATAGGTAATTTCAACATTAAAATATATGGCGTTTTCGGAAACTTACTCGATCACTAAGATCACTAACCCGGGTTACCAATTGACAGCAATTGAACTGTTTATCCGTCAGTTTGTAACCCGAGTTAGTGATAGAGTAAGTTTCCGAAAACGCCAATAGATTCGCTGCGCAGAAAGAAAAAAAAAATAGTGTTTATTTTGGAAGCTTCATACAAAAGGATATTTCAAAATGTTTTTTATTATAGAGGAATTTAGGTAGCTAAGGGGCAAATATTCAGGAAATCATTCTTTAGACTGTTCTGGGGATATTTTATCCTTGGAAACTTTTCGAAAAATCGCTTTGTTGTGAAGATATAAGGTGAGACATATTTTCAATCAATAACAATTCGATACTAATTCCATACGAAACACCTTGTTGAAAATGACTTCCTCGAACTCATCCAAGCAATCATTATGTCAACACTCACGCAAAAAATAGAATAGTTGCATGCAGAACAGTCTAACTCGGGGGGGAACTGTAATACAATAGAGCGGAAAAGGAGCATGGAATAGAGGAATTTGTTTTTCTTATTTTTAATTTGTTCTATATTGAATAAAGAGTTATATTAGTTGTGAAAAATATTTCACCCTTTATCTTCGCAACAAAGCAATTTTACAAAAATTTCAAGGATAAAATTTCTTATAATAGTCTGAAATTCTAAATAATAACTACCTGAATATTTGCCCCTAAGTTACCTAATATCCTCTATAATAATAACATTTTGGAATGTCCTCAGGTATGTAGCTCCGAAAATAAACCCTAATTTTCTTTCCTTTGAGTAGTTAGCTATCAGCAAATGCTACACTTACGGGCATGATCGTCAACAAAAAATGTAACGACGAATAAATTGATTATCGGATGATTTCAGAAAACTTTCTTCAACAGCTCGCTCTGTTGTTTTTAGATTTTCTATCCAAACTTGTGAAAAGTTTCTTGTCTAAAAAAGTTTAAGAAAAGCCCTGAGCAGGAGCTTTTGAGCACTCGTTCTTTGGTAGGGCAATAAGACTTTTACCTCAAAATTGAATATTGGACTTGAATAGTCCAAAGAATATTCCCCTGAAGATTAACCATTCAGTTACCTAACTCCTTGTATATTTCATTCATCCTTAAACATAACAATGAACTATTTACAGATTACAATACCAACCTAATTTGTTTCCACCCCCTACTGAGAAAAAACCTAGCAGAAACTATATCTCGGAATGCAAGAAACAGTCTCAGTAGCGAATTCATTATATTTACCTTTCCTACCTTTCCTGTTTTCCGACGTTTGGAGAATAACCTTTTTCCAGATCCGTGACCGGCGCTCAGATAGGCCATGACATGCTGTCCTGCTGAACACACAACTCCACATCAAAATATCACGTTACACTCGCAGGGGATAGTTTTGTTGGTTTACGGATATTGTGACATATCGGGCTATCACAGGGATTTTCCACGATGTTTTTCAACACTCAAGCGGAATATTGCGGTTTTTTATACTGATCGTTTAGGGTATTTCACTTCTTCTTAATTCATTTATTTTATATCAATTTGGATGTTCTGAAAGAGTAAAAAACCGTAATAGTTATTAGGTACATCAAAACCTGACGACCTGACTCGTGTGTTCGACATTGAATCAACTTTTTGTCATGAATTGTGTTTGAGAATTCGGCATGCATGATTCTGCTAAATGACTTCCGATGATATACTCCAATAAACTACGTGTTTGAATTGGATGTTCACTGAACTATGATGCTTCATAGATTTCAAAAAAGTTTCCTGAGTTGTCACTAAAAAATTCAGCCATGTGATAACTTGAGCATAATATTTATATCCTGAAAATTGTCTATTTCTATTGAAAACTAATAATAATATTAATTTTTCGTGGAGGACAATGCCAATTCAAAAGACGTATAGTTTCTTTAAGTATGAATTTTTCAGCCTGAATTGTTAATTTATAATGTATCTCTGAATGCTATAAAGGTTCAATCGAAATTGAATGAAAATTTTTATGATATCAATCGAAGAAAAATATCTTTAGTAATTTGTAATTTTACTGGTGCCGTATTCTCGAGAAGTGATATTCGAAAACGTATACGAACTTCATTGCGCGGTGTGCATTTTTGCAGGTAAACAGGGACTCGCGCAATGAAGTTCGTATACGTTTTCGAATATCACTTGTCGAGAATACGGGCCTGGTTTGATAAATAAATAATATGTACTTTCACTCTGCTTTTCAATTCTCAGTAGGTTCTTATGTTTTATAATGATTTTTAGAGTAGTATAAAAGTTGATAAAATTATTTATCGCCTTTATTATCATCTCATAAAAATATTAATTTGTGTTATTTGAAAAGCTGACGAGACAACTAACTTATTCGTGAGTCCAATTTATTGAAGTTGATCCGAATAATAGGTACTCAACTTATCTATAAAAATTTTATAGAGAATTTTAGGAGCTACCGAGTCCACTAGTTCACGAGTGATTATGGGAATATTATTCTGAAGAAATGCCCTTCTTCATGTTGCAATTTAGTATGAATTGAATATTCATGATGAAGTGATTGATTATTTCCAGTTAAGAATCGGAAAATAGTAAGTAGTAACTATTCGATTGTGGAATCTAATAGGGGAGTTAATTAAATTTTTGAATACTCAAATACTGAATTCAATTTCAGATATATAAAAAGCAATTGAAAAACAATCTTCATTGAAAGTAGATTAGTTCATCTATGAATTTGTTGATATCCGCATAGTTCAGTGGGCCTTTTTCTATTAGGATAAAAAACAATATCCTTTTCAAATCGAGAGAGAACTCCATATCCTTAAAAAGGAATACTAAAGTGTGACTACTTTGTTCTCACCTCATATATTATTTGTTTTAATATTAAAAGCATTAATTCTGTGAAATTCTTATATTTGATAGTTGAGTCATCTTCAACTCTCAATTCAATATTTTCGCAACTGATGATTTTTTTGATTATGGATATCATTCTTCATCTCTTTTCACTCAAAATAAAATAATAAAAACAATTAAGTTTTTCGAGGTGTCAAACAGACAATGATTTCAGAAAACCGAACGTATTTATGTGTAAAATAATCTTAATAGGTGCTTCACGACAATTTTCATTAATCATTCCATCAACTGGACTTCTAAGACTTCATTCATTACGAACATTATATGAAATATTTGCTGATATTTCTCAAATTGATGAAGTGCTAAAGTTACTCTCCTCTCAATTCTGATACTCTTTTGTGGTTATGATAGGATGAATTCACAACAATTTTTTTAAACAACACAGAATGTATGTTCAATCTCATTTTCTCTTCATTGTTTTATTTTCATTATAAAGGAATAATTAATTGTGGAAACAGATGATTTTTTAAAGTGAAAACAAAATTAAATTGTTCAATTAAGTTTCCATGACAAACAGTTTAATATTGAAGTACCTACTCATTGTAGATATCATCAATAATATTTTCATTTCTCTCATTATTCAATGATTTTCTCTCAAAATCTATCCGAAAACTCTTTCGATTGTATTTCACGTAAGGAAGTTAATTGAATCGTTAAATACAGCGATCTCAGAATTCACCAGTCATACCGTGAGCCAATGCAATCAGATAGAAACTATTTAGTTTCATGGAATCTTTCTAATTCAAACTGAACGAAGTGAGTATAATTTGTTCGAATACGGTAATGATATGGATTCCTTGAACTTACTCGTATGCTGTAATGGAGTTATTAATAGGGAATATGTCACATATCGAATATAACCGAAAAGTATTTACTGAATTAAATTATCATACGAATCAAGTAACTGAAACTGAATTACACATAGCTGGGCTTTAATTAAATTATGTATGTGGAACATGCGCCAAACGATCATATTAGCCTTTATATCATACAAGTAAAACGATTCGCAAAAGTTAATCTAGAATTATGCGGCACGACATGGAGAATATGGAAGATGAAATTTTCCATGAAATGGATAAGTTTCATAGTTTTATTCTATCCAATAACATACACAAGAAGTTCACATTAAGATGCGGTGCAAATACGGATATTGTGTTGTACACACATTTTCAAAAGTGCAACATTCCATTTTGCGAACTCTGATTAATTTTTTATTTTTTCGGAGTCGTTTTGAATCGACAATATCAACACACCTTAAATCTGACCCTACGAAGATTACAAAATTCAGTTAACAATTACACTCGTAGGTTGATGATTTCAAGACATAAACTTTAGATGAAAAATGGAATGAGGTACAGTTTGGTCATAATTAAACTGAACTACAACTTCCCAACCATTAAAAACATAGAGAATAATGAATGGCACATTGCGGTTTTTTCGAGAAACTCATAATGTGGTCTACAGCATTGATCTTTCTTATTTCGTTTTCGTAATATAAAGCCAAACTGACATTTGGGCAATTAAAACTTTGGTCATTATCTCCGTTTGTTTGTTCTATGAAATTGAAACACAAACGTTATACAAACACTTTTTTGATAGGAATCCAGTGTTTTTGTCTGATTTTTGCTCGAGTGTTTCCATCTTGATTAATTACAAAACTCTTAATTTTTCTAATACTCGCATATCCCATTTAAGCAAAAAACGGTTTTTTCTCTAAAATATACGCAAATATTTCGCTCTCGGATCAGCGGCGATGTCGACTTATTTGTTAATCTCAATAGTCTAGCTACAAAAATAACCATAAGAACCTCTCTAGTGATTTGAAAAGCATTTATTATTCAAATATTCGAAATTCATTCAACAAAGAGAAGGTATATCTCGCAAAACATTTCATTCGATGGATAACGAGACTGTAAATCTTTTCATTGGAGCCGAATGGACTGGTGTTTTTTTTGGCCTAAGGAATCTTCGGATGAAATATCTTACATGATCAAAGACAGACCCTGTATACAGGGTATCTGTAAACAAATGCGAGGAATTTTGAGAGATGATTGCTCGATGAAAAAAGCAGGGGTAGTTCATATGATTTTTTTTGAAATGGAACCCCCTTTCAGGATACAGCCTTCGGATGACGATGACGACTTGACAGTTTTTAATTTTTTTACGGTTTCTTGAAAACACTCAGTCATGAAACTAAACATAATATGAATCACCAAGTAGATGTTACTCACACAATTTTTTTTAATTTCTCATAACTTTATTATTAGCGGTCCAAAATAACAACCCGGTATGATTTTCGTTTTCTCTTATGGTTTCCCATTCAAATCTGGATAATAAAAATCTTGATACTTTTCTCAGCAATAATAAAAACTAACAAGCAGTTATAATCACTTTTCTTTCTTTTTAATCGTATAAGTGATCCATAGAATGAATATTATAAGATATTGTATGTCTATGACTGGAGATAAAACAAAATTGCATCTGCCACATGCATATTCGAATAAACTACCATTTTTATGTGTGAGTAGTTCATTTTATTCCTGCAAAGTATTTATTAAAACAATCGAATTGAAAATTGTAGAAAGAATCATTGAAAATCTATTTTCTTCTGTAAAAACCAATTTCGAGCGTAAAAAATATCTTAGAATATTCAATCTATGGAACATACGAAGAAATGAAATGAACAGTGATCATAACTGCTTGTAAGTTTATATTTGTTCCGAAAAAAGTATCGACTATATCGATATTTCACAAGAGACGAAACTATTTTTGAAGGAAAATCATAAGTAGTTGTTATTTTCAACCCCTAATATTGAAGTTATGAGAGCAAAAAAAAGTTGTGAGTAACATCTAGATAATGAATCATATTATGATTAGTTTTATGATTTTGTATTTTTAGGACTCGATTCCGAAAAAAATTTATTTAAAACTACCCCTGCTTATTTTAGTCGAAGAATCATCTCCCTAAGTATCTCGCATTCTTTACAGATACCCTGTATAACCTGAAAAATGCTATTGAATATCTGAATTGAAGCATATGATGCTTCACAATAAATGGTTGTTTTTTGATCTATAGGTAGTTGAAATTATCATATTTTTCAAATGTTTTTTCAAGTTGGCCTTTTCCATATCTTGATAAAAAAGAAGGTCAACTGGAAAACACTTTCTAAAAAATACCGCGTGAATAAAAACTCTATGAATTGTTTTGTTTTCAGACTTCATTAATCTTTTCATGCGATGCCCATGAACATGGCTTGTTAGATACTTCAGATGGATCAGACTTGATAAATACGGTCGTAAACTGGCTCTTCACATAGCCTATATAAATTTCATGTTTCACTCTACGGACATTCATTACGTCAAGTAACCGTTAGCCTAGGTTTTTATACTCTTGCCAACTCACATAGTGTAATACAAACAACGAAAATCTTAGCCCTTGTGTTTCAAACATTTCAACAAAGAACATTCCATTTCATTAATAACTCATGAGAGGAGATTGACAATATAAAATTATGTAATATTTTCAATCAATTTCTGTATCGAAGTTTAATGTAGTTCTTTATACGTCTACATTTATTTCTGCCTACGATGCTTATTATGTTTTTTATTCATGTTGAAGTATTAAAAAATAATTTGATTTGAGTTTTTATAGATCGAGGAATTTTAATGGAACGTTCTAATGAAAATATTTTATCTTCAGCTTAATAATCCTATATTGTAATGTTTTCTTAATTACAATTCAGGCAAAAGTAGTCGATAATCCTTGTATTATGGCCTGTACATTTTCTATGTTATTTTTATTGGAATAATAGATTATGATCTAGTTGTATGTATCGTTCTATTAATATTCATTGTATATTGCATTTATTCTTTTAGGTAGATTTATGTATGTTTGTAATAGGTTTTTGCCGCTAAATAAATGAGTGAATAAAATAAATGAGTAATACTTTTCTCGAATTTTCTTTTGAACTACTCTAAAAGTTCCTATTTGTTGTTATTGTGCGCGTAAAGCTCGAAAAGTTATATGATCTCAATAACTCTAATGAATATGACAGAAAGAATTGAATAAAGATGTTATCGCAATAATATTCAATGAAATAATATAAAAAAAATATTTTTATAGCGATGAGCTTATACAGCACATTTGAGTTTGATGTGAGTATTATCACTGAGTCGCATACCCAAGTTATGAAGTAGAAACGTTTATGTACCCTCTCTCTTTTACCGAGTAACTACATTTGTTCAGGCAAACCCACAGAAGGAATGAGAATATAATTATTCTGATATTGAACTCAGGTATCTTCACTTTAAGTAAAATAGTAATTTTTCAAAGAGTAAAACTTCATCTCGGCTACTTAGGTTTCAATCCAGAGTTTTATTCATGCTGAACTATTGTTAGGTGAATAAAAATTCAGAAACTGAAAGTAAAATAATATAAGGTATGAAATATGTATTAGGTTTTCTCTTCAGAAATATCCGTTTTCAAATTGCACTACATTCATTTCAAACTTCAGGAAAGCTTGAAAACTTTCAGTCTGAAAAACGACCATGTGCATTAATTTCTAACATTTCACAGGTCTGCACTTTTCTGAATGAATTATAATATCTTTTTCAATTATGTATTATTTCACATCAAAACTATCTCGGAAGCTTTCTTACACAAAGTATACAGTCTTCTCAATATCAAGGCTCGATGTTACTCTAATTCATGAAACGGGTTGAGTATCTGAGATACTTCGAAGTGAATAATATTCTGGGAGAGTAGGTACTATAATTTTTATGACAGCTCAGTTCTTATCAGTCCCAGAACATCAACTAAAAAAGCAATGAAGCATAAACCAGCAAAAACTAGGCGCTACTAAATGCAGAAATTCCAATATATTGTGCCTAAAAATAAGCTCCAATGTCAACAGTTCTTATTTCAAAGTATCTTATCTCAATCCTATTTCACGAGGATATGAATTGGGAAGAAATGAAAATCCCCTGAACAATGGGAATCATACACTTTATACTCTTCACTACAATATCCGGATTGCTTGATCCTAAATATTACGAAACTGCAGTTTGACGGCTGACAGTTTACCGCTCGATCGAAAGACGAGACACTCACTTATTACGAATTCGAATTTTCTCACGAACTGACTGGATAGCAGGAGAGCAACTTAAATTAGTCACTGATAGAATATTTAACTAAAGATTTCTGTCGCGTGATTATTAGAGTCCTGTCTAAAATTAGACCGGTCAAGTCTAATACTAGGTAGACGTCTACACGGTCCATTGAGTTTTATAAATAAAATACCATTGTTGGTCGAATTTATCATCTGTTGGATCGTACATGACCTGGATACCGTGCTCCAATAAAAATCAGATTGTTAAACATCGGAGTAAAGGTCGGTGATTGAGACATCGGTAGAATTCGTAACTCCGATCTACCGTATTGAAGGTGTGGTCGTTTTAGTATTCTGCTACAGAGTTTAGCTTCAGTATCTGGTAATGGCTAACTAATTTTAGATATCACTTTTCCTTTCTAAGGAATTGGAATATTGATTCCTTCCATTTGTATCAATGATATGATGGTTATTATTATTATTATGTATTAGAAATCGAAAACAACTTCTCCAAACAACAAAGACGAAAACCCTCAGATAAATTGCTGAAGTGACCTTATGAGACAGAAAACTGAGTTTCGACATTAGACAGACCTGTGACAAGATACCAGATGTAGCCAAATGGGTACGGGGAGAAGACGAGAGTGGAAGGCACATGTCGATAGAATGGGGAGGGTCGGCTAGCAGGGAAGGCATTCAAGGTGAAGCCAACTATCAGAAGACCAGCAGGCAGACCTCCGAAGAGATTGGCCGATTCATGAACATTAGCATCCCACGACCGAGACTGAAGAAATTGGAAAATACATGTCAAGCCCTGAAATAGGTGGAAGAAGATGAATTCGAATTGAGATCGTTGTGGCTAGATAAGTCCTCCGAGAATTGCGACCATATATGTGTTTAGTTCTCTACCCTGTTTATTCATGTAAACCCAGGATGGTCGTCAATAGCGTTTATATATGAAAACCTTCCTGGGAGCCTTGGTCGTTACCTCTTGGGCATCCAGGACCGATTTGACCATTTGGATTGTCCTAAGGCCAGCCAGCTCTTGACACTTGGATTGGATACCACTTGTTCAGCTGTTCTGCTCTCGATCAACAAAGCCTGCAAATATCATCTGCTGACTTTCCCATACAGTACAAGTGATGCTTGTAAAAATAGTGCACTGTAAGCAGTCCTACCATCATCCGAAGCACAGCTCATGACAGCTTTATGAGGTTTTTGGTATTGGTAGGTAAAATCATAATGAATTGTTCAGACTGAGTAAGTCCAGGGCAGTTTTCCAGAAGGTTGTTCTGTTATTTAGCTCCCATTGCTAGACCAAACCCTCATATTGGTCTTTTAGAAGCCCATAGAAAGACTCAGGTCCAGCAGGTGTTCACCTTGATACAGTTTTTGCGAATTCATCGGCTTTCTCATTGCCTTTGACACGACAGTGCCTGGCATCCATAGTAAAGGCATTTCATTGTCTCTTGCCAGTTGCTTTATAGTGTTACAGCAGTCCCAGGTCAGCAGCATCCTAGGGATTTAGATATCCTCAATTTAGGGCCATGCATCTACTTATTGCTTTTTCAGCCATTTTTAACAACTCATCTGATGTAAGTTCTATACATTGAAATATCCCTGCCTTTTTAAAAGTTTTAAGTTGTAGGATCCTGATGAAGAACAATGGTTGTATAAATTGAATCAAGCCCTTTGCCAAGAGCCCAAATAAAAAAAATACCTAGTTAAAAACAAGCCTTAAACATAAAACGCATCCAAAGACCCCAGATGATTATGAAGAAATTTATATATTTTCAGATTTCTGTGATATTTCTGTATTTCAGTCTTCTTCTTTGCAACTAGTACCAGTCGATGTTGTAATTTATAGCAGCCAAGTTTAAATCCTTCTAATAGCAAAGCTTCTCGTTCAACTCAAACAATTCACATCCGCGAAAAAATTGATCCATATTTATCTGGAGGCAGTTTTATACCTTGTTCAGATAATTTAGGTTATTCGCTAGGACCATTAAATCAAGTGAGTATAATTATTTGTTATAATCCTCCATTTATTATTATAATATTCAGATATGTTGTGTTACGTCAATAGAAAAATATAACATCTATATTTGTAGATGAAACATTGTAATTGCATTTTGTACGCAGGAAGCTACAGCATATTTTGTGAACTAAAAATGTTGTTTTTCCAAACTGCCACTTTTTCTATATTCGATCGACTCGAAAGGCACAAATTCGAAGGAAAAATCGAATCTGACCGATGAATCTTCATCAGTTTACCGCAAAAAAAGAATAATAGCAATGCGAAACTCAGTTCCATATAATCGAACGGAAATCAAAAGAATGAAAGACATCTTTGACTGTAGAAAAAACCCCTACTCGACACAAGAGCCCCGCTTCCCCATTGGTATATCGATATATCTCAAGAAAACGATTCGAAGCCAGGGAGAAATAGATTTCAAATAAAAACTACTCAGCATATGACGCAATGCCCGGTCCCAAATAAATCGCTCACAGCAAATAAACAAGAAAGCTGTCTGTTCAGCAGAGCGAAAGCAAAAATTCAAATTACAGATTTGACCAACGTATCAAAGGATTATCCAATTATAACTTAAATTTCAAGTACATATAAAGAAGTGAAGCAAAGCTTTCCTTTCAATTCAAACAGCTTACTGCGAGAAAAAAGGATCCAAATTTGTCAACAGGCAGTTTTTAACTTTGTTCAGATAATTAAGGGTATCCGTTGGTTTAGTAATTATAAAGGGTTTCCAATAAAGGGCTTATTTTGACATTCAAAGAAAAATATTTTATTATAAATGATCGGATGTTTATTTCATTACAAAACGAAACTTTGCCGTTAATATCGGAAAATAACATCACGCAAATGACCAACACAACCACGCTTACAGGACCATATCCTTTAAATGAAATTTTTCATAACTAAATCGCAAAGTGGCTGCCCCATGTCCTCGATACCTCACGAATTTCATCTTTGAGGTCTTCAATCGACGCCGGGCTATTGGCGTAGACCTTCACTTTCACTTAGCCCCAAAGGAAGAAGTCGCAAGGTGTTAACTCGCAAGATCTCGGTGGCCAATTGTGATCATCTATTTAGAAATAACACGGTCCGGAAACTTTTCTCCTAAAAGATCAATGGTTTCGTTGCTTGTGTTTTTGTTGAAAGTAAACGTATTCGAGATCAATACTATTCAATTTCGGCCATAAAACTCATTAATCATCTCTCGATAGCGCAATCCATTTACCGTAACTGTTGCTCCAGCCTCATTTCCGAAAAAGTAGTAAGATCCAATGACTCCGCCGGACCATAAACCGCATCAAACAGTCACACGTTGAGGATAGAGAGGCTTTTCAACAGGATAAAACAAGCCACCGAGGTCGTAATGGGCCTCATCACTCAAGATGATTTTTCGATGGAATTCCGTATCATTTTCATGCATTTCAACGACCCAATTAGCAAAGACACGACGTTGTTGTTGATCAGTCGGCTTGAGTTCTTGTGTTAACGGAACTTTGTAAGCCTTAAGACCCAAATATTTATGCAAAATACGGTGTAATGACGTTTGTGGAATGCCTAATTTCAAAGAACGACTAGGAATGGACAAACCTGGGTTTTCTTCAACACTTTTGTCTACAGCAGCAATATTCTCTGATGTTCTTCAGCGACGTGCACGGGTTCTGTTCTTTACATCACTTACTTGTCCCAACAGCTCGATTTTTCCACCAATTTCTTTATTGCGGTCCGACAAAGTGCTTCACGACGACCCAAAAATGTTAGAGTTTCACGAAATTATCACCATATGTACAATGAATTTTAATGATTTCAATGCGTTCTTGAAGCGTGTATCGTTCCATTTTTATTAATGGCGTTGTTTCTACTTGTCGAATGTCAAAAATGACAGCTTCAAACGCGACATCTACCGAAATAGCGGGCTATTCAAAATAACACCTCTTATTAGAAAACCTTTTAATTATTCCTTATAATTCTACAGGTATTATTATATATTCAGATATGTTGTTTCCATGTTCAATATCGAAAAAAATTGACTATAGTTGTAGATGAAAATTGATATCGCATTAAATTTGCAGGAAGTTACTGCATAGTTTGTACATTAAAAATGTAATGTTTTTTAACTTATTATTTATTTTGCACCCCATCAACTCGTAAGGCACCAAACAAACAAGAAAGCTTGATGTTCAGGAGAGCAGAAGCAAATGAAGGCAAGGAAACCCAATAACTTGCGGAAAGAGAGGCTTCAATACATGAAAGTGTCGAGAAAGGTTTAAGACTTGAATATGAACGTTGAAATAATTGGGAATGAAACTGAAAGCAACCAGAATTTTCAATATTTGAGCGCTAGTTTTACTTAAACGAGTACTATATCGTTTTGCCAAATGTCTGCAATTTTTTAATTCAGAGCCAAAAATGGTTTCAAACGATAGGTGCCACTCCCTGATGAAAAATCCTTGGTCAAACTCAATTCTGTTCATGGGCCGTCTGGCCGTTAGCACAATAACTTTCGGAAGAATTGTCCTAGAGACTTGAAATTTTTAGGGTGAGTTCGAGTCCGAAATGGCTCGGTTGAGTTGTTAACTAGCCAAATCGTAGGGCTGTTCCATAAAATATGGCCATTCACAATTTTTCTTCCTCAATTTCTCAGACAAAACGAAACAAATCAAGATGAAATGTTGTGGCTAAATGTAAGGTGCTCATAATAAGCCTGATGCAAAATTTTGTGGCCATAGTATGAACAGAAACATAGAAAATTCAATTAGAATATCAAAAAGAAGTAACTTATATTTCCATGATAGGATTTCCGATTCGAGTGAAATTTATTTTGTGAATGGAGATCGCTAAACTGAATGTTCATCCAGAATTTCGTGGCCATAGTTTGGATAGAACCATAGAGAATTCAATTGGAATATTGAAGAGAAGAGTCATTATATTCCATAACAGGATATCCGATTCGGGTGAATTTTTCTTGTTAGTGAAAACTGATGTACTGAATTTTTATGTAAAACTTTGTGGCCATAGTGTTAACAGAAGTAGAGAAAATTCAATTGAAAATTGAAAAAGAATCTTTTTATTCGAATAACAGGATATCCGATTCGAGTGAATTTTTTTTCTTGAATGAAATGTGATTTACTGAATTTTCATGCAAAATTATGTAGCCATAGTGTTAAAAGAACCATAGAAACTTCAATTGGAATATTGAAAAAAGAATCTTCGTTTTTCCATACCTAGCAGAATATCCAATTCAAGTAAAATTCATTTTGTTAATAAAACTGACATGCCGAACATTCATGCAAAATTTCAAGAGGATCGCATCGTCAGAACCATATGATTTAGTTCTTGTATTAATATTTTACATATTTCAATTTCTGAATTATTTCCAGAAAATAATTCCGATTGTGCCAAGATTCCGCATTTATATATTTGGTATCAATCCCATATTCAGTTTGGAGGAAGTAGACTCATTTCCACACCAACGAACGTGCGCTCAAAAGCTCCTGCTCAGGGATTTTCTCAAGTATTTTCAATTCGCGTTTTATCGATAAAAACAAGCCTGTAAATATTTCTGTCTCGCTTGAGGACCTTCTTTAATTTATTATGAAAGCTAATGACTGCTGCTGTAAAAGTAATTATTCGAGACAACAATACTCGCAATTCGAATACATCTCAATCTCATCATCTTCCTTCTATTGAGTCCTAACCAACTTTTTTTTTGTTTATGAGTTTCTGATATACTTAGGACATTTTCGTGGTCTTATCCTGTAAATTCTCATCAAGCTACACTCCTATAACAGCAGAGCTTCTCTTTTAGTTAAAACAATTCACTGCGGCGAAAAAATGGATAAAAATTTATCTGGAAGCAGTTTTGACCTTGTTCAGAGAATTAAGGGTATTCGTTTGGACTTCCATTAAATCAAGTGATTATAATTATTTCATATAATCCTACATGAATTATTATATAATCAGCTATATTCAAATTCGAGAGAAAAAGCTGCTCCATATCTTGTGAATTAAAAATGTAATATCTTTAAATTCAACTTTTTCTGCACCTCGTTAACTCGTAAGGCAGTTTCAGAGGAAAAATCGAATCTGACCGAAAATTTTCATCAGTTACCGAAAAAAAAAGAATGCAATGCGGAACTGACTTCCACATAATTGAATGGAAATCAAAAGAAGGGAAGACATCTTTGACTGGAGAAAAAACTCCAACTCGACATAAACTCCCCGCTTCTCTCATTCGTATAGCGATATATCTCAGGGAAAACGATTCGAAGCCAGGAAGAAATGGATTTTGAATAATAAAATACTCAGCATTTGACGCAGTGCTCCGGTCACAAAGAAATCGCTTACAGCAAACAAACAACAAGAACGCTTTCTGTTCAGCAGAGCGAAAGCAAATATTCAAAATTACAAATTTAACCAACGTATGAAAGGATTATCTAATTAGAACTTCATCAACAGGCAGTTTTTAACCTTGTCCAGAGAATTGAGGGTATTCTTTGAAATTAGTATTATAATTATTCCTTAAAATTCTACATAAATCATCATATATTCAGATATGCGTTTTCCACGTTCGAAATTGCAGAAAATTTACTATAATTGTAGATGAAAAATGTCATCGCATTATATTTGCAGGAAGCTGCTCTCTGTTCAGCAGAGCAGAAGCAAACAGTCAAGAAAACCCAAGAAAGGCTTCAGTACTTGAAAAGTCCGAGAAATTAAGAGTTGAAGAAAAAAGCTGAAATAATTGAAATGAAACTGAAAGCTCCCAGAACTTTCGATATTTAATTCTCGTTTTACCAATATAAACAGGCTCGTAAATTTTTCTGACTTCACCTAAGGACCTCTTTCAATCTACTATAAAAAGCCAAGCAGTGACTGCTGTTTTGAAAATTAATTATTCGAGACAACAATACTTGCAATTCAAATATTGTGCAAACTCATAATTCTTCATCTATTGAACCCTAAAACAACTTTCAAGTTTATGAGTTTCTGATATACTAAGGACAATTTCATGATCTTATCCTGTAATTCTCATCAAAGTAAACTCCTTAAAACAGCAGAGCTTCTGTTTCAGTTCAAACAACACTGCGACGAAAAAATGGATCAAAATTCATTTGAAAGCCGTTTTTTGACCTTGTTCAAAGAATTGAGGGTATTTTGAACGATTCTTTCGAAATCCTCGTGAAATTCCAAATTATGATGGGAAGGCCACTTTGTAAGCTGTGGTGAATGAATTCAGTGTCAGTTTTTATGGAAATTTTCCTGATCTGTAGCGATGATTCATAAAGATTCGATAAACTCGTATAATCAACACATTTTTGATTAAAACTTTAACACCCCGTATCTCGAAAACGAAACGTTTGCGACCCCATGTTTATGAGACTTTTATTTCTTAAACTCACTTAAGGAATCTCCCCTTTTCGTTTGTACGTTCAATTTAGGAACACCCTGTATAATCAGATATGTTCTTTCCATGTTCTCAATTGAAAAATATTCAATCTAAATTCGAAGATGAAAAGCTACTCCATATCTTGTGAATTGAAAATATAATGTCTTCAAATTCAACTTTTTCTGCACCTCGTCAACTCGTAAGGCACAAATTCAGAGGAAAAATCGAATCTGACCGATGAATTTTCATCAGTGTACCGAGAAAATTAATGATAGCAATGCGGAACTCAGTTCCACATAATGAAATGAAATGCAAAAGAAGGAAAGACATATCTGACGGAAAAAACTCAGCATATCACGCACAGCAAACAAACAAGAAAGCTCTCTGTTCAGCAGAGCGAAAGCAAAAATTTAAAATTACAGATATGACCAACTTATCAAACGATGATCCAATTAGAACTTTAATTTCATTAGGAAGAGGAAGTTTATTCGGCACTGTCAGTCACGATTGTTTCCGTCGATCTCAAATACGTCTGAGGTCTATCGTAGGTTAAATCTGGTTCCTCTTGAACAGCGCAGAAAGATCACCGATCTGATTTTTACCCACATCTTGTTGAACACTGAAATTGATTGTATCCATATGTCTCAGTATATCAGGTTACTTGTCCCCTCGTATAACACACGACACACAGACACATTTTTCACTGATTCCGTTAGTACTTACTACTGTATGAATTCTCTTATCCATAGGTCAATAGAAAACCTGCAATGTTTTGTTTAGAGTCACAAATATTGATTTATTTTCCAACTCTGCTTCAAGAATTAGATATGCACTCATGTTTTATTTTAGCCGCTGTAATTGAACCTGTGATGCTGGCTGATTGAGTTCGCTCAGATGAGTAGTACATATAACGATAGCATATTTATTTACTTAAATTTCAGTATTTTGTATTGCTTTCCTGTTTTCTTGAATGTGATGTTTTCTTAAGTAAGATATACTTGCTTTCTGTGCTTTTTATACATTGTAATGTGGACACTGTTGTGGGCTCGTCCCGTTTGTGTCCCAAAGTAATAAATAAAAAAATAAAAATAACATAAAGAAGTGCAGAAAAGAACTTCAACCCAAACAGTTTTTTGCCTCGAAAGAAGGATCCAAATTTATCAATAAATTGAAATTTGTAATCATCGAAATGAATACAATCTTCATTTTTTAGTTTTTAACCTTGTTCAGAGAATTAAAGCTATTCGTAGGAATAATTTTACATCATTCAATTGGGAAAAATTGACTATATGTAGTTGTAGATAAAAATAGTCATCGCATTATGTTTGCGGGAAGCTATTGCATATTTTGTGTACTAACGATTACATTGTTAGTTAGTTAGTTTTTTTATCTTATACTTTTTCTGCACCCCATCAATTTATAAGGCACAGAGAAATATCGGATCTGATAAATCTTCATCAGTGTACCGCAAAAAATAATTGATAGCAATGCGGAACTCAATTGCACATAGTCGAATGGAAATCAAAAGAAGGAAGGACATCTATGACTGGAGAAAAAACTCCTACTCGACATAAATGCTCCGCTTCTCTCATTCGTATAGCGATATATCTCAGGGAAAACGATTCGAAGCCAGGAAGAAATGGACTTTAAATAAAAAATACTCAGCATATGAAGCAATGCTCCGGTCACAAAGAAATCGCTTAGAGCAAACAAACAAGATAGCTCCCTGTTCAGCAGAGGGAAAGCAAACGAAGGCAAGGAAGCTAATGAAACTAAACCAATGTGACATCTACTGGAAAACCCTAGAACCACGAATTTAAATCAATATCTGAGCTACTGGCGCCATCCACTTTCCGGGAGAAGAAAAACTGTTCCTCATCGATTCATCACTTAGTTCATACTTTGTGACCTAGATTACACGCTTGACTGGTTGTAGGTTGATACGATGAATTATAGAAAAAGTTCGATTCCGATTCATTTTAATCTGTAGTACAAGATTTTTTCCCTGAATTGAAATATTATTTGGCTATTTCCATCATATTTACTTCTTCTGTTCAACGTTTCGGCCAACGTTCGCTAGTCGCTGTCAGGAAAACACTTCAGACTCTTAACTTTCAAAAAAGCAACTATCGTTACTCTTCGAAAATGCTTGTTATTTTTGACACTTTTTAGAGAACAATCCTCGACGACTTTGATCTTTTTCAATTCTTTCAGTTGTCAAAAAAATGGATTTCAGTTTTCAGGGTTTATCGTATTATTGGAGCCAAGATGTTCATTTTTTGATTTAATAGAAATCAAAAGACGGATGAGATTTTTGGTTTTTAGCTCGAATGCTGCTTCCTCCAATTTCGTCATCAATTTCGGGTTCATATATTCCATTTTGGTTAGGTAGTTGATTTTCATCTCAGGTTATACTTTAGTTAGATTAGCCTTGATAGTCTCTTGAGTCTTGAATGCTTTTCTCATATTATACTTACCTACTTCCAATTCATCTAATCTTTTCAAAAACTCTTCAACATAGGCTATTACATTGTTTATCGTTTGTGCTAATCTAACTGTAAAACCTGATAATGAAAATCGATTTACCAAAAAATTGCATTTGATGAAGTACGCTGGAACCTTCATTGAAGAAACTGAACTTGTTCAAATGTTCGATATAGAGAAAATAAGAAACTTGCTCAACAAAGAGGTAGTGATGAGTCAAAGCTTGTCCAACATGTTTTGAATCAACACCATAGAATTTTATGGAGTGGGGCTTCTTTAAGCTTGTCATTTTTCTTGTCAATAACCGAAAATCAGCCAATTGTCTGTCGAAATCAAAAATATCTGGGCACCAATAATAATGCTAATAAATCAAAACAGATTAAAGTCATCGTTGATTGTGTTCTGAGAAATATACCTACAGATAACAAACATTTTCAAAGAGTGACGAAAGTTGCTTTCACGGAAATTTAGAGCCCTGAGTGAATTCTGTACGACGGGTGGTTAATGCTGGTCAAAACTTTGAAAAGAACTGGTAAATATGATGAAAATAGCTCAAATAATATTTCATGAATTTCACATTAAAAATTTTTCGTTTGTGTTCAACACTCAGACGCTTCCTTCAAATTGGATAAACAGTCATAAAACTTGAATATTCTCAAAGGTTTTCGTTGCATTCATGAAATTTACCTTCCTGTGAACTTCTCAAAACTTAAGTTACCTTACGGCTGATTGAAAACACGTTGTTAATTTATAGATCAATAGCTCAGAGTTAAAAGTAAACCTAGAGATGCGCAACCAAGTAGAGTCTGTTTATGCACGCGAACAACATTTCGGCGTTGCGAACTTTTGCCGGATCTTCATTTCGTATTGAGATAATTGCGTCTGTTACAGTCAATTCTGTCAGTTTATCAATATCGTCTGTTAGAGTTTAGTTTCGCGATGCGTAGTGTTCACATTTTCATTTCGATTTGACGTTTATAAACTGAATTGTTTTACTGATTTGTTGGCAGTTTATTGTTGCTTAAGGGTATTCTGGTAATTATAGCCATGGAAAAATTACGAAAATGTTGTGTTATAATCTAACCATTTGTTTACTTCACCCCAGTGCGGCAGTGAAATGCTTTCCATCATCACTCTAGAGCTCGGTTGTTTATAATGCAGAACTATTCACGCGTATGGGCATTTCTTTGTTTACTCTTACTATGAGTTCAAAAGTGATACACTCGCTCTTTTTGAACAAATGTTGCATTTTCCAATCAGAAAACGCGAATTTGATTCTTCTATTCTATTTTACTATGGAAAGTAAGAAGCTTCTGCGTTCTGTTCATATTGAAAAAACGATAAATAAAATTTCAACGTTCTGAAAGATAGTGGTTTAAAATACCTACTACATAATTTTTTTTTAATCTTGAAACTACCTTGAAGATTGAAAGTTTTGAAGTTGTTACTCTCGGAAGTTATCGTGTGGACGGTCAGACGAAGGTCGAGCATAAACACAATTACTATTATTATTGAATGAAAATAATAAACTCAATAGCTTTCGGGCTATTTGAATCATTTTTATTAATTTTTTTTTCCATGACGATAATTCGCATAAACTATTCACAATAAAAAGTCATATCGACTACCTCCCACCATGTATCCAACAAAAAATCTCGATACATCCATATAACCCTGCAGCGAGATGTGAGCACAAAGAAGGGCAAGATATACGAGTATCTATCAAAGCAGACCTACTTTACTTCTCGAATGGCATTCAGAGATAAATTTCGAAGCTATTAGTTCCTGTGAAAGGATGCCATCCGCAAGAAAAAATATATGATCCGCAGTGCTCGTGGTGGAATGGAACCGAAAATCCCTCATCTATGAAATTGCATTTCTTGTTGATTTTATTTTACTCTGAGAATGCCGCAAGACTTCAGGTATTAGAAAAACTCACGAGGCCCAAATTTTACCGAGGTATATGTAGAGAGAGAATATTTCTTACCCGTTGAAATTGTTACTTTAAATGAATATGAATTGATAATCCATCAACGTTCATTAATATGTCAAATTACATGAATATGTGTCCGCAGTACCTGGGCACTAAATCTAATATGATAAATAGACGAAACTCAAAGATTTTGATTTAATTATATTCGTTTTTGAATTATACCTCCCTGTGAAATTCTCAAATTTTTTTACCTTACGGCTGATTGTAAACTCGATAACTTCCAGAAATAGAAACTTCAATTTTTTGAGCTTAAATTTTGTACGAAAACAAATTGATCAGAAGAAATGCAAACTATTAACTTGAAATGAAGCGAATTTGGAAAAATTTTCTATTTTAACGGACGGTTCAATACATTTTATGGGGTCTGTGAATTATCAAATCGATAAGATTTCTCAAGGTGTTCACAATGCGGAAATCCCCGATATGTTCTCAAAAGCTCGCTAGGCGAGGTCCATTGGATATTCCCAAAAATCTCACAATGCGGAGATTGCTGAAAAGTTCCCATACTTGTCACAATGGGAGGTTTATGCGAATATCCCATTGACCTCCACATTGTAAGCAATTTGAGAATTTCCACAAGGGATATTAGTGAGAGGTCGCTGGGAATATCTCCTGTGGCGGAAATTTGGAGGAGATATAGAGATCCAAGTAACCTCTCAGGGACATCACGAAGCTACTCACAATCTCATCAAAAGATATCTCTGGGATATCTATAGGACGTTAGAGTTGATTCTCTTTTGGTAGAAGAATGCAGGAAAGTTCTGCGTAGGCTGGGCTCTTTTTGAAAGTAATCTGGTGTCCGGCTCATGCGGATATACCTGGCAACGTCAAGGCAGATGAACTGGCTAGGGGGAGCGGGATTAGCATTTGTTGGTCCGGAGCCTGCGCTGCCAATCTGTCGCACATATGTCAGAAGTTACTTCAGGAACTGGCTGAACAGGGAATTTTTCTCGGAATGGAGCGCAGGGGTGGGCCTGAGGTGGCCGAGGATTCTCAATGAGAGACCGTCCTCGCGATCTGAGGTCAATTATAGACTTCTGTTGCTGGAGAGGAAACAGCTCGGTCTGGTGACTGGTGCATTGACTGGTCACCTGTTTAACAAGCATTTGAAGAGAATGGGATTGACGAGCTGCTATCTATACCGGTGGTGTAGGAGTACTGATGAAACGGTTGAGCATATTTTGTTTCAACTGTGTGCTGAATTTTTGTGCGAAAACAAATTGATTAGAAGAAATACGAACTGTTAACTTGGAATGAAGCGAATTGGAAAAAAAATATCAATTTGAGCGGATGGTTTAATAACTGGTGGATAATTTTTTTATCAAAATAATAAGATTTATCATGTTGTTCACAATGCGGATGTCGCTGATATATTATCAAAAATCACGCTAGGCGGAGGTCTGGATATTCCCCAGAATCTAGCAATGTGGAGGTTGCTGGAAAGTTCTCATTCTTGTCACAATGATGGGTGATTTTGGCGAATGTCCCATTGATCCCACAATGTGAGAGTTTGAGAATTTTCACCAGGAATATTTCTGAGAACTCGCTGGGAATATCCCTTTTGACGGAAATTTGGAGGAGAAAAGAGCTCCCAGTAATCTCCCAATGACAATGTAAAAGTACTCACAATCTTCCCAAAATATATCGCTGGGATATCTATAGGACGTCTTTGTTGACTGATATACTGAAATCTCATTGAAAATCAAAGTTTTATTCATAAAAGAATATATGAAACCCACAGCTCTCAGGCTATTAAAATTTTAATAATTCTCTTTCGCATGGGATGCCAAATATACAGGGTACGGCAGCATAACTTCTTTTTTTTAAAATTTAATAAAACGCATTGTATATTCGCATGAACTATTCACAATAAAAAGTCATATCGACTACCTCCCACCATGTATCCAACAAAAAATCTCGATACATCCATATAACCCTGCAGCGAGATGTGAGCACAAAGAAGGGCAAGATATACGAGTATCTATCAAAGCAGACCTACTTTACTTCTCGAATGGCATTCAGAGATAAATTTCGAAGCTATTAGTTCCTGTGAAAGGATGCCATCCGCAAGAAAAAATATATGATCCGCAGTGCTCGTGGTGGAATGGAACCGAAAATCCCTCATCTATGAAATTGCATTTCTTGTTGATTTTATTTTACTCTGAGAATGCCGCAAGACTTCAGGTATTAGAAAAACTCACGAGGCCCAAATTTTACCGAGGTATATGTAGAGAGAGAATATTTCTTACCCGTTGAAATTGTTACTTTAAATGAATATGAATTGATAATCCATCAACGTTCATTAATATGTCAAATTACATGAATATGTGTCCGCAGTACCTGGGCACTAAATCTAATATGATAAATAGACGAAACTCAAAGATTTTGATTTAATTATATTCGTTTTTGAATTATACCTCCCTGTGAAATTCTCAAATTTTTGTTACCTTACGGCTGATTGTAAACTCGATAACTTCCAGAAATAGAAACTTCAATTTTTTGAGCTTAAATTTTGTACGAAAACAAATTGATCAGAAGAAATACAAACTATTAACTTGAAATGAAGCGAATTTGGAAAAAATTATCTATTTTAACGGACGGTTCAATACATTTTATGGGGTCTGTGAATTATCAAATCGATAAGATTTCTCAAGGTGTTCACAATGCGGAAATCCCCGATATATTCTCAAAAGCTCGCTAGGCGAGGTCCATTGGATATTCCCAAAAACCTCACAATGCGGAGATTGCTGGGAAGTTCCCATACTTGTCACAATGGGAGGTTTATGCGAATATCCCATTGACCTCCACATTATAAGCAATTTGAGAATTTCCACAAGGGATATTTGTGAGAGGTCGCTGGGAATATCCCTGTGGCGGAAATTTGGAGGAGATAAAGAGATCCAAGTAACCTCTCAGGGACATCACGAAGCTACTCACAATCTCATCAAAAGATATCTCTGGGATATCTATAGGACGTTAGAGTTGATTCTCTTTTGGTAGAAGAATGCAGGAAAGCTCTGCGTAGGCTGGGCTCTGATAACGTCAAGGCAGATGAACTGGCTAGGCGGGGAGCCGGATTAGCATTTGTTGGTCCGGAGCCTGCGCTGCCAACTGTCGCACAGTCAGAAGTTACTTCAGGAACTGGCTGAACAGGGAATTTTCCTCGTAATGGAGCGCAGGGGTGGGCCTGAGGTGGTCGAGGATTCTCAATGAGAGACCTTCCTCGCGATCTGAGGTCAATTATAGACTTCTGTTGCTGGAGAGGAAACAGCTCGGTCTGGTGACTGGTGCATTGACTGGTCACCTGTTTAACAAGCATTTGAAGAGAATGGGATTGACGAGCTGCTCCCTATGCCGGTAGTGTAGGAGTACTGATGAAACGGTTGAGCATATTTTGTTCAACTGTGGGAACCTTACTGAGTTGAGGTCAACACACCTAGGAAATCCAACACCTTCTATTCCTATGGTGAGAGGGACCACTCCTGGCAGGCTCGCGACATTTCTGTCTTCGTGTCTGAGGAGCTGAGTCTCTATAGAACGATGCGGGTGAACAATGGGCCACTAGGCCTCAGTTCGGCCGGAAAGGCACCGCACAGAGAAGAAGAAGAAGAAGATAGGACGTCTTTGTATTGACTGGGATATTGAAATAACTATTGATAAACCAAGTTTAATTCATAAGAGAATATATGACACCAACAGCTATCACGCTATAAGGTTAAATAATTCTATTTCGCATGGGATGCTAATTATACACTAAAAAAAATACATTCGTTTTTCTTACCAAATGTAGCATTTTCTATTACTTTCTGTAAAAGGATGCCATCCGCAAAAAAATATAATAATAATAATAATAAATTTATTGCCATCAATAATTACATGGTTTGTCAAGTGTAGGCTTTAACAAATATTGTAACTCAAAAATTCTTCTACAGAATAAAATGCATTTGAAACTAATAAACTATGTATTCTCTTTTTGAAGGATTGCTGGGGTAAGTCTTTTATGTCGGCTGGTAATTTATTAAACATCTTTATTCCCCAATAGGTAGAAAAGTTCTGGGTGTTCTTCTTTTTATGTAGTGGTGTAATCAGATCATCTTTGTACCTCGTGTTGAATGAGTGGAATGACCCATTTTGTGTCATGCTGACTTTATTTAAGTGAATATATTTTAAACACTCTTTTATATAAAGACATGGGAAGGTAAGTATACCATGCTTTATAAATGTAGACTTACAGGATTCTCTATTCTTTAAACCATACATAATTCTTATTCCCTTTTTTTGCAGAATAAAAACTCGAGAAGCATCCGACGCGTTGCCCCACAGGATGATACCATACTGCAATACACTCTGCAAATTACCATAATATGCTGTCTTTAACATTTCGTGAGTACCACATTTTTTCAACTCCCTCAGAAGGTACATATTTTTCGAAAGTTTATCACATACTTCATCAATATGTGATGACCAATCTAGTCTGCTGTCTAGGACTATACCCAAAAACTTGGCGCTCTCTCGACTTTGCCTACTTCCAAATCTCAGTGCTGTTGTTTTTTCAGAATTTAGCTTTAGCATGTTCATATGAAACCATTCTTCAACTTCTCTCATGGCACGTTCTTCCCTGTTCATAAATTCATTCAATTCCTTCGCCTTCAGAATTATGGAAGTATCATCACAATAAATGCCTAAGCTGTTACAATGCTGAATGTCCATGTCATTGATATAAATCAAAAAAGAATCGGCCCGAGTATTGATCCCTGTGGCACTCCACAATCAATTTTTCGTTCCGTTGATACATTTCCATTCCAGTGCACACTCTGATACCGTTTTTGCAAATATGATTGCAGCAGTTTAAGAATGGTTCCCCTGAAACCATATCTTTTCAATTTCTCAATCAGGATATCCTGTGATACAACGTCAAAAGCCTTACTCAGATCGAAGTTCAGCATCTCAACGATATCACCATTATCGATGGCCTCTATAACCTTATTTATCAGACTCATCAGAGCTGTAGATGTATTTCGCCCTCTTCTATAGCCATGTTGACTTTTATTCAATAATTTATTTTTTTCCATCCATCCCAACATTCGATCTTTGATCACTGTTTCAAAAATTTTGGATATACACGGAAGTATTGCTATAGGCCTATAGTTATTACCTACTATCATTTTTGTCTCCTTTACCTTTATAAATGGGAATAATTTTTGCTATTTTCAGCTCGTCTGGAAAATAGCCTTCTTGGATACATTTATTAATTAAAATTGAAATCGGGTGGCTGATTTCTTCACTTAAGCTCTTCAGTATGCCAACGTTAATATTATAAATGTCTGATGATTGCTTCGGTTTTAAGGATGATATGATTCTTTTTACTCTTCCACAGTGCATTCGAAGAAAAAACACGATTTTTCATTGTTTGAACCCAAGATCTGGGGAGGTTTTTTGTAGTTTATTGATGCTGCCAACTCTTCACGGATTTTTTCGCCGATACTCGCAAAGTGATCGTTCAAAGTATCAACATCAGTCATTGTACTGATCTTCTCTTTAGTTTTTGATTTTTTATTTCTTATCACCTTCCAGAGAGCTTTTTGTTTATTTTATATGATCCGCAGTGCGCGTGGGTGTAATGGAACCCAAGATCCCTCATCTATGAAATTGCATTTCTTCTTGATTTTATTTTCCCCTGAAAATGCCGCAAGATTTCAGGTATTAGAAAAGCCCATGAGGCCTAAACTTTATTGAGCCATAGAAAATGTTTCTCACCCGTTGAAATTCTTACTTTGAATGAGTTGGAATAATCCATCATCGTTGGTTTATTCATAAATATGTACAATTACATGCATATGTGTCCCCTCCACCTGCATACTGAATTTAATATGATAACTATACGACACTCAAAACTTTTGGTTCCATTCTTTTCATTTATCAATTAGGTATACCTTCCTGGGAAATTTTTTAAACCTTTTTTACCTTACGGCTGATTGTAAACTCGATAACTGCCGGAAACGACAACTTCAATACATACAGTTTTCGAGCTGAATTTTTGTACGAAAACAAATTGATTAGAAGAAATACGAACTGTTAACTTGGAATGAAGCGAATTGGAAAAAAAATATCAATTTGAGCGGATGGTTTAATAACTGGTGGATAATTTTTATTATCAAAATAATAAGATTTATCATGTTGTTCACAATGCGGATGTCGCTGATATATTATCAAAAATCACGCTAGGCGGAGGTCTGAATATTCCCCAGAATCTAGCAATGTGGAGGTTGCTGGGAAGTTCTCATTCTTGTCACAATGATGGGTGATTTTGGCGAATGTCCCATTGATCCCACAATGTGAGAGTTTGAGAATTTTCACCAGGAATATTTCTGAGAACTCGCTGGGAATATCCCTTTTGACGGAAATTTGGAGGAGAAAAGAGCTCCCAGTAATCTCCCAATGACAATGTAAAAGTACTCACAATCTTCCCAAAATATATCGCTGGGATATCTATAGGACGTCTTTGTTGACTGATATACTGAAATCTCCTTGAAAATCGAAGTTTTATTCATAAAAGAATATATGAAACCAACAGCTCTCAGGCTATTAAAATTTTAATAATTCTCTTTCGCATGGGATGCCAAATATACAGGGTACGGCAGCATAACTTCTTTTTTTTAAAACTTAATAAAACGCATTGTATGAATCAGAAAATTTCAATTCTTTTTTTATAATAAAGGCACCATTCTCCATACACTGAGTAAACCGATTTCTGGCGTTTGTCATGACTCCAGCCAGTATAGCAGGCGTTATGTTGACAATTTTTTCCTGGATGTTGTTCTTCAAATCTTGTAGGGCCCTTGGACGGTTCACACAAACACGAGATTCCAAAAAACCTCTTAGAAAAAAGTCAAAAGGGGTCAAATCGGGAGAGCGGGCCGGCCACTCCAAATCACCCCTAATTGAGATAAGGCACTCTGGGAAGCACCTAAAGTCACAGTGTGGTGTGCAATTTCCTCAAGTGGAAATCTCGTGTTTATGTAAATCGTCCAAGAACCTCACAAGATTTGAAGAACGACATCCAGGAAGAAATTGCCAACATAACGCCTGCTCTACTGGCTGGAGTCATGACAAACGCCAGAAATCGGTGAACTCAGTGTATGGAGAATTGGGGACGTCACCTACTTGATTTTATCTTCAGAACTGGGTAAAACAAAACTTTATGTATGTGCCCATATTATAAATAACGAATAAAAATTTTCTGATTCATACAATGCGATTTATTAAGTTTTAAAAAAAGGAAGTTATGCTACCGCACCCTGTAGATAGATATATAGAGTAGAACATTCGTTTTTTTTTACCAAATGTAGCATTTTCTATTTGTTCCTGTTGAAGGATGCCATCCGCAAGAAAAAATATATGATCCATAGTGCTCGTTATTGGAATGGAACCGAATATTCCTTATCTATGAAATTGCATTTCTTGTTGATTTTATTTTCCCCAATGACGCAAGAGTTTAGGTACCCATTAAAAAACCCATGAAGCCCAACTTTTATCGAGGTATACAAGAGAATCTTTCTCACCCGTTGAAATTCTCACTTTGAATAAATTTGGATAATCCTTCAACGTTGGCTCGGAAAGTTGGTAATTTCATCAATCTTCTCTGCATTTTCGAAGTTTCGAGTAACAACTTCATTGAAATTCATAAATTCAATATTGAGGATAAATTAAATGTTTTCGAATTACAGATGATTTCTGATAAATATTAAGTGACACTGACAAATTAAATAAGCTAGGCCAGAATCGAATAGTTTTTTCCGTGAAGCAGCAAAAGTTTGGTATTTTTTCTACAAACAAATCGATGATGCGTCGATATTTTGATTGATAAAATCAACAGGGATTTTGCTGCAATGTATTGAAGGAATGATAAAAGGAGTGACATACAATTTTTGCAAGAAAATTTCGAAGCTATTGGTTCATCTGAAAGGATGCCATACGCAAGAAAAATATAAGATCCGCAGTGCTCCTGGGTGGAATTGAACCGAAGATCCCTCATCTATGAAATTGCATTTCTTGTTGATTTTATTTTCCCCTGAGAATGCCGCAAGAGTTTAGGTGGTAGAAAAATCCATAAGGCCCAAATTTATCGAGGCATGGAGAATCTTTCTAACCCGTTGAAATTTTTACTTTGAATAAATTTGGATAATCCATCAACGTTGACTCGGAAAGTTGGTAATTTCATCAATCTTCTCTGCATTTCCGAAGTTTCGAGTAACAACTTCATTAAAATTTATGGATTCAATATTGGGGATGAATTGAATGTTTTCCAATTTAAGATGATTTCGGATTAATATTGAGTGAATATAAAGTGATACTGACAACTCGAGAAAGCCAGGTTAAAAACAAATAGTTTTTTTCGTGAACTACAGAAGTTTGGTATTTTAATGATAAAATCAACATAGATTTTTCTGCAGTATGTTCACGGAATAAAAACGAGTAGTATAATTATCACTTTTCCTTCTGCAAAAAGTAACAATGTAGTACCTACCATTTGAATTGTGTGATATGAAATCTCTGATTTCTCAGCTGTTGTCTGATTCAACATCAAACTAAATTTCAACCAAAACATTAAGAAATATCTGCTGTAGGGCCCTTCGGAAATGAATGAAATGTAGACCTCTAATAGTTCAATGTAGATTTAAGAACTGTGAGAGCAAACAATATTGATTTCGAACTATACGGAAATCCTTCTCGATATAGGGGAAATGAAAATGAGTATGGAACTAATTCAAATTCTTTCCGTTTTGCAATCATATCTTTGGCAAACTAATAACCCTGGAAAATTATGAATATATTTTTGAATTTATTCATTTTTTCTTTTCTGTTATGTACTCATGGGCAGTCGATGCGTATTCAAGATCAATAACTATCGAAAATATATATTTTCTCTCTCTGACAGAACTATTCATCCATTAAACAAACATGAATATTTTGTCCTGTAGGCGGCTATACAGGTTTGGAAATTCACATCGGAAACATACGATATACAATGCATCAGACAGAACTTTTCCGTCCTTCTGAATTGTTGTTACTATATTCGAGATATTTACATGCTTCGCAACTGACTGAATCTAGTTCTACGATTGCAATAATGTGGTGTTGTTTCTCTCTTATCGTTAGGATTGGCTAAATTTAAACAGTGGTAGGAAACCGAAAGTACCGAGTATTACGGGCATCCTGACACATTAAATAATGATGCGAGTATAGCAGGTTTACTACCCAACTGGTTGAGTTGCGCCACTCCCAACGCTAAGAACTTCTCGAAATATGTATTCGGAGCACACATATTCTCTGAAATTTTCAAATATATGTTCAATTATATAACAATATTTAACTTTCAGATTCTCTATTCAAAAGATCATCACGAAATTTAGCACAAATCTTCACAAAATCATCGGTCTATAAGATTTGTACGTTTTTAGTATCTAGCCTATTCTGTCCAATGCTCTTATCCTTTAAGTTTCTTCAGCTGTAGTCTGTAATATCTTCCGTTTAATAAAGTACTCATCAGTAGTCGGGTCAAGTAGTTCACATATCATTGCGCAGAAAGTAGTCTATGGAAATTTGGCAAATTCCACTGTGTGTATTGAAATATTAGGTTAGGTTGTTCATTTTCTTGTCAGATTGATACGCAATGTTGTCAGAATTACGTAACTCTTGCACAAATCTGATCTAAACTCGAAAGCTAGTCGGACGAGGCCGGGTACATTCGGCAACGTTGACTTTATTTTATGTTACAGTAAATAATGCCAACTCCAGATAAATGAACAAAAGTCTATTTGTGCTCAATAATATGTGAACGGAGTATACTTGCGGCTCGAAATTCTAAAATAAGACTCATTTGGGCAGAACTATATCCCCTAGGCACAACCGTGTGAAAATATGGGCCATCAAAATGGAGTAATGAAGTAATGAATTTCACTACCAAGGTCAGAAGTTGGGATATTCTGTTTTCTGCCGAGCTTTTATCTATAGGTTTGCAAGTCGGCTGCAAAATGGCGAATGCGCTAGTTTGACTTGACTAAGGTTGGTGCTGTAATTGATGGAAAGATTTGAAACTAACAGAAAATAAAAGTATCTGAGACCCGGAATTAGATTTCTATCTTGAAACGAAACCTGAGCTCAATACTAAAGAAACATGATGATTACAATTATTGAAATATTCGGGAAACTGATGATATAATTGGAGGTGGAGGGATTATTGTTGTATAGGACCACAGCGGTTGAACTCATAAATAAGAAATCCGAACACACTCTATCTTTCAAACCGAATGAGCTAGTTACCTGAAATTTTTTAGGTATGTGCTAGGGGAATTGTTCTGAAATTCGTTAATGGTTGAATCGGTCTCGAGTTTAAATGGTTGGAAACATTTTTGGGATATTTCAGAACTTAACATCCGATGGGTACCGAACTTTTTTCAATTATGACCATCATGCAAGGAAAAAAAATCGAATATTTTCAGAACAAAAAAAAAGTACAGAAAATTCGGAACCTACATCGAAAAATGTTACATTGGGCCGAAATTGTTTTCATAATAATTCATGAATTGTAAGTTGTATTAAATGAGAAAGAATACATACGTACCAGAAGAGATAATAAATCATTCGGAAAATCCGCCTCTTATTTTTATAGATTAAACAATCAAAAAATTATTCTTGATTCCAGACGCTATCATACAAATCGACCAGAATTGATTTTCCTCATACCAACTTGTTTTATAATAAATGAAATTTGAGCACTCGAACCTTCTGTTTTCCTTTAACTCATTTATTTTGATGAACAAGAAAATTGACAAAGTAAAGGGTTTTTCAATAAAGGCGGGTAGATTTTGAAACGAAATTTAACAAGCTGCGTATGAGGTATCAACAATTTTTTTAAATTTATTTAAAAGGCCCATATATGCCATTAAGTATGGAAGATGACATCATTCAAATGCCCACCTCGGCTTCTCACAGTGGCATGGATCCGAGTGGTCCAATTTTCAATGACTCTTCCGCATAGATCCGCCTGAATTTGAGCGATGGCCCAAAATCCACAACAAACCGTAACTTTTTGAGGATGTATTACCACCTGGTGAACCTCGTGTGGGTTTATGTCGTCCCATATACGGCAATTCTGTTTGTTAACAAAGTCATTCATCCAAAAATGCGCCTCGTCACTAAAGATGATTTTTCCCGAAATTGGGATCCTCTTCCAAACGATTCGATGCCTAGGCAGCGAACAAACGACGTTGTCTATGGTCATGAACTTTGAGCCCCTAGGTCAGTTGAATCTTATACGGGTGTAACCCTAAGTCCCGTCGCAAAATTCGCAAAGTTGAAGTTTGCGAAAGGCCGAGTTCTTGTGCACGGCGAGGAATCGACTGCCTCGGGTTCTGCTGTACACTTTGACGGACCGCCGCGATGTTTTCGGCTGATCTTGCGTTTCTTGAACGAACAGATGTGGGTTGATCGATAAACGAACCGGTTGTTTCAAATTTTGCCACCAAACGCTGAAGAGTCGACTGTGAAGGGCCACCACGTAAAATGGGCGCAATTCACGCAACGTTTGCACTAACGAACACTCATTTTGATAATAAAGTTTTATCATTTGTACGCGCTATTCAATCGTGTAACCTGCCATGGTAATTTGGCATAAGCAACTGAATAATAAGCAAAAGATTTGACAATTGTCACCAAAACAAAATGGCCGCCACGGGCCGCCAAAATCTACCCGCACCAATTGAAAAACCCTTTAGATACCTACTTATGATTTCCGAATAAGAATGTTGAATTGCTCAAAAGCTGGGATTCCCTTGTATGTTATTTTTGATTCATTTCTCAATTTCAACAAAGACTATCATCACAAAAATAGATCTTGACTTTAGATCATGAAAAAAGTCTTCCCAATAAAAGAATTAAATTCATCAGTAACATATGTTTCCACAATGCTGGCATATTTTTCTGTATAGAAGAATTTTTCAGATGAAACGCACAAAACGGACAAGAGGTCAACAGAATATCGGTGGAAAAATACTTATGAAAAGATGGAACTAAAACATTCTGAGGAATTCGGGATGAACGGAACTACGAAGTTGACTTTATGAAAAGGTGGAAGAAATTGAAAAGTTTTGCTTCAGGGAGTTCTTTTCTACTTAGCGAGATAGGCGAAGAGGAAATGAAAAGTGATGTCATCAGCCTTCAGGGAAAACTATACGCTTTTATTTCATTGTGCTCTTTATTTCGTGAATGCACAATATTTCCATCGTAGAGTGGTTGATTGTGACTGGGGAAAAGAGAAGGTATAAAATGAAACTTTGGTTGTATTGCAGTCGGCATCCATATTGCAATGGCTAGATGTCTTATTATTAATAGTGAATAAAAAAATTTCAGGAAAAGTCCTGAGCAGGTGCTTTTGTGAGCTCGTTTATTGGTGAAGCAATGATGCAATTACCACAAAATTTTATATAAGACTTGAGATTGATACTGAAAATATGAATGCAAACACTCAGCACGATCTGAACAATATTCTGGAAATCATTCAAAAAATTAAGTATGTAAAAAAATTGACAATTAAAAAAAATAATTTTATGAATTTGATGATGCGATAAATTTCATTCGAATCGGATATCTTGTTATGAGAATATTAAGATTCTTCTTTTGAATATTTCAATCGAATTTGCCATGATTCTGAGTTTTGCATGAACATTCAGTTTATTAAATCTTTATTAGCAAAATAAATTTCACCCTAATTGGATATTTTTATGGAGATATAAAGATTTCTCTTTTCAATATTCCAATTGAATTTCCTATGGATTCTGTTAACACCATGGTAACAGAATTTTGCAAAAGGCTTGTTATGAGCATTCTGCATGTGGCAGTAAAATTTCATTCTGATTAGTTCCGTTTCGTCTGAAATATTGAGGAACATAGATTTTGAATGGCCTTATTTCATGGAACGATTTGGCTGCTTAACAAACTCAAACGCGCCATTTGGGAACCGAACTAATCCTGGAAGTCTCTAGGACAATCCTTTCAAAAGTTATCGTGCTCACGGCCGGCTGGACGGACGGCTCCACGGACAGAATTGAATTGACCACGGCTTTGTCATGAGGAAGTCGAAACCTAGGTTTTGTTTGAGGCCATTTTCGGCTTCGAATCGAAAATTACAGACATTTGGGCAAAATGATATAGAACACATTTACATAGAATGAGATCTCGGAGAGAAAACAAGATTGATTCTTGGTATTAGCACAAAGAATTAAAAAAACTTATTTGCCAAATGAACTGATTAACATCGATTTCAGTAATTAGGGTTAGTGTTTTAAATAAAATTCACAAAAAATTCGAATATCGCCAATTTTATTTTGTATGCACGTGTTTAATTTCGATCCACTCATCGATCAGTTCTGAGTATTTCCTGTCCTGGGCTATTGAAAATGAAGTGGATTGGAATGAGAACCTCGCAACGGAAAGACCATAGTAACTTTATCGAAGTTCAGCATCAGATATTTCCAATATAATTGATTGTGTTTTTCTTTTTTTATAATAATGAATGAATATTTCATTTTAAGCTGAAATTGCTCTCAAGCGATATGGATCGAATTGAGATTTTCAGGTTGAGTTCGCTTCCCAAATGCCGCAGTTAAGTTCGTTAACTAGCCAAATCGTACAGGTTGTTCCACAAAATATGGCTATTCAAAATTTTTCTTTTTCAATAACTCAGACAAAACAAACTCCATCAAAATGAACTTGTGCAGCCACATACAAAATTTTTATGATGATTCTCGTGCAAATTTTGTGGCCATAGTAGAAAATTCAATTGGAATATTGGAAAGAAAAATCTTTTCATTTCCATAACAAGATATTCGATTGGGGTGACATTAATTTTGTAAATGGAGATTGATAAAAGGAATTTATTAATTACCGACTTTTAACTTATTTGATTTTTCGAATATCTTCCAGAATATAATTCAGATAGTGCTGACATTCTGCATTTATATACTCAGCATGAATACCATGTTCTACACAAAATTGTGAGGTTATAGCATTATTTCTCCACCAATGAACGAGCGCTCATATTATGCACCTGCTCAGGCCTCTTCCTTAATTTCATTTTGGAAATTTAATGGCACAAATATATCCAGTTCGTCATATTGAAGAGAAAGAAGCACCAAATCGATAGATCTAGTAATCTTCGACTCTAGTGAATGATGATCATAATCCACGGCTATAAATCACCGGTGTGATTAATGACTGCCATTTTGCTCCAGAAACAGAACAGAACAGAATGTACACATAATATGAAAGGCGTGAACAGAACACTTTTTTAACAATTCTTCTACAGATTGGAATGGGATGGAAAAATACCTAGATGTTGTTGAAATAATGACAAATTTATTTTTAGTGAAATGAAGGAAATTCATTACACATATTTTTTGGACTATCGCTTTTTCTCATTTTACGG
Source organism: Propylea japonica (assembly GCA_013421045.1). Lineage (NCBI taxonomy): Eukaryota > Metazoa > Arthropoda > Insecta > Coleoptera > Coccinellidae > Propylea > Propylea japonica. The sequence goes on from CM024239.1 coordinate 48,136,993, forward strand.
GTTTTCTATTCACACAAACTTACACATCTTTATTTCACCAAATCTCCATAACCATACCGAGTGTCTCATTCAAAAACGATTCAGAATTCGTGAAAATAGAGATAGATTTATATGACAAGGCCATGATCTAATGCTTGTTTCTACTAGCAATTACAGTCCGTTCACGAAAGTTTGAGCGCATAGTAGGCGTTTGTTTATTTATCTGAAGTTGGCAGTATTTGCTGTCATCACGTAAAATAATGTTATATTGCCGAATGTACCCGGCCTCGTCCGACGAGCTTGCGAGTTATCAGAGACAAGAAAATGAACAACATAACCTAACATTTTAAATATACAATATAGTGGAATATGCCAAACTTCCACGGCCAACCGACGGCTCAACCTTTCGTGAACGGACTATACTTTGAGTGGGTTTCAATACCCCATCAGGAATTTTAATAGGGAATGTGGATCGTTTTGTGGCACACTGTTAAAAATGGGGGAAATTTACATATGATTGACTATTGATCATATGGTCATTTCACATATTGTAACATGTGAAATGACTGAAATAGGATTTTTATGTGAATTTTGGTAATTTTCTGGAACATTACAAGTTTTTACTGCGATTCACAAGAGTTTCCACAATATTACAAGAATTCGCAAATGTTGAATAAATGAAGAAAAAAATTACTTTCATGATTTTTCAAATAAAGGTATATCTTGATTTCAGTCAACAAATATTCAACGTCTATTCATGGAGGTCATCCTTATTCCAGGACTAATAAAATTTGGGATATTCATTGACTTCCACAAGAAGAAGCGGACAAAAAAGTGTTTTTTGAATTGAATAATAATTTTTATATCTATTATTAAACTTCTGGATGATGAGCTGGTTGCAATATTTTTTCAGCCAAGATCAAGTATAAACTGATTTTATTACTCTCATTGAGTTGAAATCGAGAAAACGTTAAGAACATAGATTTTTTTATGAATTGTCATTTAATTTGAAAATTTCAACATACCTGGTTGATCTAATGTGGTTGAAATTTAATAAAATATCTGGTAAAAATTTCACAAATAAAAACTGTTAATTCACAACTGATTACAAAAACATCGCGTAAAAATCTGAAATAACACCAACTCAATAGTTGTAAGTTCACAAAATATCTGTCTTATCTTCAGGTGAATTTTTAGTAAAAATACATATCTGAATGGTTTACATGTATCATATTGTGAAATTCCACTTATCTATTGCTATTGTTTGTGATAGTACGGAATTTGATATAATAATACATAACCTATTACCACATAAATAAAAACATATGTGGGTGAACGGATTACATTCAGTTTTGTAAATTTACAAGTTCGAGTGTAATTTTGCAGTGTGATTGTAAATTCATTATGATTTCTACTGGCCTATAATAACCAATGATTCCTACTATAAATAATTTTTACAGTGCACAAAATATATAAATATATGCATGGATTCGAATTCCTAAAAACCTGCAGTTTGTGTTCTATAAAATGAAAATTCACGAAGCTAGGGTTATGGTACCGATAAAACTAATGTAGCTATTTGAAGCAACTCCTGTAGACCAAGTTTTCTTCAATTGACATGCATCATTCAAGCTGAACTTTTTTGCGAAAATAATTATTCGAAAATATCAATAGCGAATTAAAGTGCACACTTTCTGGTAAACACTGGAGGCAGAAGCAGTCGCAGTCCGTGAGATTTCAGTTAGAGGAGGCCCGAGCTCCGAGGGTACGCAAAAAATATAATTATACCACAAGTGTCTCTACTTGTCAACCAGATGCACATTAAAATGCAAGAAAAAATAAGAATATATAGCAATAAATATTAATCTTGTTTCGAACAATCATTCGCATTTATTCTACCATTGTACGCAGAACTAACGATTATGACTAGAACTAACAATTAAATTCAACATGGCTGGCCGAGCTGTCTTTATTATTTTATTAATAAAAAAATGTCATCTTGAGGTATTGGGTTCCATTTTCCATTCAAAAGAAATCTACGAGATCTTCGGTACAGCAAGTTTACTACTAACATTTTATTTTTCACTTCTCCTTTCTGTTTTTATATTTCTTGATGAAAGATATAAATCCGAACAGCCTTATCAACAAACTTTTCGAAAAGACGTTACAACAAACAGCACGCTGAGAGGATTAAACGATAATTAAATAAAAAGGAGAAAAATTGCGAAAGAAAAATCGAAACAACAGCTGATCTCCGACTAGCGCCGAGGTTCATTCGGGCCGATTGGACGTTCAGTTCCGGCTAAGAAAAGCTAAGCCCGTTCGTTTGAAAGCGAAATAAGCCGCGGAGCTTGGCCTCCATCACGTGATCTACAGCTTGCATTTTGAGTGGTCGCTGCATCGTTCATTTTAAAAAGTTTGAAAATGTATGAATGTTTCGAATCTCCGAGTAAAAAACATTATTACCTGATGATTCAGATAGAATATTGAAAAATGTACAGATACAGAAATGAGATTTTTCTTTACTTGAACTTGAATTCATAATCGAATTAAATGCAGTAAATTTAGGGGAGGCCTGGCCTCCTCGAACTTCTTTGAGCAGTCACAACTGGGTAGAAGACTTGAATTGAAGAGTTCAATTCATGAATGAATAGAATGAGACAGAATATTCGGATTTACACTATCACGTTAGAAATCAATACCTGCATTTCATTTACCGTTTGCTCCTCGATTTCCACTCGCGCTTCAACTGCTAATTTCAATCGTTGATTATACACCTCCATATCTATTCGTCCTTTATCAGTGGAAATTCGCAAATGAACAGCTGCATAAATTGGTCTAATTAAAATGGAGCGGAAGGGACAATTTACGCCATTCAGATCGTAATATATCTCTTGTTCGTGGGATTCATCACATTTGACGTCACACGGTATCTATGGCTTTGCGCTAAATGTCCACTAGCGTGTAGTTAAGCCAATCAAGTTTAACAATGGATTTGGGATGAATATATCAACTGCGATGCGCGGACATTCAGGAATTTATTTTCCAACAATCCGAAAGTTTTTCTCATTTTTGGAATTCCTGGAATGGGAATAGAAATATATGAGATAATAGAACTGTCATGGGGGTTTCTGTTTATTCAGATTAATGAGAAAACATAAATATTCACATTGTAAATAAATTATTTCATTCAATTTCATGCATTCGATCGAAAGAAATCCAATTGAGTTTGGCGCTGCGCTGCTGAAGAATTACTTTTTTGTACAACTGTCAAAAAAACTTGACTTTTCTTCATCACTATGGATGCGTAAAATATTACTTTTTTTCACCGTTAAAAAAAGTCTTTTTTTCACCGTTAAAAAAAGTCTTTTTTTCACTGCTGATAACTAAAATTAGAACAACTTAAAAATAATGAATATTTTAATAACAACTAATTTCACAATATTATGATTGTATCTGTACCTTATAAAGTAAATTAGTTTCGTCATCAGCATCTCTGAGAAATTTATTGATATTATCCCTCCATAACACTTTAGATTTCTTTCCTCGGTATCCGACGCTTTTGTTCTTAATAAGCGGGACCAATTTTGAAAAATTCCTTATATCAATATTTTCCTTGACATTCGATGTTTTTTTTAAGATGAGCTCCATAACTTGGAAGGTTTAAAATTTTTTTATTTGTCCTCGAAATAGCATGTGAGCACATTTTCAGAAACCTTTTTCACGTTGTTCTTGTTGCGCCATTCTCGAAATTGGTTATATGTTTTCTCATATATTAGCTTTGATTTGGCTGGTAACGTATAAGATACAATTGTATTTGCTTCTTCAGCCATATCTGCGGGGGTATCACTACCACTATCATGTTCAACATTCATCTTCTTTAAAATAATTCGAAATTGAAACAACTACGAGCAAATACTGTCAAAGATTCAAACAATTTCAACAAACTGTTTCTATAGTTACGACACAGAAAGATCACTGGATTCATTTAAATATTGTTCTGAAAGCATTATCCTCAATGATTATACGTATTTCAGACGATGTAAATTCACATTCACAGTTGTACAAAAAATGTTGTTTGTATTTCGTGCGTATAAAATTCGTGTTTTCATGGCACATTCGAGTGAATTTTTGGCCTCGACCTGCGGTCTCGGCCAAAATTGACACTCTCATGTGCCATGAAAAAAACACTCATTTTACGCACTTAATACAAAAATAACTATTTTGCACTGTCTGTCAATTGGATAATACTTTCAGTTTCAATTTCAAATGCTTAATGTTCAGAACGTAATATATTACTCTCCCGTTTACAAATTATCAAGTTCAACAATGAATTCGGGATGAATATATCAACTGCGATGCAGGGACCTTCAGGAATTTATTCTTCAAACATACGTCTGTTCAAGCGGAAAGTTTTTTCTTTTTTGGAATTCATGGAATGTGAATGAAAATATATGAGATATTTGAATTGTCATGGGAGTTTCTGTTTCTATATTCGAATTGATGAGAAAACATGAATATTTAAATTGTGAATACATATATTCCATTCAGTTTCATGCATTCAATCAGAAGAAATTTTATTGATTCTTGTGCTCTTGTTCTCAAAAGATTTGAAGAGTAACTTTTGTTGTACTATCTGCCCATTGGACAGCACTCTCATTTTCAATTCCATTTTCAAATGTAAAATGTTTAGTTGAAAAACAATGATGAGGAACTGATTACATTTTCAGGCCGTTTTTAACGAAGGATTTAAAGAAGAAATAACAAGCAAACTTAAACTTTGAGATGATGTCCTAATTATTGAATAAAGAAATGATTTGAATATTGCCATATCGCAGAAAAATCTGAAAACCTCATCCTTGAAAAATGATGAAGGTTCAATGCAGGTGGACACAATTGGAAATGTTAATTATGAAAGTTCAGAAAGTATAAACCGATAAAAATCAAATCCATCTCATACTTCGGAGCTAGTCTCGTCAGAGAACCTACAGGGAAGTAGGTAGGAGAAAGTGAGGTAATACGATCCCTAAGGTTGGGCGCACACCGGAGCCGACAAACAGTCCTCGACGAGAAAATCTGTCGGGACTCGTCAAGGTAGCAGTGAAAAGCTTAGTGGTGAACGGAACCATCGCACACCGAAGGCGTCCTCGGACCTCGACAAAAGTCGTCGACTGGACAACGAAGCCGATCATACTATCGTCTCTCTTGTTCGGTCGGAGTCGGCAGACATCGCGCATGACAGTTTGTCAGGTCTCGACAAGGTTGCAGCACAGCCACAGCCGTCTATAGACGGCTGTGGCACAGCCGTCTATAGAGAAAGCCTGGAACACAGTTTGGCAACGCCGCATTGAAACGTCGACGGGAGGCCTACTAGAGATGTGTAACTCAGTGAATTCTTGTGGGCCAACACAGTGACTCAAGCGCAGCTCCCTGTGTCAACTCATTGAGTTAACTCAAAATTGCGTCATAGCGCAGCAATAACCCGCGGGCATCCGGCACTCGGCAGTGTTGACGCACGGCGCACAAAATATGACTCACTTCAGATCATTGTAGAACTTTGCCCGGGGCCGGGGTACTGAGTAATTCCTGGAGCTCGTTTGTATATTATAGGCCAAGAAATTTTGGTTGATTTCTTTTTTAGTATTTTATGGCAGATTTTAACATACTATACAATTTTGGAACCTACAACAAGGTTGCCCTATAAAAATGAGTTACAGACCATGTCTCAAAACGCCCAATTAGGCTATTTATTCTGTGGTAACCATTTTTTTATTGAAAAAGCTATTGAAAGTTCTGGAGAAAAAGCCGTTTTGTTCAAATATACCTAATTAATTCATACAGTGTACAATATCATTAATTCTTTAATATAATGAAGAAGTTGAAAGTGCTAAAAGCAATAGACAATTACCACTTTCGTTGAAATTAAATGATCTAGTTCAACTCGAACTCTGTATTTGATGTATTTACCGAGTTATGATACCGTATTCGTTAGGCAAACACTGATACCTTAGCGCTGAGCGCTTCATTGAGTTGAGTTGCGCCATGAGTTGATGGATTCGGACAATGTGAGTTGACACACTCAACACAGTCAACTGAGTTGGCGCAATTGCGCGGCGTAACACTGTGTTACACATCTCTAAGGCCTACTCCGAGCAGTAAAATGCATTGTGGTAAATGGAACCATCGCACACCAAGCGTGTTCGGACAAAACGTCGTCGACCCAACGAACGAAGCCAACCTGACTACCTCGTCTCGTGTTTGACAACCCCGCCACGATACGTTTTTTAAATATATTCAGCCGGAGAACAACCAAAATACCTATCGAAAATTACCATTTTAGATGGTAATTAAAACGAATTGATAATAATTTTATTAAAATTGTATTATTCAGTATACAAAAAGACCATGCGTACAGGGCGACTAGAATTGGTGATACCTGAACTAAAAACTATTTAACCGTGCGAGATAGAGAAAAATGATTGACGTATGACGTTGGTCTTTTTTCGAGAAACTCAATTTGTCGCCAACCGCATTGCTCTATCGTCTTTTGTTTTCGAGTCAAAATTGACATTTGGGAAATTTTTAATTTGGTCATTATGTCCGTTCCTGTTTGTGCTATAATTTTAAAACAAAAACATTATACACTTTTTCAATAGAAATCCAGTGGCTTAATCTAATTTTTCTGAGTGGTTTCTTTACATATTATTTTCTCGACATTTCAGAAACATGAGATCTCAGATAGCTACTCATAAGTAAAAAAAAGATCATAAACGAATCAAAATTTTTATGAAAATCATCAAAAATGCGAAATTTGGAAAATTAATGATTAATTCTTCAAATATTGTTCAAAATGAAAACCACCAACTTCTACACATTAATCTGCTCTTTTCATTAAGTTCAAAACTGCTTTCCTTATCACATTCGGGTTGTTTGGTATTTCGTCACATGCGTCTATTATTCGCTGAATTGATTGTTCCCTTGTATTTATTTCTCGCCCGTACGCAATAGTTTTAAGGTGTCCCCAAAGGAAATAATCTAACGGTGTCATGTCGGGGGACCGAGGTGGCCATGCTCTTGGACCACCACGACCTATCCATGTATTTGGATAGACCTCGTTCAAATGATTTCTCACTAAAATTGAGAAAAGTGGGGGTGCTCCATCATGCTGGAAGATAAGTCCTCCTTGATTAATATTCCCTAATAAATTAGGAAGAACATTCATGAGGAAATCCCTATAAATTTCTCCGGTGAGTCTTTCTTCGAAAAAATGAGGACTTATTATCATGAACTGCGCACCACACATTAACACTGAAACGTCTCAGTGATTGTCTTTGTACGACAGCGAAAGGAGCATTGTTTATTCCATCGCGAGTAAATTGAGCTTCATCTGTGAATAATATTCTTTGGACATTTCTTCTATGACTTCTTATCCACCTGGAAAATTGAAGCCGTGCGATCCCATCGCCAGGTTCCAACTGCTGGACAACTTGAGGGTGATATGGGTGATATTTTTCCAAACGTACCATTTCGATACTTCATGAATTGAAGCCAATCGTCTGATACTTACTCCCGGATTGTTTTGCACAGTTTCTAAAATATTTTCACGGATATTCTCTTCTATTGTATGTGGTCTTTCAGAAACTGTTTTTCTGGGAAAAGTACCATGTTGTTTCGTATGCGCAACAAGGCGGTCAAAAATTTTGTGATTTGGAACCCGACGATTGGGAAAACGTCTACGATACTCCCTTTCAGCTGCTCTTCCGTTCATATCACATTTACCATACACCAAAAGCATGTCAACATACTCTTCATTAAAAAATGTGTGCGGCATGATTTTCAACAAATTGAAGTAAGATTGTATCAACAATAAAATCACTAGTTTGAGAGATAACTAAATGCTCTATCTTTTCTCATCATAAATGCTAGCACACCATAGAATTGACATAACTGGCAACTAGATTCAAGACTAATGATAGAAATATGTACATGACGAATGAAACTTTGGATATTACAGGAAAAAAATGATCCAAACTCATCTGAAAGATCGACTAAGAGAAAAGAAGTTGACGGTTTTCATTTTGAACAATATTTGAAGAATTAATCCTTAATCTTGTACCTACTGAATCATCAATTAGTACTTCAGAAAAAGTTCGTGAATTTTCCAAATGTTAACTGTTTTTCGCTTTTCTGATATTTTTTATGAAATTTTTGATTGACATTCGAAGGGTCATAGAAAGCAGAGAAAATTTGTGCCATTCGGGATGACAGTTGAGTTCGAAAGTATTTTCTCTGCTCTCTCAGAATCTGAAAAAATTGAAAACCGCATACAGGGTGTTGTTTTTACCTAATTTCAGAAAAACTAAAATTTCTGAGTCCGGATCTGACTTTATTTCGAATTTTTCGTTCAAACAGATTCGTACTCTCTCTATCATTGTTCATACGAAAAATCATCGGATTAGCTCCCATATTTCCTGAATTATGGTCATTTGAAATTTCCTAGTTTTTCCTAAAACCCCCTGTATATCAGGAACCATGTACCTCAGATGATTTCAAATAGCATTTCCTTGAGACATCCCTTATCACCACCTAAACGTTGTCCCATTTCTCACCAGACACCCTGTATACTACTGACTTGTGTTATTTTTTGAAACGATATAATCTTCGACAAATGTAAAATGTTCAGTTGAAGAATTGAGGAAATAATAATATTTTTGGGCCGTTGGCAACACAATGAACTTCATCTTTTCAGATGACATCCTATTCTTTAAGCTAAAAATTAAAGATTATATATTATGGATAAGAGCATATGTCAGAAAGAACTGAAAACTTATTTTTGAATAATGTAATCTATACTAATATTATAAAGAGGTAAAGTTTGTTTGTTAAATGAAAAGGGCTAATCTCGGGATTTACTGAACCGATTTTAAAAATTCTTTCACCAATAGAAAGCCACATTATTCAAGAGTGCCATAGGCTATATAAAACACCAAAAAAATAAGAAGGCTTTCACGTGGTAGTCGGTTTTGCAAAGTGAATCGGGTAAAAAGCGTATGAAAGCCAGCCAAATCAGCGGAAGACGCGCCAGGGCTTCGGTTTAATTCGGTTTGCGTTAGTGCTCGCTTCGGGAGAAGGGGGCGTGGCCTTTTACATCTGATCGCGTGACGGCAGCTCAGTCGCGTCGCGTCTCCTTACGCAGGCGCAGCGGACGTCATCGGAATTGAATTCTTCGAAACAGAATTAGCACACTTTCGATATTCGGCTTCGGCCACATAAGAATGAAACGGGCATACTACTGATACGTTCGTAGGATACCAATGAGTTGTCAGTTTTTATTAATGAAAATGTACCGAAATTAGTTAAAGGCCAGAAACGAGCTTTTGATGCACAAAATTCACTGTGTGCTTAATAACAGACGTTTAACTTTTCTTGACGCCTCTGGAGGCACTGGCAAATCGTTTCTTGCAAATTTGGTATAGGCAAAAGTGAGACAATCCGGGAGAAATGGACTAGCTGTTGCCTCTTCGGGGATTGCCGCTACTCTGTTAAATGATGGGAAAACAGCACAATCCACCTTTAAGCTACCTCTGACAGTCTAACTAGAGTAACAGTCAGTTTGTTCCATACGTAAAAATGGGCCACTCGGGAAACTTTTACGAAAAAAATCTTTAATTATATGGGACAAATGTACTATCAAATACCTCAGAAACTCTGATGCTGTAATGGGTGGTGTTACTTTTGTTTTTGCGGGCGATTTTCTGCAAACACTGCCTGTAGTAACAAAAGGAACACGCGCCGATATCATCAGAGCATGCTTAAAATCATCTCACTTACGGAGTTCGGTTGCATCTCCCAATTTACGAACAAACATGAGAGCCCATTTGAGCGACAACGACGATGACGACTTTCCGCGTAAACTACTCAATCTTAGCGAAGAATAAATTGTCTCTTCTAACACCAACAGCAATGACGTAAAAACTTGACGGGACATTAGGATACATATTGCACAGGTTGGAACATCTTACTGATGCAATATATCCCGGTCTTGAAAATTTATTGGAGATTATCATTTGCTTTGTTCTAGGGCAATATTGTCACCCAGATACGATACAGTGAATGAAACAAATAAATTCATTTCAGAGAAAATGCCCGGTCAGGTCAATCACTATAAGTCTATCCCCAAAAATTTTTAAATTCTTTGAACCCTTCTAGCTTACTTCCTCACGAAAGTTGGCATTCCTATCATGCTATTAAGAAACTTGAGCCCCCCCAGCATGTGTAATGAGAAAATGCTGCTTACAAAACAGTTACGGGACAGTATAATCGTGACGACCATTATCAGGGCCAGCAGTGGGACAACTGGCCTATATTCTGCGGATACCCACGATTCCCACTGATTTACCCATACCGTTTAAAAGGCTACAGCTTCCTCCAGTGAAGATCTCTTTTGCCCTCACTATTAACAAGTCCCAAGGTGACACATTTTCTCTCTGGTGGGCCTTGACCTGAGAAATCCGTGTTTTTCCCATTGGCAGTTACATGTTGGCTTATCTCGGGTTAGAACTCCTGACAGACAATATACAGGGTCTCTATAAATGATTGTAACAGCGCAGTTGGCTTTGGATTATGCAAACCACAGAATTCTGTGATCATGTTATGCTCTGATTGGTTAGAGATTGGTATTCTGCTATCCAAAGCCAACTGCGCTGTTACAATCATTTATAAAGACCCTGTATTTTGCTATCAAATGATAACATTATATCCAATATTGTTTACAGAGAAGTTTTGAACAAGTAAAATTACCATTACCAAACTAACTTTACCCGCGACTTGGTCCCCCTGGAATTCGTTTATCGCAAATCCCTCAAATGTTTTTTTAGGACAGAGTTACTTTCCAATTTTGTATTAGCATGCAAATACAAAATATACCTGTGTATAAACCTCCTTTTTGACAGTTAGAAATCAAAACATAACACTCTGTACTAAAAAAGGATTATTAACATTATGCCCAACGGAGTGGGCACGGGTCAGCTAGTATAAATATAAATCGATAAAAATCAACTTATACTCAACTCACACATCTGAGCTACACCATTTCCAAGTGTATTTCAGAAAGCGTCAATTGTATTTCAGAATAGTCAATTGTATTTCAGAAAGCGTCAATTGTATTTCAGATTAGTCAATTGTATTTCAGAAAGCGTCAATTGTATTTCAGATTAGTCAATTGTATTTCAGAAAGCGTCAATTGTATTTCAGATTATATCATATGTATTTCAGAACCCGTCATTTATAATTCAGAATAGGAATATTATTTTAATTTCCAAATATCACAATTATCTCGATTTCAGTGTGGTCTTAGGACTGAGGAGGATAAACCGTATTTAAAATGAACCATTCTGCTATATGTGAATGTGTGTACCTATAAATTGAATTTCGAATGACCATTTCCGAAATACTTGAAATTGACTAATCTGAAATACAATTGACGCTTTCTGAAATACATTTGACGCTTTCTGAAATACACTTGGAAATGGTGTAGTCTCGTCAAAGTTTTAAGGACATACAGAAAAGTAATATCATCCAGAGCACCACCTCTCGTTTAACTTAAAACCTGGTTGCTGTTCGGCATTGTGGACTCAAGGTTGAAGAATTGTAGTCTATCATTTCTTCGATCAGGGTTTATAAGAAAGATAGCGTTGTTTTTATTATAGTACCAGAGACAACATGCCAGATCCTAAGATATACACTGTGTTTGGTCATGACTTAGTGATAATTTAAGGTCATGAAATATACTTAATATTATCGATAAAAACACCCTTACTTGGAAGCTTACCCCCCTTGTTTTGGAGTAGCCCCACTTCAAATTTACTCTTTTATTTCGTTGACCCTTCCAAATAATATCGATTTCTTTGGACATAAAGGTCCTACAGATGTGAAAAAAATATTTTTTGAAAGATGATACCTTTCATTGAAGTATAATAATATAAAATCATTCAACTTGAAAATGCCATAAAAATTTTAAAAAAAAGTTCAAAGTGAAATATGTACTGATTTTCTCAGTAAATCCGCAATAGTACAAGAACTAGCACATTGAAGTATATGTTTTTTCAATGATCTAACACGCAAGTATATTAGCTATAAAACAACACTCACCTCAGTACTGTACTTTCGATCATTTTCAATGATCAAACAAACAAATTAATCATAAAAATTGCTCAAAATGGCCGCCTCTGCTCTGTTGACAGGCCGTGGCCTTCATGACGACCTGTCTTTTGTCTTTTGCTAGCGTAGTGATCATGTTCGAGCAGCAATAACTCTCAAATTATGTGACTTACAGAAATGATGTAAAAATTGTTTTGTAGCTAATATACTCGCGTGTTAAATCGTTTGAAAAAATTAAACTTCAATGTGCTAGTTCTTGTACTATTGCGGATTTACTAAGAAAATCAGTACATATTTTTACTATGAAAATTTTTAAAGGATTTTTTATGGCGTTTTCAAGTTGAATGTTTTTATATTGTTATACTTCAATGAAAGGTGGTATTATCATCTTTCAAAATACATTTTTTTCACATCTGTAGGACCTATCTATCTTTATACTCATGAGCTCCAATGGCGCTAAAAACAGTATATGGATTCTCTGGATGATTTATATCATCCTTCAGAAAAGTAATATTACCTTCCAGTAGGTTCTTCAAAGTTCACGAGACTAGTTTAACTTTTGTTTGTTTAGTTAGTCGATTCATATTATTCTTGATGAATATCTTCGGACCTATTATTGGAACTGGTGTCGTTATAGCTAGGTTAGCCTTCCGAGAACTGCAGCCGTGTAGATCTTTCGTTCTCTAAGGACCTCATCAAATACTGAATGGAATCGGGGAAATATAAATCGGGAATGAACCACGATGGTCCATGCGGACACAATGATAGGGACCTATGATTACAAATTCAGGTGATTTTTGACAGGTTTCTAGGTCGACGACTTAATCACAAAACCATTTTTTCTCATCAGGGCTCTGAAATGGAAGAACAAAACTACAACAATTTGTATATGTTCGAAACTTGCAGTTAAGAGATTAAAATTTTGTTTCCTAAAAAACTTATTATTATAATAAATACAAACATAAATATATAAGTTAGGAAACGGGTTCGGAAATTCTGAAAATCCTCAACTTACATATTCATTTTTGTGGTTCCACTGTCATAAATTAAAATTTTGGAGAGAATAACTATACTGCTCGCATCTGAATCTCCAAAAATACTAATGTGATGTCATTCAATTGTTAACTTAGATGTTTCTGGAGTATGCTCGGATTAATATGGCAATTTGCACACTCAGGCTGGACAACATCTATCTATTTCTGATTTTTCCAATTAAATAAAAATACGTGGTATTCAACTTTTCTATATCATTTCTTTTATTAGTTGAATTTTGTCCTCTTTTATGGATATCATATCATCCAATAGCCGTTTTTTAAATTTACTTGCCTACCTAACATTCTCACTCAGCCAGGATTGAAATAAAATGAATGAAGAAGATTTCTTACGTGTTTCGCCAGTGTCGTATTATTTTTTTTTTTTTTTGAAGGCTTAAGGATGTTGAAGAAATTTATTTTGTGTTCAGACATTCGGTCCTTAAGGTAGCGGCTAGTTTGACCAATATATGTGGATGTGGCTGGCTAATCGTTGAAGATATCTGATATACGAGGTTAATCAGTTATTCTTTTAGTTTTAGTAAAAGAAATTGTGAAAGTATTGTCAGATTTGAGGGCAATATTCATTTTCAATTTGGTGAATATATTTTTGATTTGCTCTCCTAGATTTCCAATGTAAGTTATTGTGAAATATTTTTAGTTTTCTCTTTCAACTTGTGGTCTATGATGCTCGGATTCACTTTTGTTCAGAATTTTATCAAAAATTTGGTGAGATAATTATTTTCATCTAGAATTGTTTGTATTTTGATGATGTTTTCCTCGTGAAATTCAATATCAGAAAGTTTGAGAGCTCTATGTTCTAAATTATTAATTATGTTAATTTTCTGTGCCATGTGGTGCTTATTTGAGTTAAAATTGAGTATTTTCTCGGAAAAAAACTGGTTTCTGGTACCAATTCGTTATTATCTAATTATCTCGGCTGATCAACAAATTATCTAGAAAGGGTAGTGAATTATTTTTCGATTATAATTTAATAGTGAATTCTAAATTATGATATTAAATTATGAATTGTTATTTTTCCAATATCAATACGTGCATTTTCAGTTTTGAAAAAAAAATATTTTAATATTTCGGAAATTACCGATCATTCTGTAAAATTATAGCGTACGCAAATATGGTGAATGGATTAAATTCGACAGACATCGGGCAAAACTAAATTCTCCCAGAAAGAAGCTTACAAAAACTAATTCTCTTTACTCAAATTTTCTGTGCATTCGAGAATTAAAGCGATCAGAAACAGTTGTCCAATAACAGAGCTCATGATACCGCTCAAAAGATTAATCAGACCGTAAGCATACCATTTCGAAAACAATCCGATTATTTCTCCCGGACTTTATCCTCAAGATCTTTAGATACTTGGTATACTACATTTTTATGAACCATTCGCTTCTAATCTCAAGATCTTTATACTCGGTAAAATAAATTTTTTACGAGCCACTATGAGTTAGTAGACCTTTATCACAACGAATAGTTTTAAGTTTCAATTTTGTAAAAACGGCGAGGCAGGGTTTTTTCTACTGAGGTTTTTCCCTGTGCTCTGGTATCATACGACAGAATAGTATGGTACCCAGCTTTGCACCAACCTCAGCTAGGGACTTTTTTGTTTCATGTATTGTATTTTGTTAGCTCTCAATTCAAAAGAATATATATATATATATATATAGCACAACGTTGCTTATAAAATCCATAAAAACCTTCTATTACTTGCTATCGGTAATGAAAAAAATAGACAGATCGTTTTTCGGCACAGTAATCAGATTTCAGTTGTTAGAAAAAAATGTTATTTCAGTGCAAAGTAATTCCTTAAGATTCTCTGTAGATAATATGGTTGTTTTACTTTTGTATCCATTTTGTCACCTCCTTTTTTCTGTTTTTGTATTCACATTTCATTTAAGCTGTTAATATGTTGAATTAATGTAATTAGTTGATCATATTATACGGAAATGGAACAGATGATAAACCAAATATTACCACCCATGTACTCAATTGGTAGTCTATCCAAACTCACTTGAACAACCTTCCATGAGCGTACGCAAAATATCAATGCGAAGTAAAATAAAGTTAGAACAATCTCCTTGTGTATCTATAATACCATAGGATGAGCTACTGTATATGCTTCCTAGTCAGATAAATAAAATGCAACCAATCAACGAGTCTCAACGATAAGTTTCAAGGCATGTAATGGTTTTTCACTATAATTTGACCACCCCTTTAACTTTGTTTCTAAGAGAGATACAGAAAAATGTTTCATACAAAATTTCAACAAAATCGACTGAAGTTTTTCAATATAAATTCACATAATGGAATACATATGATATGACTCCAAAAACTGAAATAAATACAACATATTGATGGCAACTTCATTTTTCAAATGAAACAGCCTCTATATTTTTCCGTGTTTGGCTTTCTCTTTTTCCCATGATTTCGAATATGTAACATTTGTTGGTCTATCTCTTTTATTCTGAGAACCACAGAGTTTCAAATTTCAAGAACCACCTGGCAAGATCTGTAATCATTTTACAAGTGGCAGAGTGCGTTTACTGAAAATGCTCATTTTTGGAGTTATAATAACGTCAATTGGAAGATATACAGGGTAAACAACATTGAATGCAACTATATTTTTTCAAATGGGACACCCTGTCCTGTATATTCTTCCTTTTTTGAAAGGCTATTTGCTCCTGATCTCGATATAAATGAGTATGTGAGTTTCAAAGTTTTGAAATGATGATACCGAATAAAAAAATATGTGAAATACCTACGAAATTATTCATATCCAAACAATCTGCCTAAAATTATTATTTCATAATGAATATTTAACAACTACTTAACCAATGAAAAATAATAAACCATGGTGTATGGTATAAGAATAACATCAACTAAAGAAATTGCTCGAAATGACCACCTTCATTCAATTATATCGTTGTCTCAAGTTGTTCAGACTTTTTTTGATAGCATATTTATGGCTCTGATTCAAGTTAGAAATTAAAGCTTCAAAATTTGTTTTTAATCATCACACAATATTATCATTATTCTTTGTGCGTCCATGGGATGCGTTCCGAATTATGGGTTTAATATTGGTCGATTTTATATCATTTATATTATTCTCCGCTTTCATTGATTATCATTATTGCTGAAGTAAATTTTTTTCTTCAAGAACGGCTATTAAAACGTGTCCAACGATATTAAATCGGGACTATTTGATGGCCATAAAAAAGGTGCGCCATTATCAATCTAAAGATCAAATTGGCCACTTAAATATTCACGAACTTCCAAACGCTATGCCAGATGGTTTTTGAAATTTGAAACTCTGTGGTGCTCAGAATAAAAAAGATAGACCAACATAATTATGTTACATATTCGAAATCAGGGGAAAAAGAGTTAACCAAAGGAGAAAAAATATACAGGATGTTCCATTTGAAAAAAATAAGTTGCCATCAATATGTTGGCCACTCTGTATATATTTCAGTATGTAGAGTCAAACAAAAAACCCAAGTTGATTTCGTGAAACTTTTATACGAAACATTTTCTTGTATCTCCTTTAGTAACAAAGTTAAAGAGTGAGTCAAATTATAGTGAAAAACCCGGTACCTACTTACGATACCGGGCCGACTCAAAATGAGTGGAAACATGATTTAACAATCTCTTAATGAATTCATTGAAACCTGAATACACCTTGTATAATTTTAAATTCACGAGTTTCTCGAGTGACTTTGTCAGACTATACTTGGGAAGATGTGGAAAAAATAGCTAGTAAACTATTTCAGAATAACAGACGTACAAATGATAAATGAGTACGTGCATTGGTAATTTTTAATGTTGTTTGGTATATCAAATTTCAACAAGAATTTATTGACCAAACTTCGTTTAAGTTTTCGATTGTGAGTACAAAACAATATAAGATTGCTCACCAAAAAGTGCATGTAGAAGATGAGACACATTATCGTATTAAAATGATTTAAATTATATTGTGTCATCAGAGAAACAAGTTATTTATAGTACTAATAGAAGTATTTTATACTCGTTTCCTTGATAAGCATGAATGAAAAACTTTAGTATGCTAAAAATATTAGGTTTATGAAATGCGAATGACTCATAAAACTCACAAACGTAGATTTCACTTCATCGTGCAATTAAATAATCATTGAAATCTTTGCAGTAATCTAGAGCTGAATCGTCCGAATATATTATGTCAAAAATTTTCCAATACTATTTGACTCACTAACGGTTTCCCTCTGTTTCAATCTGAAGATGGTGAAGACTTACCTGAAAAAGAAAAAACATCATTAGAATACTTCAAAAAGAGCACTTGTACAAAGAAAAATAAACTTGATACCTTCGTCCACGTAACATTTATTGTTTGTGAAAACACCGTTCTGAATACGGAGAGAAACAATTGTTATATAGATCTGAATTAGTCCCAAATGTGCAAGTAAAATTTGAAGTAATTTGATCATGTCGAACAATTTAATTCAATCATTAATCTACAGCCTACTGTTTGTTCAAATTAGGTACAGTTTACATTGTCGTTCATCATTTTTTGGGTCTCAGTAATTTGTAGCTCCTAACTTTGAATAGGAGGGGCAATTACGCCATTTATTTTTGATCTGGGAGTATAGATTGAATCAGTGGCGGCTGGTGTACCAGTAGAAGAGCTGTGGATCTACAGCAACTTTTTTTTCTGTACTAAACAATATCCAAATCTTCGAGGCGAGTTATGCATAACCGTTCATAAAGCAGAAATAATTAATTTTGTTATTACATACTGGTAACAAACCAATCTATGACATACGATAGTGAAAATTACAGTTAATTGAAATATGGTACCACCCTTTTGAGTATTGAAATAACTTGCAGTTTTCAAATTCAAAAACATACCACTTCGGTATCAGTGCACGAATTCGTACGAAATAGGTCTTTAAGCCGACCAACTACTTTTGAAATTTGAATGCAGAAATGACAAGGCAACACCAATTCAACTGATTATTATATAACAGTCTGTGCTATTCATTTAACAGGTGGCCACTTCATAACTCCGTTCAAGGAAAATAGCCCAATTCATAACGAAAAAGTTGCTGAAAACAGAGCTAAGTTAAATGCAATTGAGTTTAGCGATTTTTTCCAAGCTGGCACCTCCAGACCACGATTCGAGTAAAAATTGCGTAATCCGACAACTTTTCAAGGTCTCTCATGAATCATTCAAAGATTCACTTCCTAATTCTAGCTAAATGCTGCACTACCATCAACAAGTAAGGAACCGCCACTGGATTAAATAAATTCTCATTTGATTTCTAAGATCGTATCAATCTCCGATTAAGAAAGAAATTTAACGTATATGGTCTGACGTATACATTGGATACGGTTAGTGGTAATGCATTTTTAATTCAATATAAAAGAACCATTACAGTGGCCAACTTCTTGAAATACACCGGAAATCACTTCCCATTTCATGTAATAAATCAATTTAATCAAAGGATCAGACTTCGAATTGAATGCCTTCATCATAAGTTATGATAGATTTTCGTCGGCATATTTCATGTTTGTCATGTCTGTCTCAAAATATCCCCTTCTACATCATCTATCTATATGAATATGGAAAAAAAATTTAAAGAGAAAACTAAATAATTCGAAGGGTAAGTGCAAGGTTTCACTCATCTTAGTTCACTCAGCGATTCAGAAAAACTCAAGATTAATTTTTTTTCTTGAATTCTAATAAACCTTGAAACTTGAAAACGAGCAAAGAGGTTGACGACATTTTAATTCCTTCGAAAAATAATTGCCCAAAAATGTTAAATTAATTTTTTTCTACCTCTCAGGGTGAAAAGCTGTAGTTCAAGGATCACTTATTCTGGTCACCCTAAACATTCAAATATAATCAAATGCGGCTAATCATCTCAAAATCTACTTCGAATCGATTATATTCTCGCAGTTTTCTCAGAAGTAAGAATTCCACCGGGCAAAATGAAATTCTCCATTTCTATACAATTCAAAATGACCCTAGATATTATAGAATTCTCTCGACATCTTGCAACTTCTAGGTCGGACTTCAGTTTGATGAGGGCCAGAGGAATAAGCGACTACGATAGGAGTGGCTACTTTATTCTTGTCAAAATCGACTAAAGATTCCGAAATGGATTCACAATTTCTTCCTCATTTCCTTCATATATCAATAAACTTTTATAGTTGCCTCTAAGCGGATTTATAAGGCTTGTTGTTAAGGGATCACCAATTAAGCTCACCCTGTACATTCAAGCATAATTCGATGTGGCTACTCATCTCAAAAGTCACCACCTGTTCTTGCAGTTTTCTCAGGAGTGCGCAATCCACAGGACTAAATTTCAATACAATTAAAGAAAAACCCTTGATATTATTGTATTCTCCCGACATCTCGACATCTATGGTAATTCAATTTGACGGAGGGCAAAGAAAAGAAGTGATTACGTTAGAAGTGGCTACTTTATTCTTGTCAAAAAAAAAGATTTCGAAACAGATGCACAACTTCTTCCTTCAAATACCAATGACCCATTCAAAAGTTTCTCCGAGCTAATTCTGCCCACCCTATACAATCAGGCATAATTCGATGTGTCTATTCGTCTCAAAAGCCTCCTCAAATCAATGATATTCTTGCAGTTTTCTCCGAAGTGATCAATCTACTGAACAAAATGAAATTTTCTATTTCTTCACAATTCAAAACGACTTTAGATATTATTGAACTCTCTGACAGAAGGCACAACAGATAGTGATTTCGATAGAAGTGTTCTCGTCAGAATCGACTAAAAGTCATGGCAAGCGGCCAACTAGTAACGGATGCACAACTTTTCCCTCATTTCCTACTAAATATCTATGACCAATTATAAATTTTCCTCTCAGCTGAGATAGATAGGCTTGTTGTTCAGGGATAACCAATACATTCAAGCATTATTCGATGTGGCTACTCATCTCGAAAGCCACCTAAAATAGAAGAGTAGAAATTCAAGAGGGTCTAAGTGCCACTTACACGAAATTTTAGATTTCATTCTATATGAGGCTATATGCCAAGGCCGATAGCGTACAAAACGGTATATGTGCCATCCGCTACAGAACATCATCATTTCTGATGAACAATTAGATAATTTTCTTTTCAATTTTTTTCATATTTCCTGAACATGTTTAATGGAATAACTCAGTTCTAATTTTTTGGCACTTAGACCCTAAAAACTACCTAAAAACGGATACGAGATCAAAATGATCACGTCATCGTACTTAGGGGGTAGGAAGTAGGCAGAGAACTGAATTGAGTTAGTGATTTTTTTTATTGTTTTTGCTGGGAGTTTTGCTCTATCATGCCTAAACGGCTGAACGGATTTTGATGAAATTTGCTTAAGTGATAGATAGTAACCTAGAAAAGGTAATGGGCTATTTATATTCATGCTATCGTACTTAAGCATAGGCAGTAGGCAGAAAATTAATTAAGTTTGTGATTTTTAATCGTTTGTTTTAAAAGTTTACCTCATTCACGCCTTAACGTCTGAATGGATCTTTATAAGACTTGGTTAAAATAAAGATAGGATCCTAGGCACGGACACAGGCTACTTTTTACGGCGGGAGAATACCTCATTCCCGCGGAAATCTAGCGTGATCGTGTCAAGAAGCGCATGACGCCATAGCTACTGAAATGATTTTGATGTTTTTTTTAACTGAGTGTTACTAAGACTTCAAGTTAGTATTTGATCACTTTTTTAACTTAGAGTGTCGGAAGGCGCCATAATTCAGGGAATTTATGATAAAATTTTGATGCAACTGTCTTTATTTAACAGTTTTACTTGGATCGAAACTTAGCGACATTCCATCACACTACTTAACTTATAGGGTATTTTGATGTGATGTTGAGGACTGGAACACCATAGTGGGACATTGTTGCAGGGGGACTTACAGCCGGGAGAAAACAAAAAAACTTATGCGGACGAAGTCGCGGGTAAAAGCTAGTGCTTTGATAAATGCCAGTGGCTGACTCCTGTTCTAACTAAATTATTTTGTTGGTTGCGGGGTCTCGAGCCTCCCCTGATTGAAATCTCACGAGGCGCCACTGCTGGCCACTGTGTACATTCAGGCATAATTCGATGTAACTACTCAAAAGCCACCTTAGATCATTGATATTCTTGCAGTTTTCGCAGAAGTGAGCAATCCAACGGACAAAATGAAATTCTCCATTTCTATACAATTCAAAACGACCCTCGATATTATTGAATTCTCCCGACATCTCGAACCTTCTCGAACGGAATTCAATTTGACGGAGGACAAGAGAGATTAGTGATTTCGATAGAAGTGGCTACTTTGTTCTCGTCAAATTCGGCTAAAGGTCATGGCAAGCGGCCAACTCGAAACGGATGCACAATTTCTTCCTCATTTCTCTCCAAATATCAATTATATATTAAGAAGTTCCTTTAAGCTGAGTTATAAGACTTGTTGTTCAGGGAAAACCTATTCTTCTCACCCTGTACATTCAAGTATAATTCGATGTGGCTACTCAAAAGCCACCTCAAATCAATGATATTTTTGCAGTTTTCTTAGAAGTGAGCAATCCACCGGACAAAATGAAATTCTCCATTTCTATACAATTCAAAACGACCCTCGATATTATTGAATTCTCCCGACATCTCGAACCTTCTCGAACGGAATTCAATTTGACGGAGGACAAGAGAGATTAGTGATTTCGATAGAAGTGGCTACTTTGTTCTCGTCAAATTCGGCTAAAGGTCATGGCAAGCGGCCAACTCGAAACGGATGCACAATTTCTTCCTCATTTCTCTCCAAATATCAATTATATATTAAGAAGTTCCTTTAAGCTGAGTTATAAGACTTGTTGTTCAGGGAAATCCTATTCTTCTCACCCTGTACATTCAAGTATAATTCGATGTGGCTACTCAAAAGCCACCTCAAATCAATGATATTTTTGCAGTTTTCTTAGAAGTGAGCAATCCACCGGACAAAATGAAATTCTCCATTTCTATACAATTCAAAACGACCCTCGATATTATTGAATTCTCCCGACATCTCGAACCTTCTCGAACGGAATTCAATTTGACGGAGGGCAAGAGAGATTAGTGATTTCGATAGAAGTGGCTACTTTGTTCTCGTCAAATTCGGCTAAAGGTCATGGCAAGCGACCAACTCGAAACGGATGCACAATTTCTTCCTCATTTCTCTCCAAATATCAATGATATATTAAGAAGTTCCTTTAAGCTGAGTCATAAGACTTGTTGTTCAGGGAAAACCTATTCTTCCCACCCTGTACATTCAAGCATAATTCGACGTGGCTACTCAAACGCCATCTCAAATCAACGATATTCTTGCAGTTTTCTTATAGAAGTAAGCAATCCACCGGACAAAATGAAATTCTCCATTTCTATACAATTCAAAACGACTCTCGATATTATTGAATTCTCCCGACATCTCGAACATTCTCGAACGGAATTTAATTTGACGGAGGGCAAGAGAGATTAGTGATTTCGATAGAAGTGGCTACTTTGTTCTCGTCAAATTCGGCTGAAGGTCATGGCAAGCGGCCAACTCGGAACGGATGCACAATTTCTTCCTCATTTCTCTCCAAATATCAATTATATATTAAGAAGTTCCTTTAAGCTGAGTTATAAGACTTGTTGTTCAGGGAAAACCTATTCTTCTCACCCTGTACATTCAAGTATAATTCGATGTGGCTACTCAAAAGCCACCTCAAATCAATGATATTTTTGCAGTTTTCTTAGAAGTGAGCAATCCACCGGACAAAATGAAATTCTCCATTTCTATACAATTCAAAACGACCCTCGATATTATTGAATTCTACCGACATCTCGAACCTTCTCGAACGGAATTCAATTTGACGGAGGACAAGAAAGATTAGTGATTTCGATAGAAGTGGCTACTTTGTTCTCGTCAAATTCGGCTAAAGGTCATGGCAAGCGGCCAACTCGAAACGGATGCACAATTTCTTCCTCATTTCTCTCCAAATATCAATTATATATTAAGAAGTTCCTTTAAGCTGAGTTATAAGACTTGTTGTTCAGGGAAAACCTATTCTTCTCACCCTGTACATTCAAGTATAATTCGATGTGGCTACTCAAAAGCCACCTCAAATCAATGATATTTTTGCAGTTTTCTTAGAAGTGAGCAATCCACCGGACAAAATGAAATTCTCCATTTCTATACAATTCAAAACGACCCTCGATATTATTGAATTCTCCCGACATCTCGAACCTTCTCGAACGGAATTCAATTTGACGGAGGACAAGAGAGATTAGTGATTTCGATAGAAGTGGCTACTTTGTTCTCGTCAAATTCGGCTAAAGGTCATGGCAAGCGGCCAACTCGAAACGGATGCACAATTTCTTCCTCATTTCTCTCCAAATATCAATTATATATTAAGAAGTTCCTTTAAGCTGAGTTATAAGACTTGTTGTTCAGGGAAAACCTATTCTTCTCACCCTGTACATTCAAGTATAATTCGATGTGGCTACTCAAAAGCCACCTCAAATCAATGATATTTTTGCAGTTTTCTTAGAAGTGAGCAATCCACCGGACAAAATGAAATTCTCCATTTCTATACAATTCAAAACGACCCTCGATATTATTGAATTCTCCCGACATCTCGAACCTTCTCGAACGGAATTCAATTTGACGGAGGGCAAGAGAGATTAGTGATTTCGATAGAAGTGGCTACTTTGTTCTCGTCAAATTCGGCTGAAGGTCATGGCAAGCGGCCAACTCGGAACGGATGCACAATTTCTTCCTCATTTCTCTCCAAATATCAATTATATATTAAGAAGTTCCTTTAAGCTGAGTTATAAGACTTGTTGTTCAGGGAAAACCTATTCTTCTCACCCTGTACATTCAAGTATAATTCGATGTGGCTACTCAAAAGCCACCTCAAATCAAAGATATTTTTGCAGTTTTCTTAGAAGTAAGCAATCCACCGGACAAAATGAAATTCTCCATTTCTATACAATTCAAAACGACCCTCGATATTATTGAATTCTCCCGACATCTCGAACCTTCTCGAACGGAATTCAATTTGACGGAGGACAAGAGAGATTAGTGATTTCGATAGAAGTGGCTACTTTGTTCTCGTCAAAATCAGCTAAAGGTTATGGCGAGCGACCAACTCGAAACGGATGCACAATTTCTTTCTCATTTCTCTGCAAATATCAATGATATATTCAAAAGTTCGCTCTAAGCTGTGTTATAGGAGTTGTTGTTCAGGGAAAACCTATTCTTCCCACCCTGTACATTCAAGCATAATTCAATGTGGCTACTCAAAAGCCACCTCAAATCAATGATATTCTTGCAGTTTTCGCAGAAGTGAGCAATCCACCGGACAAAATGAAATTCTCCATTTCTATACAATTCAAAACGACCCTCGATATTATTGAATTCTCCCGACATCTCGAACCTTCTCGAACGGAATTCAATTTGACGGAGGGCAAGAGAGATTAGTGATTTCGATAGAAGTGGCTACTTTGTTCTCGTCAAAATCAGCTAAAGGTTATGGCGAGCGACCAACTCGAAACGGATGCACAATTTCTTTCTCATTTCTCTGCAAATATCAATGATATATTCAAAAGTTCGCTCTAAGCTGTGTTATAGGAGTTGTTGTTCAGGGAAAACCTATTCTTCCCACCCTGTACATTCAAGCATAATTCGATGTGGCTACTCAAAAGCCACCTCAAATCAATGATATCTTGCAGTTTTCGCAGAAGTGAGCAATCCACCGGACAAAATGAAATTCTCCATTTCTATACAATTCAAAACGACCCTCGATATTATTGAATTCTCCCGACATCTCGAACCTTCTCGAACGGAATTCAATTTGACGGAGGGCAAGAGAGATTAGTGATTTCGATAGAAGTGGCTACTTTGTTCTCGTCAAATTCGGCTAAAGGTCATGGCAAGCGGCCAACTCGAAACGGATGCACAATTTCTTCCTCATTTCCTCCTAAATATCAATGACCTATTCAAAAGTTCCCTTTTAGATGAGTTATAAGGCTTACGATACGCTACAACCGAAGTGCTTTCATTTCCTGTTTCATCGTACGCTTACATTCCCTACTTTGCTGTCATAATTGGATCGAGTTTCGAGCTCGATCTGTTTTTGAGCAAGAAATTAACTGACGTAGCAGTAAGAGAATGTTTCGTTTCGTTGGGAACTCGCAAGCCCATTTGGCTTATGTTGTATAAGATATCACTGATGAGTTTCAAGTTGAAAAATTTCAAAAAAGCCCTGAGCAGGTGCTCGTTCAGTAGTAAAGCAATTATTATACTATAACTTCAAAATTTTGTGAAGGACTTGGTATTCATGCTAAGTAGATGAATGCAAAATCTCAGCACGATCGGAATTATATTCCGGAATTTATTCGAAAAAATGAAATATGTAAAAAATCAATAATAAGAAAAAAATGTATTCTTTGGTTCAGATGTTCTCAGTTCAGAAATTTTGCATGACAATAAAGTATGTTAATCAATCTTCATTCGCAACAGGAATTTTCTTTTTTTCAATATTCGAATTGAGTCTTTCATGGTTCTGTTAACACTATGGGCACAAAACTCTTCATGAAGCTTATTATGAGCATGTTGCATGTGGCCGCAAATTTCATTTTTAATGGTTCCGTTATGTCCGAGATATTGAGGAACAAAAATGTTTAATGGCCATAATTTATCGAATATATTATACGATTTGGCTGGTTTACGAACTTCACCGCGCCATTTGACAACCGAACTCACCCTGAAAATCTCAAGTCTCTAGGACAATCCCTTCGAAAGTTGTGCTCACGGCTAACTGTACGGCCCTTCGGACCGAATTGAATTTGACCTCGGATTCGTCATCAGGGAGTCGAATCCTATCGTTTGAGACCATTTTCGGCTCAAAATTCGAAAATTACAGACATTTGGGCAAATCGATATAGCACTTGTTCAAGAAGAACGAGCGCTAAAAAATGAACGCGTTTGGAAATACATTTATTTTGTAGTTTTTTCAACAATCCTTCGGTTAATTCCTTGATTTTATTGAAAGCATATAAATAAATTGGTCTAAATCTGCATGGTACAGTTAGTCTGCAATAAATTAGTAATATCGTGAGATATTCATTGACGTAAAGGTTAATTTGTATAGGTAACTATTACTGTAAATTAATTTAGAGCAACAAAATATTGATGAGCAATAAAGAAGAAGAAAGCCCCGACTTGAAGTAAGAAACTTCAGGCTTGTTCATTTTTGAAAGAGGATAAACCAAATTTGAATATTTTGAAAGCCATTGGTTTGATTCTTTTCATTTATGAATTCAACTTTCTTCATCAAATACCTATTAAAGCTACCCTGAAAATTTTGAAGTTTCGAAGTTTTCGCTTTTGGAAGTTATCATATTCACGGTCGACCCACGGCTGACTTTAGAAGTCGAAATTTCAGGTAAGGTTTAAGATTCGAAAAGGAAAATTGAATTAATAAATGAATAGAATCAAACTACCGAATTTAGGATATTCAAATTAAATTTATTCATTTTTCCAATTTGGAAACGAGAATAAAAGCTCCTGAGTTCTGTTAGGGTTTATGTTTTGTGGAAGCAAAGTAATATTTCAAGTTATTTATTATTAACAAACTGAAGACTTATTACAACGCTACGTCATTACATTACTTAACTTTCATCTTATTATTCTGTCAATTGTCAACAGTGTCTACCATAGACACAACATCTTGGACTCTCCCTCAATCCATATAGAGCTCTGTTAAGTTTGAGTACTTTGGATTTCCCTATATCTAATCCTTTAGGTGTCTTGATGTATACTTCGGATGTAAGCATACCATTTAAAAAAGCTGTTGGAATATCGAGTTGTCGTAAATTCCAATTTTCTTGTAAAGACTTCGCTAATAACATTCTTACGGTAGACATCCTCGTAACAGGTGCATATATGTTATGTGGATTCTCTTCTTGAATTTGGAAACCCTTCGCAACTAGTCGAGCCTCCTTTGTTCCATCTTCTTTGGTTTTGAATACCCATTTTGTATCAATGGCTACTTTACCATCCGGCAATTCGCATGTTGACCATGTTTGCAACTTCTCTAGAGATTTCAATTCTTGTTCAATTGATTTTCTCCACTCTTCATCAATAATTGCTTTTCATATGTCTGGGGATCATCTGAAAGTATAAGGTGATCATAAGTAGCATAAATTTCAAAATCTTGTAAATATTTGGGTTTATTTACTCTTCTTCCTCTACTTGATACAATTTCTTCTTCATCTGTTGATGAGCTACCCCCTTGTTCATCTGTCGTTTCTAGTTCATCTTGCTCAGATTCTTCGTGGACCGAATTTTCTTCAATTGTTGCTGTATCTTGATTTATTTTCCACAAAAATGTGTTGGATTCATCCTTCATTTCATCTGATTTTAATTGTTCCATTTTATCCTCGAAAAATACAACATCTCTACTGTATATTACCTTATTTGTATTTGGGTTGAGCAACCTATAACCCTTTTTGTTTTCACCATAACCAGCAATATGTGTCTTTCTGATTTAGCATCCCATTTTTGTCGTAGTTCATCCGGGATATGTGCCATTGCTTGACAACCAAAGATTCTAAGGTGTGCCAGGTTTGGCCTCCTGTTAAACCAGGCTTCATATGGTGTTTTCCCTGAAATAGCCTTTGTTGGGGAACGATTCATCAAATAAACTGAAATGTTGACTGCCTCAGCCCAATACTTCTTATTTAAGTTTGCTTCTGATAACATGGTTCTTGCCTTCTCTACAATAGTTCTGTTGGCCCTTTCGCTAACCCCATTCTGTTGATGATTGTACCTCACTGTGGTTTGGTGAACTATACCTGAAGATCTTAAAATTAATTTCATCTGTTTTATTGGCATATTCAGTACCATTGTCTGTTCTTAAAATTTTGATCTTGCTATCAGTCTTGTTCTCTTCTAAATTTTTGAATTCTTTAAAAGCTTCTATCACTTGACTCTTTTCTGCTAAGAAATAGATGTGTACATACCTCGTATAATCGTCAATGAAAGTCAGAAAGTACCTGCTACCACCTATGGATATTGTCTCCATGGGTCCACATAAATCACTGTGTTTTAATTCCAGTGGCCTTGTAGATTGTGTTTGACTTGTTTGGAAAGGCTGTTTTCTTTGTTTTCCTTCAATGCATGACAAACATGATGTTGTTGACACCTTGAAGTCCTTATCCATTCCAACTGACATTTTGGTTAGCAAATTCATAGATCTTAGGTTGAGATGTCCTAACCTGCGATGCCACAAATTTTCCTCTGGTTGTGTACAGAAGTATGCTTTGTTTGATTGAACTGTGTTCAATTGATAAATTCCATTTGTCTCAAAACCTCTTGCTACTAGATAGTTATTGCGATTGAAGATTTTTGCACCATTCCTATCGAATACTACCCTGTGTCCCTTTTCCACAATTTTATGTATGGACAATAGATTTACTGCAGCTTCGGGGGCATACATAACGTCTTTAACCTCAATTGTTTCTTGTTTACCGTCAATATGCACTTGAATTGAAGCAGTTCCTTTTTCTTCGATAATCATATCATTACTATTAGCAATTTTAACCTTGGCTTTAATGTTTGTTGCTTCATTTAGCCATTTTCTGTTTCCTGTGATATGTGTTGATGCCCAAGAGTCCAAATACCACACATCTGTATTGACGTTTTCAGACGTTAGAAATGCTGCATATGCTGTGGAATCATTTTTGCTTGTTTTCTTATCCACCTTTTTCTTTGAACGGCACTCTGTCTTAAAATGACCCATCTTTCCACAATTGTAACATTTAACGTTTTTCTTGGATTACTTTTAGTTATATTACCTTTAGTGAACATTGCCAGATTACTATCCACTGACTTTGGATCTTGTTGAGTTTTTACATCTTGCAATAGCTTTACCTTGATGGAATCTCCACTTATTTGTGTACCACTGCTTTCTAGTCCCATTATCATCGGACGATATTCTTCGGGTAGACCTGCCAAAAGTAAAGTTCCAACCCATTCATTTTCCACTTTGAAATTCATCTCATTCAGTTTGTGAGCAGTTGATATTATTCTATCACAATATTCTTCTGTTGATTTGCAGTCTTCCAATTTTGTGTTGATGAGTGATCTCAGGAGTCCTACTCTTCTTGTCAGTCCCGAGTCCTCGAAAGCTTTTTCGAGGTTGGTCCAAGCTTCCTTCGATTTTGTGGCAGATTTGATGTGGGAATAATTTATTTTGTCGACAGAAAGTATTATTTTAGACAGAGCCTTTTTGTCATTTTTTTCGTCAGTTTCTGTACCACTGACTACATCCCACAGATCATCTAATTCTAGAAGAGCTTTCATAGCAAATTTCCACTCACTGTAGTTGTCCCTTCCTATTAGTTTCTCAACAGACATGTATTGAGAACTAGCCATTTTGTCTCCTCGTGTTAGCACAATGATTTTATTTTTGAACAAGAACAACTTCCTCAATTATATTACTTTTACTTGCCGTGTAAGACTGGGCCCATAACCTGTTAGGGTTTATGTTTTGTGGAAGCAAAGTAATATTTTATTATACATATGTTATTTATAATATGTTATTTATATTGTATGTTCTGTGATGTTATTCTGAGATTCCTTGAAAGAGTTTGTAATTGTGAGAGCGGGAAAGATTTTTATTTATGACGATTTATGTTCAAATACCTGAGAAAGAGTTTTAATATGTAATATTTTAAGTTATTTATTATTAACAAACTGAGACTTATTACAACGCTACGTCATTACATTACTTAACTTTCATCTTATTATTCTGTCAATTGTCAACAGTGTCTACCATAGAAAAAATATATATCACTGAATTGTCTCTTCTTCTAACAAGTTCACATTATAAAGTAAAATAAAATACGTAAAACTTGGTTCAAACGATTTTGCCGAGGTTTTAACAAAATAACAAGTACCCTACGTTACTGATTTATTATATACCCCCTGCTTTATATTCGTTGAGTTGAATATGAAAGCTGAGTTTATGTATGTACCCAATCTCAGTATCTATCTTCGTCGTTAACATATCTATAGTTCTCATTCATACTACACACTACATCAAACTATTTAATCTTAACGAACAGGACATTAGGACATACACAACCATCCATGCCCTCACCGGGATTCGAATCCGAAACTGCCGGTCCACAGGCTAGGACTATCAATCACCTCCTAGCCACCGGGGTCAGCAATTTTTATTATTATCAATACTTCTGACTATAGTCTATCCAAATCCGAGAGGCCAAGCGTAACAAACTAGAAAACGCGATTTGGTCGCTCTTATTGGTCGAAGCTTCAGGAATGCCACTTTCGACCAATAAGAGCGACCAAATCGCGTTTCTAGTTTGTTTACGCTGGGCCTCTCGGATTTGGATAGACTATAGTATGATGAGAACAGCATAAATCTATCAACAGATGTCAACTAAGATACACATACCTAATATCATTATTATAAAAATCAACTTCATGCAACATTGTCATAGAAAAGTTGGAAACTCTTCTAAAATTTCGAAAATATGTTCTTCTCATAAATTATTTTTCAAATATCTTAACACTATCCGATTTATATGAAACTTCGCAATCATGACCACATTATCAATGCCCATCCAAATACTGAATTCTCAAATCGTAAAGGTTTCACACCTATCCTGTTTTATTTGAATCCAGACCAGTAGACCTAGCCAGAATTTTTGTGTTTTTCAAATCTTCTGAAGTTACGATTATGACGAAACGAAGAACTAATATGCGCGTCGCTGTCCTTGTTCTAAATATTAAGTTTAACCTCGGCAGGATCTGTAATTCCGCTTATACAGGGTGTTTCATTGGAAAAGGGAAATACTTCACAGGTGCATAGGTGGCACCAAGACGGTTCTAGAGATACCCCATTTATTGGGTCTCACTGTCTTCGTAGCCGAGATACAGGGTGTTTTATGAATTTTGCCCGTTTCTTCTGAGGCCGTACCAGACGAACCACCCGGTATATTTTCTTCATATTTGACAAATATGTTCCTAATTGAAAGCCCAAACATATCATGCAATAACCGCCTCGAAAATCCAGGGGCGGGTTAACAAAAAATTATGAATCGTTCGAATACTCGAAACAACACCCTATACATCGGAATTTTGAAAATCTGTTTTAATATTCGAAAACACCACTAAAAACTAAACTGAGACGTATACTTCAAATTTTCGCGCAGAAAGTTTTACTGTACAAATTTTCAAGGTAAAAGTGAAGTTTTTAGGAACTTGGATACCCGAAAGTGGTTTGAAGTATCTTTAACAATGAATTATCAACAATATTGAATCCATAATTATTTCAACATTACTCTGTAATTCATTTTTACATTGGTTTTCTTTTTTATAGCTGTATACTTGAAAATCCAGGTCTGGGTTAACGAAAATTATGAATCGTTTGAATCCTCGAAACAACACCCTGAAAGTGAAGTTTTTAAGAAATTGGATACCTGAAAGTGGTTTGAAGTGACTTTTAACAATGAATTATCAAAATATTGAAATCCATAATTATTATACGTTATAATGCAACTCACTTCTCAATAAATGAAAACTAATGTGGAAATGAATCACAAAGTAATGATGAAATAATTATGAATTCAATATTGTTGATAATTCATTGTTAAAAGTCAATTCCAATCACTTGCAGGTATCTTAGTTCTTAAAACTTCACAACTACGTTGAAAATTTGTGCATTGAAACTACAGTGGGTTGCCAAATTATTAGGGACACTACTAGTTTTCTGTAATTTTCAGGTTCATATTAATTTTATGGGCAAATAATTGATGTTAGATATTGTAACTTTTTCTTTATTTATTGGAGGTGTTTACTAAGATAGAAAAAAACACATATTTCATAGTCACACGTAATTATTTTTCCATAAAATATGATGAACTAAAAAAATTTAATATTTGGTAATGCCGCCTTTGGCTGAAATTAAGGCTTCCAGACGTCGGGGCATGCTCTCAATGCAAATTTTTGCATTGTGTTGTATATTGGGGCTCTAATGCCACACCCTAATAGGCGTTTCAATCAGTTGTAGCTTGATGGTGATAACTTCTTTGGTAACCTCACGTTTCGTGAGTTCCCAAAGGTTTTCAATGGGCCGGGGCAAAACCTTCACAATCTTGGCGGCCTGAAATGCTGTTACAATCCTGGCTTTATGACACGGTACCAAGTCGTGCATAAATACGTATTCCTTATCATCAGGAAACCATTCTTTCACCTGTGGTAAGAGCCGACTTTCAAGCACTCGCCTGTTCTGGTCCTGCCTCATGGTCCCTTGGAAGATGTAGAGACGTCCCATACCCTTGGCTGAGATCACAGACCACACCGTGATGCTAACAGGGTGTTTAACCCCCTCTACAAGGCAGTCCGGGTGAAACTGCTCCCCTGGGCGTCGGCGGACGAATGAGCTCTTATCAACCAAAATTTGAAAAGTCGACTCATCAGAGAAGCATACCTGTTAAATATCATTATTACTACTAAAACACTATTGAGGAATACCACAAATCAATTGAAATCATAATTACTCGACTCCAACTGTCCGCAACTGTCATATTTCGGTGTTGTCTGGCCCATTGCAGTCGACAATCAATTTCGGTTGATAAGAGCTTTTTCGTCCGCCGACTCCCAGGGGAGCAGTTTCACCCGGACTGTCTTGTAGAGAGGGTTTAACACCCTGTTAGCATCACCGTGTGTTCTGTGATCTCAGCCAAGGGTATGGGACGTCTCTACATCTTCGAAGGGACCATGAAGCAGGACCAAAACAAGCGAGTGCTTGAAAGTCGGCTCTTACCACAGGTGAAAGAATGGTTTCCTGATGATAAGGAATACGTGTTTATGCACGACTTGGCACAGTGCCATAAAGCCAAGAGTGTAACAGCATTTCTGGCCGCCAAGAATGTGAAGGTTTTGCCCTGGCCCATTGAAAACCTTTGGGAACTCACGAAACGTGAGGTTACCAAAGAAGTTATCACCATCAAGCGACAACTGATTGAAACGCCTATTAGGGTGTGGCATTAGAGCCCCAATATACAACACAATGCAAAAATTTGCATTGAGAGCATGCCCCGACGTCTGGAAGCCTTAATTTCAGCCAAAGGCGGCATTACCAAATATTAAATTTTTTAGTTCATCATATTTTATGGAAAAATAATTACGTGTGACTATGAATATGTGTTTTTCTATCTTAGTAAAAACCTCCAATGAATAAAGAACAAGTTACAATACCTAACATCAATAATTTGCCCATAAAATTAATATAAACCTGAAAATTACAGAAAAATAGTAGTGTCCCTAATAATTTGGCAACCCACTGTATCTGCGCGAAAATTTGAAGTGTACGTCTCAGTTCAGTTTTAGTGGTATTTTCGAATTTCAAAACAGATTTTCAAAATTCCCATATACAGGGTGTTGTTTCGAGGATTCAAACAATTCATAATTTTTGTTAACCCGGACCTGGATTTTCAAGTATACGGCTATAAAAAGGAAAACCAATGTTGAAATGAATTACAAAGTAATGTTTAAATAATTATGGATTCAATATTGTTGATAATTCATTGTTAAAGTCACTTCAAACCACTTTCGGGTATCCAAGTTCCTGAAAACTTCACATTTACCTTGAAAATTTGTGCAGTATAACTTTCTGCGCGAAAATTTGAAGTATACGTCTCAGTTTAGTTTTTAGTGGTGCTATCGAATATTAAAACAGATTTTCAAATTCCGATGTACAGGGTGTTGTTTCGAGTATTCAAACGATTCATAATTTTTTGTTAACCCGGACCTGGATTTTCGAGGCGGTTATTGCATGATATGTTTGGGCTCTTAATAAGGAACATATTTGCCGAATATGAAGAAAATATTCTGGGTGGTTCGTCTGGTACGGCCTCAGGAAGAAACGGACAAAATTCATAAAACACCCTGTATCTCGGCTACGAAGACAGTGAGACCCAATAATAGGGTATCTCTGGAACCGTCTTGTATTGGTGCCACCTATGCACCTGTGAAGTATTTTCCTTTCCCAATGAAACACCCTGTATTGAAAAATCAATGGAATAAAGTTCAATTAAGAGTGACTATCAAATTAATGCCGTTTCATGAGAGCTGACAGAAATGCGGAATCTACCGTGAAATTTTGAAGAACGTATCTCGTTCCGTTCGATAGTTACTGTTATCATAAATGTATCATTGAATACATGTAATATGAAATAGAGAAAAGTTTAACTTCATCATGGAATGAGTAGATTCAGTATCAATAATTTCAACTGAGCGAATTTTGTGGGGAAAACAATGTTTGGATTACTTATTAATTTGTTTTTAAATTAGCTGTAATTTACAAATCATTGGATCATCAAATTATTATACAATCAATCAATTCGAAAAAACGAAACGTTTTGAACCAATTAACGCAATGTTGAATGTTAAAAAAACTCAACTCAAGGGTTATCAATAAGTCGTGAAAATAAATTTGAGGGAAGCTCTGAGCAGGTGTTTTTATGAGCTCGTTCATTGGTGCAGCAATAACGCTATAACCTCAAAATTTTGTATGGATTGAAAAACTTCATGACCTTGCTAAGTAAAAGAGATGATTGGAAACGGGAATACACTGACTATAATCTCAAAGAAAATACCGTAAAATGGTATACAGATGGTTCCAAAACCTCTACAAGAGCAGGCGCCGGGATATACGGGCCAAGAAGCACCAAGTGTGCACTGTCGCTGGGCTCCTATATGAGCGTCTTTCAAGCGGAAATCTTAGCTATTGAAAGATGTCTAGATATAAATCTAGAAAGAAACAATCAGAAGTGTGATATAGCCATACACTCAGATAGTCAAGCTGCTATTAAAGCACTGAGCTCCTACGTCATCGACTCTAAAATGATCTGGGAGTGCCGGAACAAACTCAACGAGGTAGGCAAGAAAAATAAGGTCTTTTTAATCTGGGTTCCCCGTAACTCGGGAATCAAAGGAAACGAAGGAGCCAATACACTTGCCAAAGAGGGCGCACAAATCTAGAAAGAAACTATCAGAAGTGTGATATAGCCATACACTCAGATAGTCAAGCTGCTATTAAAGCACTGAGCTCCTACGTCATCTACTCTAAAATGATCTGGCAGTGCCGGAACAAACTCAACGAGGTAGGCAAGAAAAATAAGGTCTTTTTAATCTGGGTTCCCTGGCACTCGGGAATCAAAGGAAACGAAGGAGCCAATACACTTGCCAAAGAGGGCGCACAAATCTAGAAAGAAACTATCAGAAGTGTGATATAGCCATACACTCAGATAGTCAAGCTGCTATTAAAGCACTGAGCTCTACGTCATCGACTCTAAATGATCTGGAAGTGCCGGAACAAACTCAACGAGGTAGGCAAGAAAAATAAGGTCTTTTTAATCTGGGTTCCCTGCCACTCGGGAATCAAAGGAAACGAAGGAGCCAATACACTTGCCAAAGAGGGCGCACAAATGTCACTCATTGGCCCAGAACCCTTCTGTGGTATATCCAAATGTACCTATAAGAAGGAGTTTCTGGAGAAGGAGAAAGCCGAGAGGAAAAAGCTCTGGCGGAATCTCCCAGGGATGGATCATTCCACTGAGTTCCTTCGGAACTTCGAGACAGCGGGATCCAATAGATATCTTGATCTTGGTAAGAAGCAATTGCACCTCCTCACTGGCTTTCTTACAGGACATTGTCGCCTCAGGAAGCACCTGTTGAGGATGGGATTGTCGGACACTGACGAGTGTAGGTTCTGTGGGATGAGGAAGAAACCCCCATTCACCTAGTCACGGAATGACTTGGCATTGCGAGCCTGAGGAAGGAATGCCTTGGAGAGAAACTTGTAAGAGTGAGGAACTAGCCTCGTTGAAGCCTTCACAGTTATTAGATTTCATTAGATCTCTGGAACTGGAAGGCGAGCTGTGAAGGTTTTAGCCAGAACAGCTCTGTAAGGGGGCACAATAGACCTTAAGGTCGCAGTGAACTGTAACCCCTCTTTAAACTATCAACTATCAACTATAGATTGAAACTGAATATATGAATGCAAAATTTCAGCAGGATTGGAATAATTTTTTGGAATTTATTCAAAACTGAAATATGTAATAACTTGACAATTAAAAACATTCAATTCTATGGTTCGGATGATGCAATCCTCTTGAAATTGAAACATTCAGTATATTAATATTCATTCACAAAATGAATTTTACCTTAATCGGATATAATGATATGGAGATTCAAAAATTATTCTCTTTAATATTTTGATTGATTTTTTAAAAGTTCTGTTTTTACTATGGCGACAAAATTTTGCATAAGGCTTACTGGGAGCATCTTGCATGTAACCGCAAAATTTCATTTCGATTGGTTTCGTTTTGTCTGAGATATTGAGGAACAAAATTTAATGGCCATATTTAATGAAACATACTGTACGATTTGGCTGGTTAATAAACTGAACCGCGGCATTTAGAAACCGAACTCACCCTGAAAATCTTAAGTCTCTAGAACAATTCCTTCGAAAGTTACCGTGCTTACGGCCGGACGGCCCTACAGACAGAATTGAATTTTAATAATAATAATAATAATAATAATAATCTTTATTGACCACGGATTCGTCATCAAGGAGTCGAACCCTAACGTTTGATGCTATTTTCGGTTCAAAATTCTAAAATTACAGACATTTGGGCAAAACGATTCAGTACTCGTTCAATTAAAACGAGCGCTCAATAAACTGATGTCTAAAATCCAAGGATAATCGTTTCTCTGGATTTTGTGGTTCTGCCTTTTTTCCATGCACCTTGACGAAAACCAGAAGAATACGTCGAAAATAAACAGAATTTAGTGAACTGTACGAAACCAAATAGATGATATCCGGGTTCAATCAGTTCGAAAACACACCCAACTTTGAACTTCCTACTAATGACCTGAAAACTGCTGAATCAATTGAAAGCACAATGGTGTATTCAGAAACAGAAGTAAATCTGATAACAAAGTTCAGAATTTCGTTCGGTGATTGGTGTTTTTTGCCAGAGTTCGTGGCGAAGTTGGCAGTAATTCCACATTTATCATTCGAACTTGAAAGGATTTAATTGTCTGTACGTGATATAAAAGCGACTTAAACAATGAAAATCCAAGCCTTGGATAAATAGCAATGTATAACCTACCAAGCGGTTTTCCTACGTAAGAACATCCCCTTCTAAATTGCTTTGTCGACAAGGAAATCAGTTTTTCATCGTTTATCATTCGGGGATGACTGTTCTAACGGAGCGCTACTGTGAATTGTTTTCTCGGAGGTAAATTCCATAATGGAGCTATCTGAAATATATCTACTTCTCAGGTCGGTGAGCTATCGGGTGTTAATTTCAACTTCCTGGTCGGTGACAATTTTTTAGATTTCATTTCCAAATTCAACATCATTTATGAAGTAAAATATCTCTAGAGGGAGTTCCTTGTAGCTTCTACATATCAAGGAGAGCCCTGACATTAATTGAAGAGCATTTGCCCGCTTGTTGATATTGACAAAACGATATTTCAAATCTGAATGTCCTAAAAACTATTGATCCCATCCTAAACCGTTAGACTTAAGATTTACATCGCACTGGTGACCTCACTGCACTGACATGTTTCGCTTTCTTGGAAAGCAGTATACATTTTACAATTCGGAAGCTGTTGCACGCTTGTTCTTATGAGAATAACAAAAATTTGAATCTGCTGATAACAAACTGAATGGAAAAATGTCTTGAACTTAAGTTTCAGGTTACACCTGAAATTTTTGTTCAAGTTTAGTTAGTAATCCGGAGATTCAAAATTTTGTTATTCTCATATGGACAAGCGTAAAGTGACTTGTAAAATGTATACTACTTTTCAAGAAAGCGGAACATGTCAGTGCACCTGAGCGCTATACAAGTGCGTCAAACTATGAAGTTTCGAGCACTTTACTGGAAAGCAGCCATTATTGACAACGCAGTTCGGTCAATCTCAACGACGTAAACGACATTAAGTATTGTCGCGACTAGTTTGAATCAATCAAAAGTCTTGATAGTATGTACCATAATATATGAGGAGACTAAAACATGAAGCTCACATTCGTGAAACTATTCATCGAAATTAATAACCACCGCGTCAGCATCAAACTGAACCAAGTTCAAACTATAGCACTATTAAAAACAGTATTATAATTGAAACAGACATATTCAGGCTAACGCCTAGCTAAACTGGCACATATTTAGCAATCACGGGCGACTTTAACTTTTCTCGTACATAAGTTATAACGCTTTCCTTATATTTTTTTTATTGCACACACTTTCAAAAAAGAGAAAACAGGTGCATTAGGTCGACATGCTGAATAAAAATAGCAGTCTCAGCCTCAAGCTCGATATTTTACTCTAGCAGTAACAAGGATCTCATTCCTCTCTTTTCAAGACGTGATCATACCCAGCAGGGATGATATAACTTAGCCTTCCGGCGTTGTACTGAAAACTTGTCTGAACCTTGTTCGAACTTTCTGTACAGAACGTCGAAAAACATGAATAGACGAGAGCAAATAAAAGTTTCTGGGTAACATGCAAGCCGTATTATCAATTCAGAATTGAGATCTTGAATTAGCTGCAGGTTAAACTTCTCCAAATTAAAAACGAAATATCCAATTTCATTCAAGCGGCCACAGAACCCCCTCAATCAACTGAATCACATTACATAGTTTAGAGGTTGCCTATCAACAGCAAATATGTTTTTAATTGATTAGAATGATCTTTCATATTCATTGAAAACTGTCAAACCTAAATTTGACATTTTGGTAATGTGTGGACGAAGTAGAAATGAGTTTTCGCTTTTATTTCGTCAGGTTTCTGAGAAGGGAAGGTGGTGAAGGTACAATACTCATACACAAAGCTGTAACAAACGGATGATGTTGATTACGATTAAGAAAGGTCCCAGGACGGTTCGCACATTCCTAATTTGTGTTTAAAATTCGCAACGGCGCGGCGCGCATATTTGTAAACGACGTCCATGATTGCGATTCGGTTGTAGCCCGAACGCTGCCGTAACCTCTTCCGTAAAGAGGCTACGATATCGCAAATCCTATTTTTTAAAAGCATCCGTGATTGCAAATTTCAACTATCTTGACCCCTTTTGTAAACGGCAGACGATATCGCATCATCCATCTAGCAAATAGCATCCGTGATTGCAAATTCTGAAAGTGCTATAAGTATGCGTGATGTGTTAATGAAATAAAACAATTTCAATAGATTTTGGCACTTTTATTGCAAATTTAATTAACAAAATATGTATTCTAGGTAATAGGTTGTTATAAGAAGAAGGTATGTATGTACTTTGAATAAAAAAAATTATTTAGCAATATTCCTTCCGCCTAGGGACTTATTGTCTTTAACGCATTTTTGTAAATCATGGGGTGCTAACCTCTGTTTCTGAGTTCCATTTTCGGTTTTCTCCCTGATTGGAATCGCCTTCTCCCTGTAAATTTAGTTTTTCTGCGCATAATAGTAGTTGGTTCTACAGAAATTTTCATGACCTTTCGAGAAGCGTTAATTAATCCTTTGGTGCTAGAACCCTTAATTTAAAGGCGGTATGTAAACTACTCAAAAGTCTGGAGGAAATTTTCACATTCGTATTATAACTGTTCATAAAGACTTTTGCTCCTTCTTGAAAGTTTTCCGGGTCATCCCTCAATTTTTTTTCGATATGGGATGTAAATTTCGTTGCAAATATTTTCCACTCATTCATAAGAGCACTGGTATTTACTTCCTCTATAGGGTTGTCATTCGCACACACTTCAAAATCATTATCGCAATCTGTATCTCTTCTGACCAATAATTTGTATTGTTTGTTAAACAGGTAGTGCTGGATTCCAGTTCTTCCACCAAAAGCAGTGGTTTTAACAACTGGTTAGGTTAGGAGGGTTCGTTCAATACTTAAGGTGTGTTCTTTTATTCACTGATGGATTCACCCGGATGGAAACCAGATGAAATGTCAGATGGCTCATCTGATGTCGAATAAAAGAACGAGTTGATGGTTATCTGCTTTTTAGTTGAGTCGTGACAGATAACATTGACGTTTCTCCCATACAAATTTACCCCCTCCACTTGATTCATCAGAATTTCATCACATTCACCGGCTCTGAAAGTCGATGGATCCGATGAGCCACCGATGAAAACATCGGTGATTAAACGAACGAGTGACAGTTTCCATCGTTGAATAAACGAACGGTTTGATGCAACCGTGATGACAGCGGTGAATCCATCTGGTGAATAAAAGAACACACCTTTAGCGTTTGGTTTGCGTTGTACTAACATCAATCTTACCGCTTTTGGCGCATTTTTCCAGACTGATTTTTAA
This sequence comes from Propylea japonica, assembly GCA_013421045.1. Classification (NCBI taxonomy): domain Eukaryota; kingdom Metazoa; phylum Arthropoda; class Insecta; order Coleoptera; family Coccinellidae; genus Propylea; species Propylea japonica. The sequence continues at coordinate 48,177,570 of CM024239.1, forward strand.
CGAACATTTTTGCGATCACGGTGTTAGTTACCCAAGCTATTTGCCATATCGCCTGCTATTTACCAGAGATGTTCGGGCGAAAGCCGATTGGCGATCCTGGGTGTTGTATACAAATATGCGCGCGGCGCATGTAGGAACCGTCCTGGGGCAGTTCTGAACTCGGAACCAAAACAAACCTATTAAAAACGACTTCTCATATCAAATTCTTTGGGGTGCTATTGTTGAGGGAATTTTTTTTTCTCTCTCTCTTTCGCTCTAGATCACCCCTACCACCCTCTCTCCCTCTCAGATATTTACTTTGAAGATTTTTGGTCCACTTTCAAACTAGGCAACTTCATACAGTCAGATTGAGAATAAAATGAGCTTTCATTTGACACTAGATACGATCAAATAAAAGATGAGGGTATTTTCACCTCTTTGACTCACCTATTCAAACCTGGCAACCCTATAGTGGTACCAGCAAAAAAGAAGGCAACCATTAATTTTTCATTTGTTTGGGGTATATTCTCTTAACTGGTTGAATATTTTTTCAAATAACAGATGAGGGAAATATACAAAAAATTTCAGGTAAATTTTCAAGAATATAACATCATCCGCACCAAATTTAATTAGGCAACCCATGTGCAAGGTGTCGTTATAAATGTTATCCATCATTTTTATTTCTAATCACTAATAAATAACAGATGAGGGTATATATTTCTTATACCGGATCTCCTACTAGTAGTTCCGGTATACAAACACGTGCCTTGTCGAGTATTTTCTTCGTGCTTGTTAACCATGCATTACCCAACCAGACTACAGCCCCATATTATTAATGGTCTCATAATCTTGGCGTAGGTAAATGTTTCACCGGATAGTTTTTTGCATGCCGTTAAAGCCCTTATAACTTTACTAACAGAAATTCTAATTCTTGTTTTATGTACTCGTGTGAAAGTTAATGTCTTCGACTTGTTCCATATATTGCTCGCCCAAGTTCGCTACAGTAAATTTAACTTTTCGTCATTACTGAGTTAGTTACGTTAGTGAGTTTCTATAACCTTGACCCACTTAGAGATTTTTTTCGGGTAGAATTGAAGAATTTTTAAATTTCCACTGTACTAATGGAATATGCTGTCACTCTCAGGTTGGCGATTTCGGATTCGGAAGTGAAGCATACACACTTTACTGTTTCGATGAGTCGTAAAAGTAGACCTCCTTTTGCTAGTTTTACGAAATTAAGTGACACTATTGACAAAAACGAAAACATAATTTATTATCGTGATAACCTGTTCGGAAAAGAAACACACTCGTTAAATCGATACTAGCACTATCTCTGGTAATTCTGGCATTTTATACTTGTCCAAGAGGCCTATAGAACTGCGCCAGCAGGGTCTCGTCTCCAGACCTCTACATTTTCTACCTGAGGGGAAGAGCAACTCTCCAATGGTTTTAGATCATATCTTCTGGGAATTCGGAGGGAGTTCAGGGTCAGATTCATGAATGCCATTGTTGCTAAGTGCGGTTATCTTTTTCCTGAATTATGGGGGACCAACTCGATGTCGAATCGCTGCCGTCACTAGAATTTCTTCGAGGATCGAATGAAGGGTAAATCGATATAAACTATGATACGTAGGTCAAGCGTCTGTTACGAAGCGTTTATTCGTTTTTTGGTCAGATATTATATGGAATCCACAGCTATTAGTCGCGCAGATAAGTAATGAGTGCCTCTTCTAGACTTGTGTGTATGATGGCCATTTGATGGCTAAAGTTCAAAGCCGACAAACATCATGGCTTAAAGTAAGAACATCTTAGCATGTGCTTAACCTGTGGCCATTAATGCTTTCAGAAAAGGCCAAACAGTGGGGACAAATTTGCCACATGAGCGCCACCCAAAAACAAGTGTTATGAATGAAAAAAACGTCATCACTGTAGAGAAACTCATTTTGGAAGAACGACGAAGTATTGTTCGCGAAGTGGCTGAAACATTGGTAGTATTGAGCAAATAATTCAAGATGATTTACCACAAAATTTTTGCCTAGATGTTCTGAATTGTGAGCAGGAATTGACACGCTTGGAAGTTTGCTCGTCTTACGTTGGAAACATTCGACAAAATGTGTTGAGAAACACTGGAACTCTCTCCTTATACAGGGTATTACATAATAGATGGTCACAACTTGAGAGGGTGAATCTACATGTAATTTCAAGAAAAAATTCATATAAATGTGGGTCCGTTAAAGATTCGTAACGGAGCTACAGGATGTTGAAATTTCCGAAACAAGTTGGTTTTTTCTTCATAACTCCTGCAGTTTTTGAGATATTAGTCCGAATTAAGAATGCTCTGCTACTTAATATTGAAATTTTCATAGCAAAATTTTGGTCTTTATTTGAACAATCATATTACTCACATTCACGTTTGAAGTGAATATTCATCATCAGGTATTATATTCAAATTAATCCTGTAATTCCAGCGACTTGAATCCAGAGCTTTGATATTACCTTTCATATCCTGTTAGAAAAATTCAGAGAGTTACATTACGGTAGTAGGAAATCCATACTTATCGTTTGCGTTCGGGTGAAGCAATATGGAGCACGTACAGCGTGTGATGTGACACGAGGGAATGTTTATTAGAGCGTTTTGTATCACATCCATGGCACGGCACATTCGCCAGCATCGGCAATGGGAAATGATCGATTTGTCGTATTATTTATTTGGTCCATTGAAAGAGTTACTTCGTGGATTGCGATTCGAAAGCAATGAGGAGGTAGTATCCATCGTGCGCGAATGGTTACGTGATATGCCGAGAGATTTTTATGAAGAATGTCAAGAATGAAAGCGAACGTTTTCGAAAAACGGAAAAATGCGTGCAGAGTGTCTCGAAGACTGGGTACATAGAAAACTGTGAAAAACGTGAGATCTGTAACTCAATTAAATTTTATAACAAAATTTTGGTCTATATTTGAACAATCCTATTTCATCTACGTACGGGTCTCTTCTACGTGAATAATCATTCGAAAATGATGAGTAAGTACCAGAAATCTGTAATCTGTCAGTGTTTCTAACATTTGCATTAGGAAATTCCAGCGACTCGAATCCAGAGCTTTGATGTTACCTTTCATGTCCGTCTAGGAAAATTTAGCTATTTTTCGGCTAAGAATTACTTCACGGCGGTAGAAATTCCATATAAGTACCTACTTATCGTTCGGGTGGAGCAATCTGGAGCACATACTGCGTGTGATGGGACATGAGGGAATGTTTATTAGAGCTGTTTGTATCACATCCATGGTACGGCACATTTCACCAGCATCGGCAATGGGAAATGGCCATATTGTGATATTATTTATTGAGTCCACTTAAATAGTCACTTGGCGGATTGCGATTCGCAAGCAATGAAGAGGTAGAATCCCTCTTGCGCGTTTGGTTAAGTAACAAGAGGTGGCAAAAGTGTATAGAGTGTTAGGAAGACCACACTGCACTGCTTGTGAAATCACACTTGAAGCCATTCTTGTAATATTCCATACTTATAAATTTTACTCAGAAATATTACGATATAATTTTTATTGTGCATATGATAAAAATGAAGTTCTTCATTTCAGTTTACATATTTTTATTATTTTATTATATACACAATATTTTGTTCGTCAATTACGTTTTGACTACATCAGAGGAGTATGACGACGTCATACTCATTCAATGAGGTCGAAATGTTATTGACGAACTAACTGTCATGTATGAATAAATATAAGCTGAAATGAGGTAATTTATTTTTATCACAATGAAAATTACATGGTAATATTTCTGAGTAAAATCTAAATAATCAAACAGGATGAATAATATTTATTTATGTTTTGTCAAGAGACGAGGGATATAGCAAAAGATGACGTCAATCTAAAAAGTATTGTACCAGAAAAAATTTAAATTTATTCGACATCTTTACTGGATACAAAAAATGTATAATTCACATTTCTTCATCCTTGAGTTTCCTCAACTTGTTCATTGAAGTAATGACTCTCCTGCTCTACCCTTCTTTGTTGATTTTGATCCTGCGTCAGAATGAATCTGGAATGATTATCACCTGAAAAAATATTGCAAATTCATATACAGAGACCATAACATCTTTTTCGATAGACCTCTATAAGAATTTCATTTCGTGCCATTTTCGTGATTATCATGAACAGCCGCTGAGATCAAGATGCCCTTCTACCCCCCTATTTTTGTGTTTTCTGAAATATGGATCCTTAAAGTATATATTTTTGAATACATATATAAACAATTCGAAAAACTACGGTTTTCCGTTTATCGAGTGAGTTCTGGCAAAGATCATCATGAAATGGTCTTCAACCCGAAAACTACAACTTCCAACTTCACAAAATTTTTCGGATTTTTTTTCATAACAGAATTTGTATTTATTGTAAAACCCTAATTTGAAACGTCATTCTACAAGTAAATATTCTATATTCTCAATAAATCATTATTACTTAGTACTTACCTGTAATAGTAATGCAAGCGCTATGTTCACTTTATTGAATACCTAACCTAGTCGAAACCTTACTGAACTGCGACGGACTAATTCACTCATCTCTACGTATCGGACGGTATAACGTCACCTCACGTGATCTGAATTGCATAGTATTCTATGTGATTCTAACTAATCCATCGAAAAATTATATTATCTAGTTGAATTATTCATAGGAATGTGTAAATTAACGTCTCTTCAGTTGTACCTTCGGATAAATACCAGTAATTATACATAAAATTCTTTGCAAATATCCGTTAATTTACTTATTACATCAAAATAGCTGTACAACTACATATAGTTCCATCTGAATTTTATGTAAAATCACCCCCGTTTTTCACAGTGTATCTAGAAAAACTGAAAAAACGTCATCAGCTTCGTAACTAAATATTGAAATTTTTATAGCTAAATTTCGGTCAACATTTTAACAACCCTAGTACATTCTTGGTAGTGATTTTCCTAAAGTGGATAATACTTTCAAAATAAAGAACAAACACGAAAAATCTATGCCCGGCGCATCTGTGAAATCTAGTCGGGGCAGTGTTTCTAACATTTTCATTAATTCCAGCAATTTTTATTAATTCCAGCAACTTGAATCCACAGCTTTGATGTTAGCTTTCATATCCTTCTAGGAAAATTCAGCGGTTGTCAGGCTGAGAGATACTTCACGGTAGTAGACATTCCATAAAAGTACCTACTTATTGTTTTCGTTCGGGTGAAGCAATCTAGAGCGTGTGATGTGTCATGAGGGAATATTTATTAGAGCGTTTTGTATCACATCCATGGCACGGCACATTACAACAGCATTGGCAATGGGAAATGATCGACTTGTCGTATTGGTTATTTGGTTCATTGAAAAAGTCACTCGGCGAACTGCGATTCGAAAGCAACGAGGAGGTGGGATCCCTCGTGCGCGAAGGGTTACGTGACAAACGGAGAGATTTTCACGGAAAAGGCATCCGAAAGTTTTCGAAAAGCTGGCAAATGCGTGTAGAGTGTCTCGAAAACTACCCGGAAATGTGAAGAAAATGTCAGATCTGTAACACAATATCGAAATTTCATAGTAAAGTTTTGGTCCATATTGGTTGAGCCTACACTGAAAGAAAATTCTCAGTTATAGTTATAAAATATTTGTAACTGCCAATTTGGTGAAAATTATTCAATAAGATTCACAACAAATAGGCTCATTCATTAAAACTTTTAGTAACATTTTTTAATATTCACTAAAAACAAACGATTTTGTTCTACTGAATTCAAACAAAATAATTTTATTATAAATAAGTTATTTATTACAGAGATTGAAATATATTTATCAATAAATTGGTTTCCAATCAATATTATTTGGTCATTATCAATAAATGTATAATTATCTGTTAATAAATCTTGTTAATATGTTTATTATTATTAGGGTTATGATTTTAATACATCATTTGTTTATAATAAATCTACGATAATAAATGATAATAGACTTTATTTGTCTGAGCGTAAATTCCTGTACAGACAAGTCCCAGCGAATAGCCTTTACATCAGGATCGGAACTCCAATCAAACCACAATATTTTGTGCCGCCAACGGTCTGCCAAGTGCCAACGGTTGAACGGTTTCAGTTTCCAGAATAATTTTGTTCCTGACGGTTAGCGTCTTGCTATGCGGCTGTTTGTAATTGTTGTGAGTGTAAAAAAAATGGAAGTTTTTCCGTTCTTCCTTGCGGAATGTGGCGTTTTCCAGGAGATGCTGAGAGATTTTGAACGTAAGTACCTTCACCTTGGCTTATGAATTTATAGTGAAAAATTCTACTATAAAAATGTTTCTATTATTTTATAATTGATATTTGCTGGTGTGAATAATAAACAATTTTTCAGAAAATGGAATAACGAATTTGAAACTCCTGAAGGAGGTTTCGGAAAATGACGCTGATTTCAAACAGTTACATTTTATTACTTTGTTAATGTTATTACACTTACAATATATATTAAACCACAAAATAGTGGAATTGTTTTTGTCATATGATTTATTATATGCATCTATTTGTTGTTTTTATGGAAATATATTTATTGAATGAAAGATACATTGTTTTTCTGATTTTTCCTCAGGTCATTGAAAATTAAAATGGACAGTTTAATTTTATTACAGGTTTCATCATTATTAATGAAATATTTTGTCTGCTGGTATATATATATAAATATTCGGTTTTAAAACGTCTTACGACGTTGTCCGATGCCCAATTTCCACGTCCTTCGGTCACTGCATTGATCTTCTGTGAGGTGTCTTTCGCTCATAGCCCTCGATACACCCTCTTTCCATGTCTTTCTTGGTCTTCCCTCTTCCTTCGTCCTACCGGCATCCACTCCATAACTCTCTTAGGTAGCCTTGTGTCCGGCATTCTCTGAACGTGCCCGTACCATATCAGCTGGTTTCTCTCAATCTCCGTTGTTAACGATCCTTCTATACCCATTCGCAATTTAACCTCTTCGTTCCTAACTCTGTCTCTACGAGATATTCCCAAGGATCTTCTGAATACATCCATCTCCACCGCTTCAAGTTTCCTTCTGTTCCTTTCTGTTATTCGCCAAGTCTCGGCTCCATACAAAAGACCGCTTTTGATAATTGTTTCATATATGTTGTATTTTCGTTGTTTACCTATTTGTTGAGACCAAAATATTCCATTGAGGCAACCTATCGTTTTTCTAGCCTGAGTTATTCTCTTCTTTATTTCGTTATCGTCTTTTCCTGTAGTATCGAAAATAACTCCTAGATAGGAATATTCGTCACATGCTTCAATTGCCTGGCCATTTTCTAGTTGTACATTGGAAAGGTTAGTTCCTATAGGAAGGTATTTCGTCTTCTGTATATTAATTTCTAAGCCCCATAGTTGGTACTCTTCTTGTAATTTTCGGGCCATATACTCTATGTCATCTTTATCGTTGGCTATGATGACCTGATCGTCTGCAAATTGCAGAGTATATAGACACATCTCCCCAAGATCAATTCCCATGCCTTTGCACTTACGCTTCCATTGATTTAGGGCTTTGGCAATATAAATCTTGAATAAAGTGGGCGATACGCAACACCCCTGACGCAGTCCTTTATTAACAGCAAACTTCTCTGATAATTTATTGCCCACTTTTATCTGTGATGTTGTTCCGTTGTACATGTTTTTTAAAGCTTTAATGAGTGTATGATTTAAATTTGTTTCTTGCAGTACTTTCCATAGTTTATTTATTGGAACGGTGTCATATGCTTTATGTAGATCGATGAACATAAGGTGGGTTTCCTGATTCATTGACGATTTCTTCTCTATCACTTGTTTTAGGCAAAATATGTTGTCATTACAGGATCTTCCAGCTCTAAAGCCTGATTGTTCTTCCTCCTCCAGCGCCTCATATTCGGTCTCAATTAGATCCCTAATAATTCTTCCATATAGGCGACACAGAGTGCTTGTTACGGCTATGCCCCTATAGTTTGCACAATCTAATTTATTTCCTTTTTTGTGAATTGATGTAATGTATGCGTTCTTCCATTCCTTGGGTATCTCAGCACCATTCAAATACTGATTTATACACCATGTAAGTGCTTCGAATAACTTCTCTGAACCGTTTTTTATAAGCTCTGCCGGTATTCCTTCCGGGCCAGGAGATCGTCCATTTTTTAACTTTTTAATGCATCTCTTCACGAATTCGTTCTCCACCACTATACGTTCTCCCTCAATGACTACCTCTGAGGGTGAGATTCTGTTGTACTCATCTCTTTTTTTCCGTAAGTAGATTTTCATAGTGTTCCTTCCATTGTTTCAGTGTTATTGCTGCTGGTATAACTATAATATATTCATTGAGTTTTGTTTTTTCTGTGAGGAAATATTTGGTTAGGATTATTTGGGAATAATTTGTCTACTAATAAATGTTTCATTTATGAGAGCTAGTATTTTCACATCCAGATATCAAACTGACGGATAACTAACTAACAACAGTTGACGTTATCCGTCTGTTTCATATCTGGAGGTGAAAATATGTAACGGCTCTCATAAATAAAACATTTATTAGTAGTCGATCAATTCTCAAATAATCCTCACAAAATATTTCTCACAGAAATAAAATGAGTAATTCCAGCAAACAAAATATTTGTTGATTAATAATTATTAAATTTTTTCATGTTGTACTTATGAACAAGCATATACGAATAATAAATAAGTATTTATTCATACTTATGATGCATTTATTATGTTAAGCAAGATGTTTACTTATTATCAACAAATGAATATTATGATGGAATAAACAGAAAAAAACCTTGAATAAGTCTTTATTCATACTTATGATACATTCATTATATAAATCAAAATGTTTATTTTTTATCAACAAATGACTATTATGATGGAATAAATATAAGATAACCCTGTATGAGTCTTTATTCACCACGTTGTAAACAAATAATTTGTTTCTCCATAGCAAATGTTTAACAAGCCATATTTCAATCACTAATTTGGTGATAGTTAAGAATACTTAGTTAATGTAACCAAATTGTTCTTTCGGTGTAGTACATTCAATACGGAGTGGTTCCTTTAGAGTGAAAATTTTTTTACAGTTTTAACAACAAATTCAATTTCATGATTTTGTATCATATGGAACCATTTCACCCAAACATGTCAACATAACATCGAAAACTACATCCAATGCAATTTTCAATCCCAATGATAACAAGATAGAGTCTTATGAAATTATACATTATAGTTATATGGCAACATCATTCCAAACAAATTTCAAAATGTCACGTTTTGGTAATGTTAAAAATACAAATGAGCTTATCAGAGAAAACATTCTCAGATATACTTCCAATAGTCACAAATACCTATATTGCTAAGAATGATCATACGAATTGAATGAACGCAGCTCAGAAGATTGGGCTGTCAATATGAAAAAAAAGACGGAACAGAATTCGAAGAAGCAACGGTAAAGACAATTTGGAATGTTTCGAGCAAACTCTTACAAGAAAAGTATTATAAGGACTACAACGTTATGATTGACCCGTTTCATAATATAATATTTAAACCAGCCCGAGATGCCCGCGATGCAATCAGAAAAAACTTGCAAGCAGACGCAGATAAACGTAAATACAGTTCAGTTTCGTTATATTTGTCTGAAGTTAACAGAATAATATTACTATGGGATGAAAATACTCTTGAAGGTCTTATGCGTAAATTTTATCATATTGCTGCAGTAGAACTAGCGTGGCGAGGAGGAGACGCAGTTACTTGTTTGGTGATTTTTTTTTTCAAATCGAGAAAAATAACGATGGTTCTCCAACAAATCGCATTTAATACAATCCGGTGTTCAGTGAAACGTGCCGAAATGGTTCTAAAATCTGTACAAGTAGTAAATGGTTGGTTTCCAATAGTGAGAGACAAAGCTGCCCTGTACTTCTTTTTCATAAAATAATATCAAAACGAGGCGAAAATATTACCTCACCATGACTTTTCTTGAAACCAAATCAATATAGGAAAAATGAAACTCACAAATGGTACGATCATGTACCTGTTGGAAGGAATATCATGAATAAATGGACTAAATATGCTGCCGAAGCATAGATCAATAGCTGTCAGTCAATTGGCAAAAAGTGGTTTCCGGGAACAACAATTGCTGAAGATTACTGGTCAAAGCAATCAAAATTTTATCAAACCATACCTAAACCTCGATCAAGAACACCACAACAAATAATAAAATATTATGCGTGGAAATAGATCTTCTTTGCAAGAGAACAGCAACGAATATAATGTTGAGTTGAATTTTATTAATTGCATTTTCACTAATTGTACTCTCAATAAATGAATAAATGTTTTGTTGTGTTAAGTTATACATTTTTTCAGTGAAAAATTTTCTGCCGAATATACCTCGAATATTGATAAATGCCTCAAAATTTCATGACAAATATCGTCAGCTCATTGCTTGGTTTCGGCTTCGGGCTGTTACCAATGAACGAGCTTTCGATGGTCATAAAATTATCTCGTCTATTTTCAAGGTCCTAGGGATATTACTACTGAATATTACTTCAACAAAAATGAACAAATATTAGCAATCTCTACTCTGGGCATTGTAACTAATCATTGGTTATTGGTAGCGTCCATGATGTAAATAGTTAAATGATGATAGCGGGAATTTGGACAAGTTCTCTTTATTTGTTCTCTATCCTATTGATACATCGCCAACGATTTTGACTAAATTTCTTTCCGAAAAAATACGAGCCTTGAGAAAGAACCACAAAGGGTTCGAAACGTTGGCGATGTATCAATAGGATAGAGAACAAATAAAGAAAACTTGTCCAAATTCTCGCTATCATCATTTAACTATTGTAACTAATATTTGCATCAGAAAATCATATTCAAATTAATGCTGTAATTTCAGTGACTTGAACCCAAAGCTTTGGTGTTCCATATCTGGCTAGGAAACTTCAGGGATTTTCCGGTTAAGAGTTACTTCACGGTAGTATAGAAATTCCATATAAGTACCTACTTATCGTTTGCGTTCGGGTGAAGCAATCTGAAGCACGCACGGCGTGTGATGTGACATGAGGGAATGTTTATTAGAGCGTTTTGTATCACATCCATGGCACGGCACATTACGCCAGCATTGGCAATGGGAAATGGCCTGCCATAACTTCCGTTGGAAGTGTCTATTTATAGCCGACATTTTCGGGTTAATTCTGGATTCCTTCCGCAGTGAAACTCGATATTTTCCGAAGCCGGTAATGATGGGTTGAAGAATGACATTGCGAAAAACTAATTGACTATACGTTGGTCTGTAATTATTGACTCAGTTAAGCTTGAAAGTTAATGGTCTATTGTTAGAAGTGTTAGTTTTTACTAATAGGGGGCAGTAATTGCTGGTTGTGGTTAATCATGAAAATAGTTTGAATTAGAACTCTTATGTATTACACGTTTTTGTCAAATGTAACATTGGGTCGAGAATGGTGCATTATTTAGAGTTTCATTCACGAAATTGTTTAAAAGTTCGTGGAAGTGAAATATGTCGATTTTGGATATACCGAGTCAGTCATTACGAAATATTTCGAAGAAGACTAAGAACGCGAGAATTGAGCCAGAATATGGTTATAGAACCTCATAAACCTCATATAAAGAAGGAACCTTATATTGCTTTATGAAGAGCTATGAAAATGAATGAAGGTCGTTTAAATTCAATTTCTGTTTTAGTTTTCTGCTGATAACTTCACTGTTGACTTTTCGATGATTACCAAGATCAAAGTAATAGATTTGAATCAAATGAAAATAATTGAATGAATGACTGCCTTTAAAGCAATTAATCTGAGTCCTTCAGCCTCGAGTAACATTATTTTATGAATTAATTCTTCTTTGGTTGAAGTGATTGTCACGTGGGTAATATCTGCTGAAAAATTTGAGTGTAATTTTTTTTTTGGCGATGAAAAATGGTATGTGAATTAATCGTAAATTCACCCGCAAAACTGGTTTCAATCATGAGATCAATATAAAATTTGTAGATGGGGCCTTTTTCGACTTCTTTGTTTTTTCTTATTCCTTCCATGATTTAGTTTCTGGTGCCAATCAAAGCAGTATTTGAGCCACATTTGTATCGAGTCGAATTCCAGGGAAATTGAACTAGCGAATAAATATCATGCGCATAAACTAAGGATTTCATATCCTTCCTAGCATAGGGATTAAGTTGGTTTTGATGATTCGTAAAGCTAGACATTCAAAATTACCTTCTTTATCCATCCAAAATTCAGAACATAATTTTGTACACCTAAAAAGGACTGAAGTTTAACACCAGTCTGCATTAACCACATTTATAATAATAATAATAATAATAAGTGCCTTTATTAATGTACTGTCATATACAATACACCATAATATCGAGGCGAAGTCTAGCTTTCGCTCCTCCACTTAACCTCAAACAAATAATAATTAAATTCTCAAAATAAAATTACAACTAAACAACATATTCAAAACAGTTCATTAAATCTATGAAATACATAAAGGACCCCGCACATTTTGTATGGGAATTGGCTCCCGGTGGATTTGGCTGAAAATTTGATATGATGTTCTACTAATCCTTCTGATCAAATGTCTAAACAGTCACGAAGCTGAAAAATGCATACTTCTAGTAGTTTTTAGTGATTTTTTCTTTCCATTATGGCTTACGTATTATGGGAATTGGCTCCCGGTGGATTTGGCTGAAAATTTTATATGATGTTCTACTAATCCTTCTGATCAAATGTCTCCAAAGTCACGAAGCTGAAAAATGCATACTTCTAGGAGTTTTAGCGATTTTTTGTATCCATTATGGCCTACGTATTAACGTTCACACAGAAATGTTTGAAAATTTTTCGAATTGACAGAATCTGCTTTCAATAATCACGAAATATTCTCAAACATTTATGTGTGAACGGTAATACGTAAGCCATTATGGATACAAAAAATTGCTAAAAACTCCTAGAAGTATGCATTTTTCAGCTTCGTGACTGAAGAGACATTTGATCAGAAGGATTAGTAGAACATCATATCAAATTTTCATCCAAATCCACCAGGAGCCAATTCTCATACAAAATGTGCGGCGTCCTTTCTAGTGGAACAACCAACTAAAACTAGAGAAACTGTAACCCAATCAATTGCTCCCTGAAAAATGATCTCAGCCTATTCAGAGAACTAAAGTTTGGAATACTATTATAAATAGTGACCGCATTAAATGTAAATGAACGCTGAAACATGGCTGACTTAAATCTAGGTAACATAAGCTTATGTCGATGTCTAACTGCCACATTTTGAACATCACCCCGAAAAATCAATTTATCCCGTAGATATGGAGGGTGGGAAGAGGTCAATATTCGAAATACTAACACCGCCATCTGGAACTTGAATAAGTTCTCGAGCCTTAACCACCGGAGTTCATTTATCTTATCAGAAACTCTATCATATTCCCGCAACCCGAAAATAAACCTGCAACATGCGTTCTGTATTTTTTGAAGTCTGTAATTAGTAACTGACATTTACCATAACATGAGCATATTTTTTGGAATATAAATAACAATCACGATTAAAATTCTTTCAAAAACATTTGTAGTACTGTTCTTTATCTGAAAAAATGAATAAATTTACCGTCAATGATCCTACACCCCCTTCAATGGAGTATGAAGTGATACACAAAATAATGTTGCTTGTTCAAAGTTAATAATAATAATATATAATTGTTTTCACACCGATATTCAATATTCAATTTCATATTTAGTGCTATGGCCTTAGGCTTATTGTAGTCTAGAAAATCTAGGTTTACTTTACTTCCTAATGGTTATGATTCACCATTCATATTCTAGGAACAGCATACGATTGTTTTCCTCCAACATCTACATTCATTAACGAGGACTTAATTTCGAATGTGATTTTTCTGGCCACACGTACTTTATTCATCGATTCATCCAAATATTACTTACAGACGAGGTGTTGACTAGTCAGTGTTATTTCGAAGCTTTACGGAAGTGAAGATTGATTAGTGATAACGACAGTGGGCATTCATCAAAATACAGCTGTATAAGAGCTCCAATCGCTCAGACCAGGTGTATGCTCCTACGATTTTTAAAAGATGGTTTATTTCGGTGAGAGTTAGACAAGTTTCTTTTCACGCTGAAAATTTGATATTGGTATGTTCTAGTTCATTAATTCATTAAAAAGATCTTTCAGGTAAATTAATGAAAAATTGAGCGAAGAAAGAGAGTAGGTAATTTAATCTCTCTCTATTCGAAATTCATGATGATGATGATTTTTTGGAACATATCTCCAAGAATGTATTCTCTTCGTGAAAAAAAAACAACATTATTCTGAACATCTTAAAAATCATAGTAACACTAGGTGCAAAATGTCCTTCCACTTGCCCTTACACACTTTGACATTGACAGAAAAAAATACCGAATATATGTGTATTAAATCACGAAATAGTGTACCTAAAATCATTCTAGAATCTAGACATAGGCAATTACAAAAATTTCAAAGAAAAATTATTCGATTTAATTGTAAGAATGGAACACTACTCGATTTGTGAATTTTTGGATTTTCCAATGTACTTTGAATGTTTATAATTAATTTGTTTTTAGTGACGAGTTTTCATTTGTTTTTGTGATTCTGAGAATTAAGTTATTGTTAGCCCCATTTCGCACCAAGCCAGTCCAGACCAGTCGAGTCAAGTCAAGTCGGATTGGAATTATTACCTTCGTTTGAAATCGTTTAAAACAAAAAATGCAATGTGAAATCTAGTTTCACAGTAGGCCCTAGTGTGAAACTAGTTTTCACATTGCATTTGTTTTAAACGATTTTAAACGAAGTTAATAATTCCAATCCGACTTGACTTGACTCGACTGGTCTGGACTGGCTTGGTGCGAAATGGGGCTTATTGTTGAAGGTAAAAATGCATTAAGATAAGAAACGGTTCTTTTTTTAGTAGTTGATTCAATGAGAACGAATGGAAATCACCTCCGACTACTGCTTCAAAGAAACAGAGACCCTCGAGATTCTACAAGAATTCTGTGTTTTAGTTAAATTAACCTCAAGATATACAGGTTCACATATTTGATCACTGTGTAAGAAATAACGAAAAATGGACTTGCATACTGATATGATTTTATGTAGTCAGTTCAGAGATTATTTCAATATATGTTAGTAATTACTGATAATAATTTGAAATTAAAGGGTGAATCAACGACGAGAATGTTGTAAACAAAATTATTCGTGATCTTGAACTAAGATGTGATTTTTAATGTTTTTCTTGACTTTTTTTAAACCTGTTTCAGTTCTTTACTCCTGATCATAATTTAGTGAGCAGTTTGACTAGAACAAACCGAAAGAACAACTCGCCAACGACCGATAGTGAATACGATAAACTAAAAAAGTAAAAAGAAAATAGAAAAAATTCAATATCGGACCCCAAATACGGAAGTGAACAGCTCAGCTGTTAAATCTAAGGTTCATTTAGCTGTATTTGCCAACTAAAAGTTTTTTTCATATGCGTTGATTCGAACTGTTCAAATAGTTGTTCATTAATGATTTTAATGAAATCAAATTCAGATTCGAAGTCAACTAAGTCAAGTTACTAACTCGTTCCGTTCGGGAGTTACAGTGACCAGAATTTTGTAGGTTCACCAGTCATGAACGAAATGTTTTTGTGAAAATCATGTTTCGGTAGGATACTCACGACTGTTTTCTTGAATTGAAGCAAAATAATTTTTCCTCTTGTACATGTCAAACATCGAATTGATCGGATATATGGTTCCAGCGATATCGAGAAAATAGTACAAACAATACTCACACTCATACTCATACTCATTTATTCACCTCAAAAAAAAAATGCTTACAGGATTTGTCAAGAACATAGTAAAATTTTAAAAATTTAAAAACATTTAAGTAAATCTAAAATATCACAAACAGGTACAAACGATAGAGCACAAACAAACATTAAATTTCAATATTGATGAGAACGGTTAGAACTGGTGGTTCATGAATTCATCGATCGAATAAAATACCATCTCTGCAAGTAAAGACTTGATATGCCTCTTAAAGGCCGTACACCCAAGGGATGACAGGCGGTCGGGAAGTCTATTGTACATTTTCAAACCTAGATAGCTGTACATGTTTTGCGTTTTCTGAATGCGGTGGCCTGGAGTCACAAACTTGTTTCTGAATCTAGTTTGGTGATCATGCACTTGTTCATACCTTGGAAAACGTTGTTGATTCACATGGACGTAGAGGAGTCACTCCAAAATGTAGCAAGAGGCAACAGTAAGTATCTTATATTTCCTGAATAAGGGTCTACACTTAGACAAAGGAAGAGGGAGACGCGGTATGCAATGATAAATACTGAAGCCAACATTCCTACCTTCAGAACTGAACTGGACGACTGTATTACTACGGATTGGTAATTACGCCAAAATATGCACAACGTTGTCAAGTTTCCGAAGATATCAGATTTATTAACATCAAATCGCTTAGAAATACTGAAATAACAACTTGGAATACCTACAATTATCTAGATTACTGATATATGATATTGATTTTTTAATCGTACGAAACGAGTACTAATAGAATGAAATATTAAGAATTTCAATGAATACCATAAACAATCACAAACTACATCCACATAATTGATCCTTTCGGTGGAATTTATACCCTCTTAAAACCTTCATCCACAGAAAACTTGGGTAAATCATATAAAAGCTGATACCCAACCTATTCCAAGTCATTTCGACCGAACTTTCAAGGCAGTAAGAACAGAATTCGTAGTTATACAACCAAATTCAAGGATTTTTTAACATTCATTTCTCTTAAACGTGACAACACCGGTTTTCTCAGTTTCATTCATAAATTGTTTCTCATCCGATCGATATTTCTCTAGGCCAATCAGGTGAGTTTGCTCCGATTCGACATTTGATGTATGATACACCGTTGCCGAGATGAATTCGTTTAGTTTTCTGGGATTTCGACGATTCTGTCAACTGTCTACTCGAGTTCAAAGTTGAAAAAGTGTTTTTCGGACCTATTTCCATATATTTTGTGCAAAAAATATTAATAAAATGGTTCTTAAGTGTCAAGTATGTGGTAAATTGGACTCCTACAACCCTAATTTGAGTTTTTACAGGTTTGTTCTGTTTTGCAAATCATTGGCGTAGATTGTTCAATTCTCATGAGTTTCTTTCAGACTTATTTGATATTGGGAGAAGGAATATATGGATTTCAATTATGGACTTAGCTGGAGATAGAAACTTGCCACAGAATAGTTATGTTCGGAACATTTTGACTAACTAAACTAAATGGTACCAAACTTCTTAATAATGATGCCAATCCTATTCCTGTGAAACCATTCTTCAGACTAACGTTATTCAAGGTAAGATTACAGGAGCTTCCTGGAATTTTAATTCAATCAATTAAATAGAGATGTTTCTGTGGAAAATCTTTCCAAATTATTCTACATACAACAGGTATTATAATAGTGATGTACTTGATGTAGTAATTTAGTAATGTTTCAAATGAAGGGAATTGTTTAACTTGATGGAATAGAGAAATAGGAGATATGTATTAGTAATCATTGTTATATGTATGCAGAAATCATTTGGCCTAATTTCATTATATTAATTGCGAACTCGTTTGCAGCTCCAGCTCCACTACGAATGAAACTCCCACAAGTGCTTAAAGATAATTATGCAGTTATAATTCACACTACAGAAGTGAATATTCGAAGAATTATATTTGCGAAGATCAAATTTCATCTCTCGATGAAGAAATCTATCAGAATGATGATGCTATTGCTTGTTCTCCGAAAAGAAGGTAAAACTTGTATTTCTTCTTATATTGCTGACTAACCTTAGACAAAGGAAGAGTCCTTTGTCCAAGTGACTAACCATATTTTGTGTGATTTTTGTTTTCATTGTAGAAAATGTGGAATATCCTGTTGTCAAACTGGAGCAAGCAGTTGAGAATACTGATTTAATGCCTTCCAGCTTTACCGAGAAACCATGAACATCTCAAATAAGAAGGGGAAGGTGAATATTTCATTTGAGTGCTCCACTAGTTCATGATTAATTTTACTGTTTCATTTGTGATAAAGAGCTTATGTGGGTGATCCGCACACTAGTGGTTTTTCTACGCCTAAGGTATGGAAAAGGGACATTAACATTATAGAAGAGAGTCCAGAGTCAAAATAAAAAGATTCGTTCATAGCAGCAGTCTGTTGAAGGATGAAGCTTAAAATAACTTCAATGAAAACATTGCTGGATTGTTTGAGAGAAAAATCACTCGTATCAGAATCAACAGTCGTTATAATATTGGTATGTTTCCTTTTCGCTCATTGTTAAAAGTACATACATGAATATTATCAGGCAACCAGATTGAAGAATCTTTCTTTTTCAGGCATCTGTCCTGGAGCGGCAGGTAATTCATTTCAAAGATTGTTGAAAGGAACGACTAGGCAAAATTTAATCCGACGTTGAGAGCCTTCGCATTAACTTTGGTCTTCTATTCACCGAAAGGATATAACTTTCAACAACAGTTTGCCTCATTTAGATACGATCTCAAGGTGGTACAGATCTATGGATGGTACCTAGTCCTACCTTACATTCAAAACTTGAACACTACTTTTTTCTCTGATATTGAGTTAGAACTGCAGAGTATTCTAATTGTTATTTTTTTTCATAAGAATAATTCAAAATCAATATTACTGATTTATGATTGTGAATCATGTGAATACATTCTGAGAGAGTGGAATCATGTCACTGTTGTTTTTTATGTCCTAATAAATACTTTTTAAGGTATAATTCTATATGTTAACTTTAATTGATGATTTGTTTCATTTTGTGAATACTGTTTCAATTTTTTATAGTACTTTATGATATATAACATTCCAACTGTATCTACTGTCTCTTCCTAGTTATTCTCTAAGCTTGAGTTAGTACAATTTAATAGAGAATGTTCAATTCGATTCTTGATTTTTTTAAGAACCGTTCAGAAGCAATATATTACTGATTTATGTTTTTGAATGCATTCTGATTTCTGAGAGTGAACTGTAACACCATTGTTTTTTGTCCTGTAATGAATAATTCTGAAGATATAAATTCTGTATGAAATTTTTTTTTCTTAATAATCTGCTTTATTTTGTTAGTTATGAGTGCAATTTATAACCATTAAGCATATTATTTTGTCTTGAGGGTCCTTGCAACATTCTCTTAAACAAAACTACAAGTGTTTAAATTTTTTCATATTTTCATTGTGCTTTATGTATCAAACCTAACATTCAAAACTTAAACACTGCTTTTTTCCTTTTGTTCTCTGATCTTGAATTGGTACTGCAGAGTATTTAAATTGATATGATTTTTCATAAGAATAATTCAAAATTAGAATACTGATTTATGATTGTGAATCATGTGTATACATTCTGTTCAATTCGATCTGAGATAACGGTTCAGATATTACTGATTTAGCTTTTTGAAAGCTTTCTGAGAGTGAACTGTATCACCATTGCTTTTTGTTCTGTAATAAATAATTCTGAAGATATAATTTCTGTATGAAAAATGTTTTTTCTTTATAATCTGTTCTATTTTGTTAAATATATTATGTTATGTTGAATAAATCTTCAAGAGTTTGAGTGCAATTTATAACCATTAAAAAGCTTTCATTCCCTGAGCATCTTCTCGTTCAAAGGTGGAGCAATGAGGCTATTACCTCAAAATTTTGTATAGGACTTATGATAGATACAATTGAAAAAGTTTAATTCTATGGTTCTGATGATTCGATCTTCTTGAAATTTTGCAACATTTAGCATATCAATATTCATACACAAAAAGATTTTCACACCGCTAACTTGTAATGAAAATATAGAGATTCTTTTTTTCGATATTCCAATAGAATATTTTATAGTTCGGATGATCCGATCTTCTTGAAATTTTGCATGAATATTCAGTGTATTAATCTTCATTCACAACATAAATTTCACCCGAATCGGATATCTTGTAATGGAAATATGAAATTCCTTCTTTTCAATATTCCAATTGAATTTTCTATGGTTCTGTTTACAATTTTGTCTAAGATATCAAGGAACAAAAATTTTGAATGGCCATATTTTATAGAACATCCTGTACGTTTTGGCTGGTTAACGTACTTATCCGAAGCATTTGGGTACAGAACTCTCTAGGATAATTCATTTGCAAGTTATCGTGCAACTGTAATTGAATTTGACCACGAATTCTTCATCAGGTAGTCGAACCCTATCGTTTGAAACCGTTTTCGGCTCAAAGTTCGAAAATTACAGACATTTGGGCAAAACGATATAGCACTCGTAGAACAAGCGCTCAAAAACATACTGCTCTGTTGGTATACGGATCTATACCATATTACAAAGGAAATGTATTATGGTTTTATACCATTGTGAATGTATGTAAGAAGTTATTTATGTAGAAATTGGTTTTCTACATTTATCAGAATATTAAATATTCAAATTACAACAATAAGCCTGTAGCGAGGACTGTAGAACAAAGTACCATACTAATAATAATATAAAATGAACATCTCTTTGCTATAAATTCTTCATATTGAATCATATTGGTAACAAAATAGTACGAAATTAATGAACTTAATTACTTGATATTCACATTAACCACAAACAGTTTCCTAATCAAATATGCAAAAATACGATTAATACTGATGCAAAGTTTTAATCTTAGACTAAGGTTTTAATTGTCTGAATATTGATAAAATTATAATTTTATAGAAAAAATTTTAAAATGAAAAAATACTCAAGAGGTAAACATTTTTTATTCTAACGATTTCTTATATGATTTAATTAATCCAAGAGGAAAGCTTATATCAGTATAAAATATTAATTTCAAATCTATCGACAACAATAACTCCACGCCACTGGAAGTTGTTCGATTTACGCGTTCGAAGTCTTTGCATTGTTGCCGCGTTCGTGACGGAACAAGTGCAGCTATATCAAGCTGTCCTTGTTCTACTCATGGGAAATAGTTTTAGATGTTGGCTTCAACTATTCCAGAATTTATGAATGACATGCCGCGTCTCCTCTTCCTTAGTCTAAGGGTCTACAGCTGGTCATTTGATCCACTCCAGCTATCACGCGTATCGCACTTTTTTGTTTCAGGAAAACCCTACAGGCCTCCGACGACGCACCCCACAGTATGATGCCATATGTCATCCGTCCATGGAACCGATCATTATCCCTTGACGAACTAAACCGCGGTATTTGAAATACCAATTTAAGTTTTGATGCCCTGGCTTTATCCGTTTGAAAATAATCCTGTTGAGGACTGGGCAGCTGACAGATATGATCGTTTTTGAACTCATCTTCGTTATCAGTGAGTCCAATCGATCTTTTAAATCCCATACAGTCAAAGGATCATTACAACAATAATATTTTGTTTCCGTTGAACTCGAAATGAAACGTGAAGTTAATGTGAAGGAAATAGAACATTAATGAGCCATTTTGATGTTCAGTTTATGCTATTTCAATGTACAATTTTCATAGGCAACCGAACAAAAAGCATTCAGAAGCAAACGGAGAAATACCATAACTTTACAGGAACATAGAAACATAGAAATTTATATGATAATGTCAAATGTTTGTCTTGTGCAAAATGAGAATGTATTTCAATCAACAATTCATTCTTAATTCATAATGAGGCCGACGAAAAAATCTTGTGATCAACCCGTATTGAACTAACGACTAAGGGTCTCGAACTATTAAACGTTAAAATATCTTGACCATTATTCGCTGTCATTAATAAACTAGTCGACTGATAATTAATGACATTTTTTTAAATTTTTTACCTTACCACTGGTTAATCAGTGATGATCAGAAGAGAATCTGTAGCCATTTTGAGAATGCGGCAGGTACCGTTTCCTCAATACCACCTGGAAATTCATTGTATTCGTTCGAATAAATCGTATCGGAAGAGAAATTCCGCTTTTCGTTGCAGAAATTCAAGGAGTGGAGTCCTCGGATCTATAGAATTATACAGGATGTCCTGATGGCTAAAATTTTCAAAGTTGAATAACTTTTGAACTATTGGACCGAATGATTCCAAATTTGCTAGTCACCCTTTACGATTGCCATCTTTCAATATTACTGAAATTGAATAAATCAGATCCGGACTAAATTTTGGACTTTTTCTATTTTCATGAAAATTTGAACACCCTGTACGTGAACACTATGTTTTTATTACATTTTCGTTACCACAAAGAATCAATCAATAATAAAAATTCGAAATCTTTGCTTGGCACGGTGATACGGGATGATCAAGAAGTGATCCAAGAACATTACCTCATGAGTGGAATTTCAAAGTTCAATAACTCTTAAATTATTAGACTGAATGATTTCAAATTTGAGAATTTCGTCACCCTTTACGATTTCCATATTTCAATATTTCATCAATTGAATAAATCAGATCCGGACAAGCAAAATTTTGGACTATTTCTATTTTCATGAATATTGGAACACCCTGTACGTGATCATTATGTTTTTTTTATTTTCGTAACTACAAAGAATCAATTAATGAGAAAAATTTTAAATGTCTGCTTGGCATGGTCATACAGAGTGATCAAGAAGTGAGCAAAAAACATTACCTCTTGATTGAAATTTCAAAGTCCAATTACTCTTAAATTATTGAACCGTATGATTTCAAATTTGATAGTTTCGTCACCCCTTACAATTGCAATCTTTCAATATTTCGAAAAATGTATAAATCAGATCCGCACTAGCAAAATTTTGGACTTTTCTTATTTTCATGAATATTGGAACACCCTGTACGTTAGCATTATGTTTTTTTCATTTTCGTAACCGGAAAGAATCAATTGATGAGAAAAAATTTAAAATCTCTGCCTGGAACAGTCATACAGGGTGATCAAGAAGTGAGCAAAAAACATTACCTCATGAGTGAAATTTCAAACTTCAATGACTCTTAAATTATTCTACCAAATGATTTCAAATTTGAAAGTTTTGTCACCCTTTATGATTGTCATTTGACATTATTTCTGAAATCGAATAAATCTGATCCGGACCAGAAAAATTTCAGACTTTCTCTATTTCCGTGAATATTGGAACACCCTGGGCGCAAACATTATGTTTTTTTCGTTATCATGACCACAAATAATCAGTTCATAATGAAAATTCAAAATCTCTGCTTGGCAACTTTATACAAGGCGATCAATAAAAATTCCCTTGAATGAATCTGTACTTCATAATAAATATCATTTAAAATTCTATAGTTTTGACATCCTTCCTTTTATGACTGGAGAAGAATACTAATTTTTTAGGTAGAGAGTTCAGACTAAGAACTCAAATGAATAAAATTATGTTTACTCTTCACTCTAAAACAAAAAACAGCAAATAAGTTGGAAATTATCGAACTAAAAAACAAATTGAATGGAAAAATTTTCAGTTCAGGAATTGATCAAAATGGTATCCAATCATTTCGATACATTTTGGAGCACGTTGATGAAGTTGTCCGTCAATTGGAGAAAAATTTCAAGGAAAACAGTATTGAAGAGTGACAAAACTGTCAAATTCGAAGAAATTCCACAGATAAAATCAAGATTTATCGAACTATGAAATTTAACTCATAAGGTCATGTTCCTAGATTACTCTGCATAAAAGTGCCAAGCAGAGATTTTAAGATTTCCTCATTAATTGATTCTTTATGGTTACTAAAATGAAAAAAAACATAATGTTCACGTACAGGGTGATACACTGTCAACAAAAATTGAGAATGTCTGAAATTTTTCTAGTTCGGATCTGATTTATTCAAATTCAGAAATATTGAAAGATGGCAATCGTAAGGAGGGACAAAACATCCAAATTTGAAAAAATTCGTCTTAATAGTTATTGAACTTTGAAAATTCACTCATGAGGTAATGTTTTTGGATCACTTCTTGATCACCCCGTATGATCGTGCCAAGCACAGATTTTGAATTTTTATTATTAATTGATTCTTTGTGCTTACGAATAAAACATAATGTTCACGTACAGGATGTTTTAATATTCATGAAAATAGAAAAAGTCCAAAATTCTGCTAGTCCGGATCTGATTTATTCAATTTCTGAAATAATGAAAGATGGCAATCGTAAAACTCGCAAATTTGAAATCATTTGGTCAATAGTTCAAAAGTTAGTCAATTCTGAAATTTCAGCCATCAGATGAATATCACCCTATATTTTCCAACAGAAGGCCCTCAAACGATCAAAACCTCTTGATGCGAGTCCTCCCTGATGTACTTGACTCATGGTATCCTTTTGTGGCTTTCTTCCCGGGACAACCTGTATAGACTATATAGAATATACATAGATCCCAGTATCATTACTTGCAATCGGAACTATAATTATTTATCATTATGAATTTTTTTTGTATTTTCTACCTCTGGTTAAATCAGTGATAATCAAAAGAGAATTTATAGCCATTTTGAGAATAAGATACGTGAATTTTCCTCAATACCACCTCGAATTTCAGTGTATTCGTCTGAATAATTCAAATCGGAAAAGGAATTCCGCTTTCTGTTGCAGAAATTCACGGAGTGGAGTCCTCGAATCTACTTGTACCCGAACATAGCATAAAACACCAACATACTGGTAAATTTGCTGAATTTTCCTATGTAGATCCCAACGCCAACATTAATTCCTCGGGATACGAACCTCGGAATATTACAACTCCAGAGTTTGAATGTCAGCAATAACTTTTCCCTCGATGCATCATAAAAGTTTCTATTTGTTTCACTGTATTGTAAGCAAAAAAAACTCAACTTCTCGTGACCATATGAGCCCAATATCCTTTGGAAGGAAAGCTGTGGGTTTATCTCTCACATATTCTGGAATACTGAAATATAACACTTTAAATATGGTGAGTGAACGACGAATTATTATTATTTAGTTTACAAATGTATGCCTGAGTAAACGCGTTTGGTAGTTTTAAATCAAATGAATTGGTCGTTCGTCGTGTGATGTTGCCGATCTTTAGCTGCATATGTTTCTTTTTGAGATGTAGGACACCTCTTATTAAGTTATAGAGTGGATCAAAGACTAGAATGTTATAGACGCTAATTCCTCGTGATCTTGAACTATGATGTGTTTTTTGAATGTCCGAGTTATCTTCTTTCTAACCTGTTTCTGTTCAGTACTTCTTACCATAAAATTAGTGTTCTAGTTGATTATATTCATAATTATCACGGACTGTAGTCGTCAAAAATATTGAAATACCGAAGAAAACGAAGTACATAATTTAATCTTTGTCTATTCAAAATTCATGTTGTGATTTTACATTAGGATAAAAAATGGTTCTTGCTATATCAGTTGATTTCATCAGAACGAATGGAAATCTCCTCCCGACTACTGCATCCAAAAGAAACAGAGAACCACGAGGTTCTCAAAGTTCTCTGCCCCAGTTGAACTAACCCCAAGTTATAGGTTCAGATATACATATTTTATCACTGTGTAAGACATAACGAAAAATGAACTTGCATACTGATATAATAGCATGTAGTTTGTTCAAGGACTATTTCAATATAAGTAATTACAGAAAATAATTCGAAATTTCAGGGTGAATCAATGACCAGAATGTTATACTTAAACAAAAATTATTCGTGATTTTAAACTATGATGTGTTTTTTAATGTTCCACCTGACTTTTTTCTAACCTGTTTCAATTCTGTACTTTTGATCAAAATTTAGTAAGCAGTTTCACCTGAAGAAACAGAATCGCCAACGACCAATCGTGAATACGATAGCTTGCGAAAGAATCGAAAATCTGAAAAGGTAAAAAAATAAAACAAATATCAGACCCCCAATACGGAAGTGAGCATAAGTCTCACTCAGCTGTATTCCTCCAACTAAAAGTTTTTCTTTCGTATGCGTTGATTTGAACTTCTGTTCAAATTGTTGTCTTCATAAATGATTTAAATGAATTAAAATTCATATTCGAAGTCAACTAAGTAAGAATACTACTCCAGAGTTCGAATGTCAGCAATAACTTTTCCCTCGATGCATCATAAAAGTTTCTATTTGTTTCACTGTATTTTAAGCAAAAAAACTCAACTTCTCGTGACCATGTTGTTGCCAATTTTTAGCTGCATAGTTTGTTTTTGAGATCTAGCAGACCTCTTATTTTTCGGGTGTTGCTTTATGTATATAACATACTTGAAATATTATGAAATTTTCATCTATGAGTCTTTATAGTAGTAAGTGTAAACAAACAAAAGAAACTGCCCTTGAACCAGGGAATGTCCGACGTTGCCACGTTGGAAAAATTATCCGATACTTCTGGGAAAAGTCAAAAAGCCAACATTGTCATGTCGAGAAATACTTCAGACGTACAAGGAAAAAATCAAATTGTCAAGGTCACAACCCCTACGGCAAAAATGGACTCTAAGACACCATCCAAAATCGAGGGCAGAAACACCAAAAAATTAGACCCCCCCAAAAAACTTACTGTTGGAAAAAATCGTGATTCGGAGAATTTCACTGGAATTCCAAAACTATGCTGGTTACACCTTGGCAAAGTGAACCTGAATACAAATGAGCAACAAATATTGGACCATCTTAAGAAGACCTTTGGAAGAGATGATTTCATTGTGGAACAACTACCTAAAAGAGATGATGCAAGAAGTACATCTTTTAAGATCGGGGCTGACATAAGTTTACTGGATGAAGTATATGCTTAGGACAAATGGCCTGAGAATGTGACGCTTCGGAGATATTCCTTTTTTCGAGGCACAAGAGGCGACAACATTTCCTCAAACTACTCCAATCGAGCACAATAGTGGAATTAATGACAAATACGATGCAGCTAAAGACTATACAGGTGAGAGAAAAACTAAGTTCATTTTATTGAATTAAAATATTCAGGGAATAGAAAGAAAAATTGATATGTTGGGTGTTATATTGGAGCATAAAAAATGTGATGCAATTTGTATCACTGAGCACTGGCTCACGTCTGAGTCCTTGAAGTTTGTTAATGTAGGTGGGTATGTTGTTGCCTCTGCTTTCTGTAGAACATCTTACAGACGTGGTGGAGTGATGATACTTGTAAGAAATGGTGTTGCGACGGAGGAAATTCAGAGTATAGTATAAGATCCCGATATAAAACGACCTTCACCGAGATGCTTATTTAATGAAACGTATTTTATATTTAATTTAATATGTCAATGAATATAATCCATATGGGTTGCCTAGCAAATTTTAGTCCAGAGTATGTTTAATTAATAATTAAAAAAAATTATTTTTTTAAACATTTCACCGGAATGATTATTAGATAAATTCTATATAGAATATGCAAACGTTGGGTTGCCTGTTCTTTTCCGGTCACAACTATCGGGTTGCCAGGTATAAACAGGTGAATCTTTACTAGCATTTTGCAACGGTCTGTTTATTGAATGAAAGTTTAATGAAATTAAAGATTATTTTATTCTGAACACGGTGGTATAGGGTTGCCTGCGAAAAATCAGTCCAGAATTGCGGTTGTCGAATTTTAAAAAGTAAAATATTGCTCCGAGTGAATGTGTACGCACCGGTATGCTTAGTGCAGACGATCAGAGAATCGGGCTGCGCGGTGATGCTGTGCGAGATAGGGTTATGCGGTTCGCACGAAGCACGCTGCACTGCGCGACGACTTAACTGTAAGGAAAGAACGATCGAACAACAAAGTCATTTTTTTCACACTCGTCTGAAATAATCGAGATTATAATATGCAAAGTTTGTTATTTCGTCCGAGGGCGGGAAGTTCGAAAAAAAAATTAAATTCGATCGATTCGAAGATATTGGTATTGAAGGATGAATAAACTGTTATTATTATTATTTAACCGATCGCTCGAACGTAAAAAATCAAACTGGCATATAAATAACGATCAAAAGACGTAATCATGTACACTCGTTCGAAAAAAACGGTTTTTCACGCGAAATTTTTTTTCGTCCGAATAAATTCGAAAAAAAAGTTCCATCAGTTCGACGATCTTTAATCGATCACCGAAAAGCCTCTATAATTTTCCAAAATCATCCGTCATCCGTAGGAAAAAAACGGCGATTTTCGAAACGGTCCAAGTCGAGCTCACGTTCTTCTCTTTCTTTAAATGGGCGGACTTTAAACAGCTGCTATGCTGTGACCTCTTCTATCGCATGGAATGGTCGGTTGGGACCTCTCAGTCGCACACATTCACTCAAAGCAATATTTTACTTTTTAAAATTCGACAACCGCAATTTTGGACTGATTTTTCGCAGGCAACCCTATACCACCGTGTTCAGAATAAAATAATCTTTAATTTCATTAAAATTTCATTCAATAAACAGACCGTTGCAAAATGCCCGTACAGGTTTACCTGTTTATACCTGGCAACCCGATAGTTGTGACCGGAAAAGAACAGGCAACCTAACGTTTGCATATTCTATGGGCTTCATACTTTCGATTGGTACAGAATTTATCTAATGATCATACCAGTGAAATCTTTAAAAAAAAATTTTTTTTTAAATTACTAATTAAACATACTCTGAACTGATGACTAGGACAACGTCGACATGTATCGACAATATAATGACGAACTTGAGTGTAAATGATACTACGACCAAAACAGAAGAGCTACACCTCTCGGACCACATGACGCAGACATTCACTTACATGTCTGTAAGTCCGAAACAAAACCTGCAGGAATCCGGCTGTAAACGAAACATGGGAAAAAAATGTGTTCGTAGTTGAGGAGAGGAATAAGAGAATTCGACTGGGAAAATTTGTTATCGGGAAAGTCAGCCCAAGAAGCATATACCTCCCTACTTGACACCCTTATTGCAATGATAGATTCTTCTTGTCCCATGCAGAGAAGGCTCATAAAAAAATGCAAAGTTCAAAAATCAATACCATCGGAACTAAAAAATGCAAAAAGGGAACTAGATGTTCTCGCCCTGCAAGCTATGCTTAAAAAAGAGGATGCGACATATGACATATACAGATGTGGAAGAAACGGATGGAAACAGGGGAGATGCAGTGTTAAATTCAAGAAGGCTCTGGCTCCAGTGGAACAGTGGAAGAATCGAAACCTCAGAGCGATGAGATATTGAATAAGCGGCTGGTCTGTTGGAATGGCAATCCGAAGCTCTGATAAGGGTAAGATCGGAGCATTGGTTACAGCAAACGCTGGTTTTTCGGTGGTCAATCGCAAGACGCGACGTTGCCTGTGTCGTTGCCGACCGTAGAGTTTGCTGTAACCAATGCTCCGATCTTACCCATATCAGTGCTTTCTGAATGCCATTCCAACAGACCAGCCGCTTATTCAATATCGCATCGCTCTGAGGTTTCGATTCTTCCACTGTTCCACTGGAGTCCGAGCCTTCTTGAATTTAACACTGCAACTCTCCTGTTTCCATCCGTTTCTTCTACATCTGTATAATAGAAGGAAAATGCAATTTTTCACAGACTTTGAGAACTATGAGAAACAAAGGAAGGCAAACATATTATCTAAGGCAGAAAATAAAACGAATACCATATGGAGAATAATAAACGAAAATATAAGAACAAGAAAGACTCAGGGCTCTGGAAGTAGATTAAAGGTGGAGAGCCTCAGTCAATACAAGAAATTGGTGAAGAGCTGTTAAGGGACTTGCCGACGACAGAAAACTTTGCAGACCACTATTTGAAGGTATCTACGGTGAAACCTAGTGGTTCATTTTTTTTAATCCTATAACACCTCAAGAAATAATCAGGGTTATTAATTATATGAAACAGAAGATGACTGCGGATGTTTATGGAATACCAATGTGCCTTTTAAAAGAAGTAGCTGAAGAGATTAGCAATCCATTGCAGATGGTGTTTAATAAGTGTGTGGATGAGGGTGAATTCCCGGACAAATGAAACAAGCAAAAATTATTCCGGTTTGGAAAGGTAACTGTCCAAACAATTGCAAGAATTATAGATCCATTGCAATACTTCCTGTTTTGTCTAAAATTTTCGAGAGATGCATCAAAGACCGACTGCAAACATATTTCGAAAATAACATTTTTTTTACGAGTAAACAACATGGATTTCGAAAGAATAGATCCGTTACAACAGCTTTGAAGGAACTAATTGACCAAATAGTGGAAGCCTCTGAAAACCACCAACTATGTCAGCTAATTTGCTGCGACCTCACGAATGCATTTGATCTTGTCGACCACAATATATTGTTGGATAAACTACACCACTACGGTATAGCAGGTGTAGCTTTGGAATTGATGAGGAGCTATCTGAGAGGTAGAACTCAAAGAGTCTACTGGCAGAAACGATGGTCCTCCAGTAGTAACATTAAGATGGGAGTACCTCAGAGGTCAATTTTGGGCCCTCTGCTGTTCCTCATTTTCATGAATGACTTGGGATTCCTTGGAATGCTTATGTTTGCCGACGACAGCTCCTTCATATTGCGAGGTCATTCACGATTGACGTTGAGACTTGAATTGAGCAGGAGGATGGACGAGATAGAGGCATGGTTCGCTGCAAATCATTTGATTATTAATCTGGAAATACTATATACATAGATGTCTGGGGACAAAAATTGTATAATAAGCTACCGCAAGAGATCAGAGCCCTACCTGTGGGATCTTTACTAAATTGGTAAAGAGGTTCCTCATCAACCAGGGTT
The DNA here is from genome assembly GCA_013421045.1 of Propylea japonica. NCBI lineage: Eukaryota > Metazoa > Arthropoda > Insecta > Coleoptera > Coccinellidae > Propylea > Propylea japonica. The sequence goes on from CM024239.1 coordinate 48,208,209, forward strand.
TTTATGCTGTTGAGAAGTATCTCGCCATGAATGTGACAATGGATTGTTTTAATGTGCCTGACTAGATTTGTTTGTTTCGTGTGATTTTAGTACATCAGTGTTTGATTAGTATGTGCTACATTTTTTTTTAATTTCCTACTTTTGAGTGTTTGAATTATATTCTTCACCATAACTTACCTGACGAATTCTGCAATCTTGATTGTATGAATTAAAATCTGTATTTTGTACTTTGTACTCTCGTTTGTACCCTACATTAAACTGAAGTATACTATACTATACTATACTATACTATCCTCCTTGGTAAGAAGTCCGTTTTTGTTTTTTTTTTTGCTTGTTTGCTTGTTCCTAAGGCAACATCATACTAAAAAGTATGTAATTTTGGAATTTTGAGTTTGAACTGGATTGAATTCATCTCACTGATGAAAAATCCGAGGTCGATAGTAATACTGTCAGTGCGTTCGGAAATGAAAAGTATGATTCCATTGCGTTTTCCATTGAAAAACCTGATGCGCACTGGTAGCACAAGTGTAGATTTCTGAGTTGCATTGGAAATCTGATGAATCTCAAATTGACATGGGTACAATCATGTATTCATTAATTTATCTCAGGTATATTTATGCAACGAACTATTTTGGCCCCAAACTGGCTGAATAAAAAAATTAAGAAAAGCTTTGAGCAGGAGCTTTTGAACGCTCGTTCATTGGTGGATCAATAAGACTTTTACCTCAAAATTTTATATCGGATTTGAGATTCTTACCAAATATATAAATGCGGAATCTCAGCGAAATCGAAATTATAATCTGGAAATTATTCAGAAAATGAAATACCTGTGTTAAAAAAATGAATAATTAAAAAAATAAATTTTATTATTATTTTTTTGAAATCTTGAATCAACATTCAGTATATGAGTCTTTATTCCCAAAGTAAATTTCACTCGAATCAGATATTCTGTTATTTAGAAATTCTTTTTTTCAATATTCCAATTTAATTTTCTATGATTCTGTTAACCTTATGACCACAAAATTTTTCAGAAACATTCAGTATATCAATCTTCATTCACAAAATAAATTTCACTCGAATAAGATATCTTTTTATGGAAATATGGAGTTTCTTCTTTTCAATATACCAACTGAATTTTCAGTAATTCTGTTTGCACTATGGCCACATGAGGCTTATTATGAGCATCTTGAATGTGGCGTCCATATTTCATTTCGATTGGCTTCGTTTTGTCTGAGATATTGAGGAACAAAAATTTTGAATGGCCATATTTTATGGAACACCCTGTACGATTTGGCTGTTTTACGAACTTAGTTGAGGCATTTATGAAACAAACTTCAAGTCTCTTGGACAATCCCTTCGAAAGTTGTCATGGTAACGGACGGCCGTCCCCACTAGCCGAATTGAATTTGACCACGGATTCGTCATGAGGGAGTCATTTTGAACCATTTTCGGTTTACAATTCGAAAATTACAGACATTGGGGCGACACGATATAGCACTCGTTCAAGTTGAACGAGCGCTCAAAAATAAGGCTAAACTAGTCGAACAGATTCAACCCTTATAGTGTCTAATTCAAAATGCTATCAGAGAAATTTAACATTTTGAGGGTGTGTTTTAGACTGTTATGCTGGATTCACAATGGACGTAACCATAAAACTCCCGTAACGTAAACGAAAAACGCAAAGTTGAACCAATGCAAATCATATGGAACTGTTCACAATAGGCTCTGTAATTTTACGTTTACGTTGAGCTTATGGTAGTCCGTAATTCTAACGTTAATTATAGAAATTTGTTCACATTCTGTGATTTGTAGGTCTAACTCACCAACGTCGTTTTTTTCTTCTTTTAGAATTTTGCTCTTCAATTTCTTTTTTTTTCAAACATCGTCTCAATAAAAACAGACTTAATAATAATACTTCATACATTTTAAATTAATGACAACACTTCACAGTAATCAATTGTCAAAAATTCATAGAACACTTATTATAGTGTCAGTTGCAGGAACGTCCATTAAAATTTAAAGCTCCATTAAACTCTTAATCCTCAATTATTACAAGGAACTAATGGAGGATTAAGGGTTTAATGGACCTTTAAATTTTAATGGACGTTCCTGCAACTGAGCAATAAAGGTATAAAGGCCCAAAGTCCATTCTGAACACATGTACGTTTACGGACAAAGTACGTTTACGTGTTCGTTATGGTTACGTCCATTGTGAATCTGCACTAAGGCAGCGGTTGAGGTTCGTTAATGAGCAAAATCTTTGAAGTAGTTTCGGAGATATTGAAATTAAAATTTGATTCACTTTTTTCGAAACATATGTAAGATTAATTCCAAATATGACCTTCGAAATTCAGTTAGATCGTACCATTTGGAAATATTTTAAAATGAGATTACTCAATATTTGCGAAATCAAAAATTTTATCAATGTCAAACAATAAAGCTCATATTTGTATTGAATTCCGTAGGAGTCATATCACAAGAAGATTTTCGAAAAAATGAGAATTCTAGCCGATACTGCTGATATGATTTGAGTTCGTTAGTAGGTCAAATCGGTTGGTTAATTTTGTCCCTGGAATGTTTTCTTCGTGTTTCTCAATACTTGTAAAATTGGTCATCTGGCCAATTCAAAGTTCAGAATTTGTGTGTGAATTATAGATTCATTAATTAGTGGAAAATTTCATAAAAACCGTATGAACACACGATTATGGATAAATTATTTATGGTCAAAACAATAATCCTTCCATGTGAATCAATAATGATTTCATTTGACTGAAAAAATTCTATTTCACCTTCATTCCCATCATTGGCTATTTTCACCAATGTTTATCAGTTAAACATGATTGTATATATTGGGATCAAATTTTAAACTAGTCCATTCGACCAATTCATTATGTGTTTTTGTTGCGTATTGGAGTATATCCCCGAGTTATAATAATTATAAAGATATAGTAGTCTCACATCAATTAGGTCCTGAAAAAGAGGTTGCAAATATTGATATTAGGTAATGGGATAGATATATAGAGGTCACAATAATACTATACTACATTTCACCAAAGTATGAAGTGAGAAAAACTTTAAAACCGGAATCATAAGAACGAAGACTTCTCTTTTATTGTGGTTAACCACCTAACCTGATTACTGCTCTAGTGGTGATTGGTGAATGATCATAAACATTTTCTATTCTACTGAATCTTATTCCCATCTCGACAAATGTCTTTTGAATTTAAGTGTTAGCACAAGTTAATTGAACAAATTCCTTGAAGTACGGAAGAATTATTTTGTTCTTCTTGATTTGTATATCTTTCTTTCAATGAAATCAGATCTGATTTTTCATATACAGGTTTAGGAATTTACATCGGAATATACAAATTTTTTTCAGACAGGAATAAAATGATTCTATCCAGATTATGCAGTTGTCTTTGTCTTATCGTTGGAAGTGTCCTTAATGAACCGGTATGGTAGGCAACTCAAATCGAGTAGTACGCGCAGCCTGTGCTACTTGATTTGACAGAGACAACCATATTATTAGTTCATGGGACCATATACATCGCGTCAAACGAAAGCGAAACATAGCACGTAAATCTGTCGAGTATACCTCTGTTCAACTGGACGGCAAAATACTCCATCTGATGTATTGAATATCGTATGCTTCCGATGTGAATTTCGGACTGTAGAAGTAATGATATGGAATATCTTTAACAATAGGAGAAATTAATTGTGAGAGCCATTTCGTGATCAGCGTTAATCCTTTTATTTAGTATATTTATAACCAAGTCTCGTTTGACATTAACCGAGTGGTTCCGTCGACTAAAGGTTGAATAACCTTGCCATATTCCGAATGAAAATGGAGCAACATCTAAATGCTTCGTTCAATGGTCATAATTTGAGAGGGGTATTCGTGAGGATCCTCAGAGATAGCGTTTTATTCCGGTTTTTCTACCAATAATACTTGGAGCATTCTGCCAGATACTCGAGCAAAAAGTCCAAGAATGGCCCTATCATGCAGAGCTATTCTCCCTACAGATGAGCGAACTGACCATGTCTATATCTATGGAATATCTGAATGGTACTACCTCCTTGTACAGGGTTTTTCAATAAGGGCGGGTAGATTTTGAAACGAAATTAAACAAGCTGCGTATGAGGTATCAACAATTTTTTTTATTTATTTGAAAGGCCCATATATGCCATTAAGTATGGAAGATGACATCATTCAAATGCCCGCCTCGGCTTCTCACAGTGGCACGGATCCGAGTGGTCCAATTTTCAATGACTCTTTCGCATAGATCCGCCTGAATGACGCCGCCGGCCCAAAATCCACACCAAACCGTAACTTTTTGAGGATGCATTACCACCTGGTGAACCTCGTGTGGGTTTGTGTCGTCCCAAATACGGCAATTTTGTTTGTTAACAAAGCCATTCATCCAAAAATACGCCTCGTCGCTAAAGATGATTTTTCGCCCGAAATTGAGATCCTCTTCCAAACGATTCGATGCCCAGGCAGCGAACAAACGACGTTGTCTATGGTCATGAACTTTGATCCTCTGGGTCAGGTGAATCTTATACGCAAAATTCGCCAAGTTGAAGTTTGCGAAAGGCCGAGTTCTTGTGCACGGCGAGGAATCGACTGCCTCGGGTTCTGCTGTACACTTTGACGGACCGCCGCGATGTTCTCGGCTGATCTTGCGTTTTTGAACGTACAGGTGTGGGTTGATCGATTAACGAACCGATTGTTTCAAATTTTGCCACCAAACGCTGAAGAGTCGACTGTGAAGGGCCACCACGTCTACCGTAAAATGGACGCAATGCACGTAACGTTTGCACTAACGAACACTCATATTGATATAAAGTTTTATCATTTGTACGCGCTGTTCAATCGTGTAACCTGCCATGGTGATTTGGCATAAGCAACTGAATAATAAGCAAAAGATTTGACAATTGTCACCAAAACAGAATGGCCGCCACGGGTTGCCAAAATCTACCCGCGCCAATTGAAAAACCCTTTATGTTCTTTGAGCGTTGGCAAGATTGGCTTCTAAGAACGAGTCAAAATTAGTTGATTTAATCGATTATTATTATTCTCTGCTTTTATAGTTGCTATTTCTATTGCGTTATTCGCGTTAATCCTTCTATGTTGTAAGTCTTGCCGTTATTCAACGTTCTCATCGATCATCTACTAGTGTTATATTATACAAATTCAATTCTTCTTTTCGGAGGATCATCGTTCGGTAGTTTTTTCAGCTGAAAGCAAATCTGACAGACGACTCCGTAAGTTCCATATATTTTTTGCGAACGAGTAATTCATCAGTTTCTCAGTCAATTTAAATACCTCCGAGTTTCGTATAGTCTGCGAGCTAATTCAATTTCAGCCTGTTTTCTTTTCCGAGAACAAAAGCAGCCGTGTTACGGAATTTGTGAGGGAGAATTCGATAGATTCAAGGTGTAATGGACCCGGTTCACGAAGGACCCCCATTCTTTTCTTTACATCAAAAACTATATGTCAAAGTAAATAGACTATCTGATTTTTGAAGTTATTACGTTTGAATAATATCCTGAAGTGCTTCTCTCTGTTTTATCCATCTTTCCGCAGTACTTTTTGAGGTTTCCTACTGATGAGCTCCAATAGGGCGAACTGACTATGTCTATATGTCTATGAATGATCTGGTTGGTATTACATCCTTGTATGTTCTTTGAATGTTGACAAGATTGTTTACATTTTACAACACTTCACATCTATCGAGTAAAAAATGTACGAGTATAAGTTCAAACCAGGATATTTTTGAACCGATGATTCATCAGAATCTTATGAAGAAATCGATTCATTCAATAAACGATGAAAAAATAGTGTTTCAAAGGAAATTTCAACTCTCTAATAGATGAAATACGAAATGCATGTTAGTAACTTTGAGTAAAATGCTCAAATAAGTACGACTTATCTTCATTTAGTTATCGAAATACTGTCTAGTAAGTTTTATTGAGTTTGTTTCATTTGAGGTATTCATAGGTAATATAGAACAAATTCTGAACATCGTTCATATCTATCGAATTCCAGATTTCTATAAAGACATTTGAAGTTACTAATATGGATGTTTCTGATACCGGAAATCACTCCAATAATGTTTACTCGTACAAAAATAAATTTGAACTCATACTTTCAAAACTTATGTAAGTAGGTATCCATTTAGCTATTCCTGACATTATTTCAACCAATCTCCATTCTCTGAAAAAGGTTCAAACAAATATTCATGATATTTCGGACATACTGTCAAGAATTTGGAATACAGTAATTGTTGATCATCAATTTACACCTTTGAAGTTACTGGTAAGAAGTCTGTATATTGTCACCTACAATCTGAAGGTTCCAAGTGAAAAAAATGACAAGAAAATCAAGGTGGAGCAGAATATTGAAGAGTCAGGTTGAAAATGAATGGAAATTATGATTTAATTGTACCTTAATTAGCAATAGTAATGTATTCCATATGGATATTGGTGATCTATGCCGTAGTTATTTTTTACACCCTGTTATAATAGTTTACAATCGGAACTCTATTGCTTGAAGTTATGCATACAAATGCTACTAGAAATATTTCGTAACTGTTTTCAGAAATAATTGTTCGTGATTTATAATAAACTCAAAGTTTATATGTATTGAGTAGATTCACTGAACGCTTGTTGCATTGTAAATCAAAAACTTCTTCAAATTTTAATTCAGAAGGATCACCTTACAAATACTAATCCTTCCAAGCATTTCCTCATAGGATTTTATGTCGATATTTTCACATTATAAACAACCATGATTCTTCGACTAATGTAGTGGGGTGGACCAAGGCACCTACATCACTCTCTAAATTATGGATGTTTTTGCTTGTCACTTTCAATTTATTGTTGTTCTACGCTACTTCAAGTTATAATAGCAAAATATAATAGATATATTGCCATGAATTATTGAACATCATTCACGTTTAACTATTCAAGATATGAATTCTCATAATGATGTTATCAGCTGAAGGTTCTGCTCCACTTAAAGTGGTACCAGTGTATCGAGTCGATTCTCCAAATGCTCGATGAGTGTAAATTAATATCGTCTGCATAAGGTTCAGTAGGATAATTTGACAGAAAATTTTCGCTTTAAAGCTCTTCATCGATAGGATATTTCCATATCAGTATTTACTCATTATTAATAATCGAAATAATAACTGATATTTATATCTGAAAATTACACTGCTTTTGAACCATAGCATAGCATCTACTAGGTAGGTATGTAGATATGAGCAAGAATACATAAAAAGCTATTCCAAGAAGACTTCATGGAGTTGTGAATGTAAATCACTTCAGGCAATCCATCCACTCTTTATTATTTCAGATATATCTTGTTTCGTCTTGAGCATACAATGTTTTTTTTTCGTCACATAATTTTGCTTCAGAACTTTTTCTTCAATTGACTTGATGCTCTCCATTTGCACTTCTATTGACTATTGAAACTGATAATTCTTGAATACATTTGAGATAGGTGCCATTAGTTTCCTCTGTTCAAATGATATTTTCATTCAATTCAAGTAGTGAATCTGTAATGTGAAATTTCAATCTTTCGTCGTTAGGTATTTAGACCTAACTGAATTGCGTTATCAATTTGTCAACTTTCAGATGTAAATTGACATTGTAAAAATCAGTGATTTATATATCTTTCTTGTAATATTCACAACATTGCGTATCAATCTGACAAAAAATAAACAACATTACCTAAAATTCCAATATACACAGTGGTATAAGTATGCAAAATTGTCATGGCCAACCGACGGCTCAAACTTTCGTGAACGGACTGAAGTTATTATTCTTTACTGCGTTATCCGCGTTAATCTTTTCATTGTGAGTCTTGATAATATTCAACGTTTTCAACGATCATCTCCTCGCTTTATATTCGGTGGTCAACTAAGGAATTCCGATTTGAAAGAGCTCTAAAATTGTTTTGAATAGGAATACAGAAGTGGGGTTGGTCTTAAACGAAAGTGGGGTTCATGGAAATTCAGTCGCATGGTTCGCTGGACGGGTGAATCGAAATTTTTTTCTCTGATGAGGCCCATTTTCATCTCAACGGCTATGTAAACCAACAAAATTGCTGGTATTGTTTTTCAGAAAACCCCAAAGAGAAACACGAAACTCAAGACGGACGCGGCGGAGCAGTAACAGTGGATTCTGATCGTTAAGTTGACATGTTGAAAAAGTTTTTTGAACAGTCCTTCAAGACTTTGATGGATACAATCGGCACAATTGGTGTCAGAAAGACGGGGCCACTTGTCCCACTCTAAATCGGTCTTTACCTGTTATTGAGGCTCTTTTCCTGAAAAATTGATTTCTCGGCGTGGAGACCTTCTATGTCCCCCCTTCCCCCCAAAACCTTGCAATTTTTACTTATATGGATACCTCAAAAGTGTAGTCTACCGCAACAATCCCGCAATTCGAGCCCACAGAAACTTTGCAACATGTTTTTCTGAATTTTTAATGATTTTTAAGAAATGAGTCCCAAAGAGCTGAGGATTATTTGTAAAAAAAATTCAAATTGACTTGACAGTTCTTGTTTTATTTCTCTTTCAAATCTTAATTCCCTAGTTGGCCACCCAGTACTACACAAATTCAATTCCCTTTTTCGGAGGAACATCGTTCGGTAGTTTTTTTTAGCTGAAAGCACATCTGACAGAAAACCTCGAAAGTTCCATATATTTTTTGCGAACCATTCAGTCATCTTTCCGCCAGACTTTTTGACGTGCCCTACTTATGAGCTATAATAGGGCGAACTGACTATATCTATATGTCTATGGATGATCTGGTTGGTATAAGATCCTTGTATGTTTTATGAATGTTGACAAGATTGGTTTCGGAGTATGAGTCAATATTAGCTGATTTAATTGATCATCATTATTCTCTGCTTTCATAGTTAATATTCTCTACTGCTTTATCCGTGTAAATACTTTTATTGTGGGTCTTGATAATATTCGACATTTTCATTGATCATCTGCTTGCTTTATACTACACAAATTCAATTCCCTTTTTTCGGAGGAACATCGTTCGGTAGTTTTTTTAGCTGAAAGCAAATCTGACAGAAATCCACGAAAGTTCCATATATTTTTGCGAACGAGTAATTCATCAGTTTCTCAGTCGATTTAAATACCTCCGAGTTACGTAGTCTGCGAGATAATTCAATTTCAGCCTGTTTTCTTTCCCGAGAACAAAAGCAGCCGTCTTACGGAATTTGTGAGGAAGTATTTTAGATGGATTCAAGGTATAACGGACCCGTTCACGAAATAACCCTCCATTCCTTTCTCTACATCAGGAGCTATGACAAAGTAAATAGCGTATCTGATTTCAGGAGTTATTACGTTCGAATAATATCCTGAAATGCTTCTCTTTGTTTTATCTATCTTTCCGCCATACTTTTTTAAGCTAGATACATCCTTCCATTGAAAAGCACTGAAATGAAAGGGATAAAACCTCATAACGGACAACAATAAACTTAGTATTGTTTGTATGAGGATGTTCAATTTAGCAGCATCGATATTTTTATGGCTCTTTTGTGTTCTCATTTCTCGGAAAACAGTATTCTATTATTCTGAACGAACGTCTGATAATTAATAACAACAAATTTCAATTTCCGCTTTGTTTACTGATAAAACGACAACTACCTATTTAACCACGATGTGGCTTCGTCAGGTTTACATTTGAACTGTTTCAATGTGAAGTAACAATCTTTTTAAATATATGTCGATCTTTATGACTACATCAGGGACGAGAAAATGACGAATTATAAGAGAGGTAGTATATTGGGGTCTGTCGGTGTGATTTTGAACTATCAGAAGATATTCAGCAATGACATTTATTGACATATGTTTGTTTATCGAGTAATATTTTCTTGGAATTTTCTTTGCTAATCTCTAATGATTCTAGAAGTGTTAATCTGGAACTTTTAATTTCGGTATACATAATTATGTACATAGTTTCATAGTCACGGCAATGAAGCGGCAGACCAACTGGCCAGGGAAGGGGGGACAACCCCCTTCACTGGACCAGAACCTTTTTGCGGCTTCCCAGCCAGCCATCAGGAAATGGCTATTAGGGACTGGGAACAAAAGAGGAAGCTTATGTACTGGCATAAGACCGATGGTCAAAGGCAAGCTAGGGCACTTCTCTCTACTCGACGAGCTGGACCAAGAAAGTTCTCTCACTCAGCAAATTGGAACTGAGGAAACTGACGGGCGCTCTCACTGGGCACTGTCCCGTGAGGTATCACTTAAAAAACATGGGAAAAACGCCCGATAATACATGTCGCTTCTGTCAGGAAGCCACCGAGACAGCCAGACACCTGCTATGCGAGTGTGAAGCTGTTCACCAGAAACGGCTACGGCATCTTGGTTCCTGGTTCCTAAAGCCTGAACAAGTAATGGATGTGGCCCCCAGAAAGGTGGTGAAGTTCATTGAGACTTTGCTGCCTGACTGGTAAACAGCGCGGGGATGCGCAATAGATCTTAAGGTCAAGGTGCTCACAAGGTCGGTTTTGATCCGTCGCCCCTCCTCTAATCTAATCTAATCTAATCTAATCTTCATAGTTATTATGGAAAATAGTCCAAATTCTCTCAAGTGATTCTCATAACATGAGAGAATATATATTATGTCCAATGTGAGGCTTCAGATATGTTCGTGCGTTTTTTTAACAATCTGCCGGTTTGTCCAATGTAAACCATAGGGTAATCATTACAAGTCAAGTTGTAGACACCAGATTTAGTGTCTTTGTTTGATTTATCTTTATTGTTGTTGATGAAATCACAAAGATTATTGATGGTCTTGAACGGAATTTTGTAGCTGAAGTTCTCTTCAAGCCATCATAAAACGATTAATTCAATAATATATTTTTCTTTCAGATATCAAGTGAAATATAATCTGGGAGGATTCTGCATTTCTAGAAAATTTTTTAGGTTTAAGATGAATGCTCCTGCGTAAATCCTTGCACTAATTTGTCAGGAGCATTATCCTTTTCATTCATTTCATTTTTAAGTTTTACTGTTAGGCAACATATTTTTCAAAACCAATTTGCCCCTGACAAATTAGTGCACAGATTTACGCAGCATTCATCTTAATCAAAAATTTTTTAATTATTTATGTTTCAGAGACTGGGAGTGAAACCTAAAAAGTTTTCTAGAAATAAAATATCTATCTGATAATTATTGATTTCGAGCACATTTTGGCGCGAATTTGAAAAGAAGTTCATTAAATGGACTAATTGACACCATAGATTCGCTATTATAATCAAAAATCTGCTTATTTAATGGGGATTATCCACATGTGGGTATGCTTTCATGATTGGTATCGGAGTTCCTCTCACTTAAAGACTTCGTACATTTTCTGACCGAAAAGTCATTTTGCGATTTAAAAGCATTTGTCGTAGTTCTCAATATCATGTTGTAGTGTGGTTTTCACAGAAAAGAATAGAATATGTCGTAGTATGTTTAACCAGAAACGGTGGTTGTGTGGTTCTAATAACCACGAATGAATATTGTTTCAATGTACACATTTTTGAAACGTTTCAACGGCTACATATCGCAATTACGTTGTGAAGTTTAATGTCGCCACAATGATAACACTTTGTATACACAGTAAGGCTTTTGTTGTTGGTAAAGTTTAGAAAGTATTATTTACTTTCATTTGAAACTCGAATAACTTGGAGTTATGGTTACAGAAAACTCTATGGAGAAACTTATTGAGTACCTACAACCAGTGGCGTAACGTTACTCAGCCGCCCCCCCATGATTGTCCCCGGGCCCCATCCCTCCTTTAGGCTCTATCACCATACCCCTAATTACCCATCATCTTGCATCTCCTTTTATTCATTATCAACGTCAATTCTATAGGCTTCCCTCAACTCAAGCATTATTATTTTATATGACTGTCTAACAATTCATTTGTAGGTGAAACATATCACCTACTCTATTTTGTAGAAACTAGTAGTCCAATAAACCAACTGCATTATTTTGAACCGAAAAAAAACAGGATATGACTGAAATCCACAAAAACGTTGGTTTTAATCAACTTTTAAGAAAGGGTATAGCCGGGTTTCAATGGTAAATCTGCCCCCGCGGCCTTTTCGATTCATATTGAGGGGATCGATTAGGCATTGAATGAAAATAATTGGGCCAATTTTTCAGCTTTTTATCTCTAGCCATTTTTAAGATTTCTGTGAAAAACACATTTTCGATTTTATTTTTTTCTCTTGTGAAGAAAAAATATATTTAAAAAAATAGAGGAGAGGGCGAGGGGCCCGCTTCGGCACGGTACCGGCGCGCTGGCTAGCTCTCTTCTCTATACCTGTTGTCTCGTCACAGGGCCGACGCAAACGCAACCATTTGTCCAGATCGTACTGCCACCGTACTCCTACTATAAATCGAGTAACATAATCACTCGCCTATACTAAACATTTTAACCAGGAATTAAATTACATAACCAGAAAATTATTTTTAATATCATTTGATTCTTAACAAGATGAAGTAAAAATTGAATAAAAGGTTCAACACCCGGGCCCCCAGACACCGCCCCCCCCCAATGGGGGGTCTGGAGGGGTGTAAATTACGCCACTGCCTACAACGAAATTAGATTCTGATGAAATAATTGTGTGATTTGTGGCAATGATCTACTGAATATTTTAATTCTTTCTCCGCAATTTGGAAATATGACGAGAGATTCCAGAACGTTATTGAAAAAGAACTTTCAAGAAAATTTCAGTGGTTCACATAAAGGTCCTGATCCTGCTGGTTTTTTTATATCGAGGCTACTGAAATAATTCAATAATATTCATAAATGTGTAGAGAGCCCTTATTAAACTCTGAATTTCATCTACCAATTACTGTAGAAAATGGTTTACGGAACTATAAGTGATAAAAATAATGATTTTGGCCTATTATTGCCGAAATGAAACTAATCCTGTTGATTGAATCTCTTTAGGCAAATGTCAGCTAGATTTTGTTGAGGATATGATGAAAGTAGTTATGAAAGCGTAAAAATAGAAGAGAGTCCGATATCTTTAATAGAAATATTATGTTTTATTTGTGATATACCAAATACTAGTGCTTATATTTTAGATGAAGCGAATTAAGGACTCATATTGGTGAATCAAGGGTGGGCTGCGCAATCTATTATATCACGTATCTACTACTCTGAGTGGGTAAGATTTGTAAACGAACGGTCATTTCAGAGTTATCTCTGGTTGTTTTCGATATTTATTGAGAATAAAAATACGATGGAAAGTGAAAAGTGTATTTCTGAGTATCAGTGAATTCATTGAATTGGTTATAACTAATCATTCTTCATCAAAGCAACATCTCAGTAGAAGCGGTTTTGAATGCCGGTCACATTATTATGTCCGAGACTTTGGAGAAAAAAACACTGATGAAAGATCTGCAAGAATATCAGCTTTTACCTGGCTGGTTCAGTAGGCAAATGCGGGCATATATAAGCTCTACTTTAACATTGCATCAGGTTGTATAATTTGTATGTATTTGTATGTGAACTCAAAACCTACAACTGTTTTAAAATAATGAAATGACCCTAGATCTGTGTTTGCTTCACTATTGCATCCAAAAACACAACAAAATGCATGTGATTTCGACATTTTAGGTCAGTAATCCTTCATCACAATGTTCAAATATATAAAACAGGATCTGGAACATAACTTTTCTAACTCACTTCACTAAAATATAAGAATTAGCTTGTAAATTATTATAAAAATGCACGTCATCGTGCATATTCTTAACTACCTTCAGATTCTGCCGCTAGGTGGCTTGGAGATGAACTTGAATCGCCAATTAGGAATTCCATTCGAAAATCATCGTGTTGTTGGGCGGCCGTATACCGACAACTTTCCGAAGGAACGACTTCGAAACTTGGAATTTTTCAGAGTAGGTTTAAGATTCGGAGAGAAGAGTTGAATTAATTAATGGAACCAAATTTGAATTATCGTTTTTCCAATTATAACAAGCGTGCAAAAGCTTCTGACTTCACGTCAGGACTTTCTTGAATTATCTATCTTTTTTATTTATTCTCAAGCAATTGCCATTAAGTCAGCAGCTGCCGATTTCCAAGAAACAGGAAACATCCTTAGTTCTTCACATTTACATTTTCAGACCCTCGGATTTCAGGCCACATCGGATATGCTATCGCTAGTCGGTGTTATAAAGGAATCGATAATGCAGATTACGGAATAATTCTTTCCGTCGGCTGCTAGCGTAGCTTATATAAATGTACATAGTTGCCCTGCTCGGAAAAAGGCAGGCTTCCCTCGAACAAAGGAAGTTCAGGTCGATGTCCCAAAATTCAACGAAAATAGACATATGACCTATCAGAATGTTCCTACTGTTAGGTAAGTACCTCATTTTGCTGCAGTTTGTGAGGATTGAATGTTAGTTTTCTCTGATAGCCTTGATTATGATCAGGATGTAAAAATACATGTTTCTTATTTCATGATTAGGTATGATGTCTCATCGAAAGAGATGACATTGATGAATAATCAATCGAAATTACTGGACAGGCTGGTCACCTACAATTTTTTAACATAACATGGTACATTTGCGGTCATCTTTTTTCGAGAAACTCATTTTGCTGTCAACCACATTACTATATCGTCTTTTGTTTTCGAGTTATGAGCCAAAATTTACATTTTGGCAATTTTAACCTTAATCATTATCTCCGTTTCAGTTCGTGCTATCAACATGGAACAAATACATTATACACCTTTTTTTTGATAGAAATCCAGTGGCTCAATCTGATTTTTGCTGAGGGTTTCCTTCCTGTTTGATCACAAAATTATTTTCACCTCAAAATAATCGCGGTTTGATCTCGTTTCAAAAATATATAATAAGTCATATATCCCCCATAGATCAGTGGCGATGCTTGGGGAGGCCAAGGGTTGGCCCAACCCCACCTAAAATTTTCTATGCTCAACGGAATTGTATCAATTCATTCATCACCACCCCCACTGAAAATTCTCCACCGAAATGCCAATTTAGGCTTTTTATTCGACAACACAAGACGTATGAGTTTTTCGAACAAAGATTATCGCAATGTGCCATTTTTATTTCTCATAGGGTTAAAAAGTTATAGTTCGGGCAAAACCAATTTTGGCCACCCTGTAAGTGAAAATTACAAAAATCATAATCGATCACTTGTCAAAAAAAAACTCATTATAAATTAGTCATACTGGACACAGAAGAATTTCAGTCGGTTTTTCCAAAATGAAACAACATTGAAAGAAGTTTCATTGCTGAGATTTCTGAAATTATGATTTTTTCATTTTCTTGCTTTCTTCCGGAAATTGCCTTTTTCAAGAACGTACTCTGATACATTTAATAATCATGCGGCGATGTGATTAGACCAGAGTTATATATTTTTTTTTCAACTGTTCGGACTTCGAACATCTTCATTTTGTTATCTCTTCGGTAAATACTTGTAGAGAACTTATGTGTACCTATATCTGTCATAACTTTATTACAGAAATAGATTTGCTGAGTTTCCAATACTATTCTGATAATTTTAATAGGTTCATTTTTTTTCTAGATGTCAATCTATTCGAATTGTAAAAGCAACTTCATAAAAATTTTATCTGAAGTTTTAAGTAGATGGAGATTCACATGCATAAGAAATAAAATGAAAAAAATTTTCTGACAACACTAAAAAACTGTGCCCAACATGAACGAACAGTCAATCTAGAAAAAAAATGCAGAATAATCGAATCAATAAAATGAAAATTAGAAGCCCTGAGCAGGACTATTAGGTACCTCAAATTTTATATGCAATTTGAGATTGATACCAAATTTATATAAATGAAGAATCTCATCATAATCGGAATTATATTCCAGAGATCATTCGAAAAATAATGTATGTAAAAAGTTTATAATTCAAAAAATTGAATTCTATGGTTTTGATGATGCGATCCTTTTGAAATTTTGCACGAACATTCGTATATCATATTGATTTACAAAATAAACTCAGAATAAGCTAGCTCCAACACTTGAGTTGGTTGCTTATACATTATACCCTGAAAATTATTTTCAAATGAATATTCTGTTCCTCAGTGAAAATAGTTCAAAGCAAAAAAAATATATTTGACATAAAACATGATTCCTCAAAAAGAATGGAAGAATAGGGGAATAAAAAATTTGGCCAAATTAACCTCCACCTTCTCGAGAAAAGAGGACAGTTCATTTACTACGGATTATTTTCTGTTCTTGTATCAATCAGGAAATTCTCTTGAAGTCCCGACACGTATTCCGGCAATCCTCGGGCATCAATTTTGCTGAATTCCTGGCATATAGGGATGAACGGTTGATGTATAACCAGAATCTCAACGACCAGGTTGAAAAATGAGAATGAGGCGATCTGACGGATAATTTCTAGGAAAGAAAAAAGTTCAATATTTTCCTCAATGCTATTGCAGAGAAATGAAATTCATTGACTTTCAATGAAATCTCCCAATGAAACTTAGTTATATTGATAGTTATTGATCATACAAGCGAAAAATGTATAAGATTTCAGCTCGAGGTTATGTTGTCTCCCGGCAGGTAACAAAATATAACTTTCCACGAAATTACTTTTTTTTCCCAGATCGTACAGGTGTTCCATAAAATATGGCAATTTAAAATTTTTGTTCCTGAATATTCTAGACAAAACGAAACCCCTCAGAATGGAATGTTGCGGCCATATGCATTATGCTCAAAATATGCAAAATTTGGTGGCCATAGTGTAAACAAAACCATAAAAAATTCAATTTAATATTGAAAAGAAGAAATTTCAAATTTCCATAAAAAAATATACGATTTGAATGAAGTTTATTCTATAAATAAAGATTGATACAATGAAAGTTCATGTCGAATTTTGTGGCCATTGTGTCAAGAGAGCCATAGAAAATTCAATTGGAATATTGAAAAGAAGAATCTTTATATTTATATTTCCTTCTTCTTCTTCTTCCTTCTTCCAAATAGGCCTATGCCTGTTCCTCATCGTAACTCGCCCCACGTGGGTAGGTTGTCGCTCCAGCGCTTCGCCTTCCTGACGATGATCTGTCTCTGGCTACCTTCACTATTCGGTCCTCCGTCATCCGAGTAATATGGTCATTCCATTCAGTCTTCCTACCCAGCACCCACTCATTAACATTCTGGATCTGGCAAGTTCGTCTCATATCTTCACTCCTTTCCCTGTCCAGCAAAGATTTTCCAGCTATTCTTCTAACTATTCTCATCTCTGTCGTTTCCATAATTTGTTGTGTTCTAGATGTTTCAGGTCTTGTCTCTGCTGCATATGTAAGTATGGGCCTAATTGAAGTCTTATAGATACGTACTTTTGTTTCCGTATTCAAGTATTTATTTTTGAATATTGTATCATCTAGTTGTGCAGCTGTTCTTGATGCTTTGATAGCTTGCCCTTTCACTTCAGATTCTAGGTCGCCAAAGCTCGAAATTTCGATGTCCAAGTAACGGAATTTCATCTCCTGGTGGATTACCCTGTCATCCACTGCCAACTTACATCTTAAGGGTGTTTTTGATGTGGTCATGCACTTCGTTTTAGACACTGCTATCGTTAACCCTAGTGATTTTGCGATCGTGTTAAATGTTAAATGTGTGGAGGAGCCTTTGCAGGTCATCCTCATTTTCTGCCACTAAGACGGCATCATCAGCATAGCACAAAATCTTCACCTCCCTGCTTCCCATTCGATATCCTCTGTTTTTGCGAACTTTGTTTATGATCTCATCCATAATAATGTTGAAGAGTAGTGGGCTCAATGAGTCACCTTGACGTATACCTCTTTCCACGGTTATTGGTTCTGTGAGTTCGTTCTCAACTTTTGCCCGTATTTGGTTATTTCGGTAAATATCCTCCATAGTTCTTATGATATTACTCGGTATTTGTCTATCGTACAGGAGGTGCACCACATCTTCTAATCTTATCCGATCGAACGCTTTTTCTAGGTCTATGAAGCAAAGGAATGCAGGTTTATTATACTCTATAGATTTCTCTACTATTTGCCTGATGACAAACACCGCGTCCGTGCATGACCGCCCAGATCTGAACCCTTGTTGTTCGTCAGAAAGAGTGATTCGTTCGTTTATTAGCCTAATACCTAATACCTAATAAATTTATATTTCCATAAATGGATATCCGATTCGAATGAAATTTATTTTATAAATAAAGATTGATATACTGAATGTTCATGCAAAATTTTGAGAAGATTGCATCATCATTTTCACATATTTAATTTTCTATTTATTTGGTATCAATCTCAAAGCCCATATAAAATTTTGAGGTAATAGTCCTATAGCTCTACCAATGAACGAGCGCTGAAAACCACCTGCTCAGGGCTTTTCTTGAGTTCTTTCTAATATCGAGGTATGTTTTGAGTGTTTAAAAGTTTCCTTAATTTGAAATTACCCTCATAAATTCTAGCTGTTGTCAACGATCATAGATATACATGGATTATAATGAATGAGCCAGATTCACAAGGAGGAAAAATCGTTCACATTTCGATTTCCACGACTTTGCGACCTACTTACCTACCTGAAAGCAGATCATTGAAATGAAGATAATTCAATTCGTTGAAATTCAAATCTTTCAGATTTTTTTGTTGCGAATATATTTTTCATTCATAAAACTAATGTACCTTATTCCGAATTGAAAACTTACAACTATTTCATTCAATAAAAGAAATAAATGAATAAATCTTCTGATAGCTATCAGTTCATCTATCAGCAAGTGGTGAAATTCACCTACCCTTCATACTGTCAACTATTTGCGGTCTCAATCTATACTCCGTTCACATATTATTGAGCATAAAGTAGGACTTGGTTTCATTACCTTAGGTTGGCAGCATTAAGAATAATTTGCAATTTTCAATGCAAAGTTGTAAGGCCAGGCCAGGCCTAACGTGAACGTAGCCTTGCCGTTGGGCCCGTTTTCGAGTTGAGAGTCCCAGAGAGTGTAACTTGTTTACAATTCAGAAAACTTCACATCTTTCGAATAAAACATGTGAAGCTTTAGATAAAAGTGCTTACTTGTCTTCAAATCAGGATATTTTTGAACCGATGATTAGTCAGAAGTATCCTATGAAGAAATCGATTCATTCAATGAACGATGAAGAATGTTTCAAACGAAACTCCAAACTCTCGAGGTGAAAAACGAAGTACATGTAATTCCCCCTTGAGTAAATTGCTCAAATAAGTTCAAGTTATCTTCATTTAGTGATCGAAATATTGTCTAGTGAGTTTCATTGAATTTGTTTCATTTCAGGTAATGTAGAACAAATTTTGAATATCGTTCATATCTATCGAATCCTGGATTTTTATAAAGACATTCGAAATTACTGATATGGATGTTTCTGATAATGGAAATCACCCCAATATTGTTAATTTGTACAAAAATGAATTTGGCATCATACGTTCAAAATTTATGTAGGTAGATAGTTGTCCATTTAGCTATTACTGACATAATTTTAACCAATCTCTACTCTCTGAAAAAAGTTGAAACAAATGATCATAATATTTCAGATATACTGTCAATAATTTGAAAAACAATGGTTGATTCTCAATTTACACCTCTGAAGTTACTGGTAAGAAGTCTGTATATTGTCACCTACAATCGGAAGGTTCAAAGTGAAAATAAATGACAAGAAAACCAAGGTGAAGCAGAATATCGAAAATTAATGATGAGAATTCTTATTTTTTCCCATATTTTGTAATCGTTTCAGTGAAATTTACACCTGAATTGTTCAGTATTTGTATCCTTATTTATATCCAGAACAACAACAATCGTATAGTTTCTGCAATTACTTTTCAGAATATTCCTGTTCAAGTTACATAATTGAGTTGTCTTTTGATGCCTAGATATTTGAATCTTATGTATGGAAATTATTATTTAATTGTACCTTGGTTAGTTACAGTTATGTATCGCATATGGATATTGTTGATCCTCTTTCTCAGGTGCAGGAGGATAATTTAAAAGATTTAAAGCCTTTCATCGATGGGATATTACCATGTCAATATTTACTCATTATCAACAACCAAAATAACATCTAATTTTTATATGTGATAATTACACTGCTTTTGAACCATAGCATAGCATCTACTAGGTAGGTATTTATGCGCAAGAATGTATCAAAAGCTATTCCAAGAAGATTTCATGGAGTTGTGAATGTAAATCACTTCAGGCAATGCATCCACCATTCATTACTCCAGATATACATATTTCGATTCGTCTGAGCATACAATGATTTTGTTTGTCACATAATGTTTGCCTCTGTACTATTCTTCATTTGACTTGATTCTGTTCATTTGCACTTCTATTGACTAATGAAACTGCTAATTCTAGAATACATTTAAGATAGGTACGATTAGTTTCCATTGTTCAAACAATGATATTTTTATTCAATTTACGTAGTAAATCTCTAATGTGAAATTTCAATCTTTTGTCGCTAGGTATTTAAAACTGCCTGAATTGCATCTATTTTCAGATTTAAATTGACATTGTAAGAAATCCGTGATTTATACATCTTTCTTGTAATATTGACAACACTTGGTATCAACCTCACAAAAAATAAATAACATAACCTCAAATTTTATATACACAGTGGAATATGTCAAATTTCCATGGACTACTTTGTGCTCAATAACATGTGAACGGAGTATATATATACAGTATTATCGAATGAATCATTTCAAAGCGTTCTAAATGACAGGGGCGTTTCTAGCCTAGTGGCTTACGGGAGGTAATCCTAAAAACATGAAACTTAAATAATTCAATTACAAAATTTGTAAATCTTCATTTTAAGAATGAAAATAAATGACAGATTATTCCCCTTCAAACCACCAATGTGCTCTTCTTTCACAACGGATTCTGAGTACAGCGGTTTCATCAAATAGATTGATGTTAAGTTTATAATTACTGTTATTCAATCACACTGAAACTGATAGTAGTTGAACTATCAATGCCATCGAATATAATAGCTCTCAGTTTACCTTCATTAGGTTCATATTAATTATACCCTAGCTCTGAAGTACTAAACTTCTCCAAGAAATTGATTAGAAACTCGAGATTTGTTGAAGTTAGGAGCATGTATCTTACATTTCCGAAAAATAACAACCTCTTGTCCAGCTCAATACAATATTCTATTCTATCTCCACTAAACTCTCTCGTACGTACTGCGCTGTACTTTCAACCGACAATGTATAATCAGATGATAATACTCGCACACCAAGAACAAGCCAGTAGTCAAAAATAAGTTGGATACAACAAGGATTATAATTATTATTATAATGAATACTATTGAAATATCCTGGAAGCTTTCAAGGCTATGCGAGTTAGGTAAACCATTTTCGTTTCGAGTTGGCTTTGTGTTTTACGCCAGCTTCAGCACAACACTGCTTGTCTGATAGTCTCTACCGGCTGAAAAGTTCTTAAATTTCAAAATCAAATACGTAACCCTTCAATTAGAAAAGGAACCTGAAAGCGATGACAGGGATACAAAGATCCTAATGACGGAACCTAATAATTATAAAAGGAAAATTAAAGAATCCACATGAATTTTATTAGATGAAGTAGATCATTTGGCCAATTGTTCTGTTGGAATAGATCGTATTTGGATTGATTTATTGATGTGAGAAGTGACATCAAATTCAAAATTAAACAAATCAACATCTCTATGTGTTGACAACTTTCAATGTCAATTAGACTGCAAATGAGAAAACACACAATTCTGGAGATTTTACAAGTTTGTCTGAAGAAGGTGTCTGATATAGACAACGAAACGTCACATCGTCCTTTTCATTTGTGTTGTTTTTCAGTTTTACAGTTAGGCAACAATTTTTTCAAGACCAATTTGCTCCTGACAAATAAGTGCAAAGATTTTTGCAGGAACACTTCATCTTAATCACTAATTTTTGAATTAATTCTGTTTCAGAGACTGGGAGTGAAAATGTATCAAGTTTTTCAGAAATATAGTGGTTTCTACCTACTTTTTCACATTGAGAAAGCAATATTTCATTTTTCTATACACTGAATTTCTTCAAATACAAGGTGATATTTATCTTTCCTCCTGAAAATTATCTTCCAGAGTTGTTTAATCAAGGCTTTCTTGAAGTGTGAATATTCCATAGATCTTCACCGGCGGGCCGTGAGCACAATAACTTTCGAAGGGTATGTCCTAAAGACTTGAAATTTCAGGGTGATTTAAGATCCCAAATGCCACTGTTAAGTTTTTTAACCTGCCAAATCGTACAAAATCTTCCATAAAATATGGAAATTGAAAATTTTTGTTACTCAATATCTCAGATAAAACAAAACTAAGCAAAATGAAATTTCGCGGCCGATTGCATGATGCTCATAATAAACCGTAGTGTGAAGAGCACAACAGAAAATTCAATTGGAATATTGAAAAGTAAAATCTTTATATTTCCATAACATAACATCCGATTCTAGTGAAATTTATGTAGGATTTTTATAATTCAACGTTGTCTAAAAGGTATGATTGGGAGCGTTGAAAGTTGGTGCACAGTAAAAACACTGTATTTACTATGTACAGTTTATTTACACAACTCGAAATGGTATGGTCGCTTACACATTTACAGTGTATCACAAGCTACTGAACTTCCAAGATACTTTTACTCTTTCGTTTACTGACTCGAAGCTACTCTAAGCTCTAACTCTAACTCGCGACGTCTTCTCAACGGACTCTTAGCTACCCTAAGCTCTCTCGTCTACCAACTGACTCTAAGTCTCGACGCTACTTCAAACTCTGCCGTCTATACTCGTAGTTACTCTAAGCTCTCTCGTCTAATCACTGAACTCTGAACGACGTTCTCTGTACCTCGTCGATTCTACCCCCTTCCCTTACTTAAACCGAGGGCGTAATACTACCCTTAAATCCCTACCAAATCGGTTCTCATTGGTCCACTCTCGGAACGACTTAAGCTAGGTGGAAGGAACTTGTACCAATAAGAATTGCCACAAGAAATAACGTCTTTCTTGCCACACACGGGGTGAATTCTAAGAATTATCACATCTGGTAAAATGCACTTCACCAGAACCGATAACTCTTGCAAAAATGTCAACCCAATGTAGGAGTTCGAATTTCCCTACAACATCTTCTTGAAACCCCTATATCGCATTTCACGTTTGGTACAAGTTTTAACTGCGTCTTCGTGGCGCCGGTCCTTATCTGGACCACCCTATTGCTACATACACAGCCAGCTAAAGCTTTCCATACATTTCGAGATTTATTACTTAAACTAGTCTATTTACACAAAGTAAAAAATCAATTTCTTCACGCAGAAATCGAATTCCTACACTCGGCCCTCCTGAAAAACAGAATTCGACCCGAATTCGCCATCAGAATCCACATCACTACCAGGTTCAACCCACGGCTTCATAAACTCCGCACAGGTGGAAGTTTTGATAGGTCCCTCATGGTAGCCTACTTTTGCGACGTCATATCTTTCCTTTCCCTTCACTTTTAGCACCTCATATGGTCCCAAAAACTTTCTGTTAAGTTTGAGACCATTACCGAATTGTGTTCGCTTTATTGCGACCAAATCTCCTGTTCGGTACATCGTAGCTTCTTTTCGTCTCAAATTATACCGTTTTCTATTATCTTCCTGAACTTTAATCAGTTGCTGCTTGCAATCTTTCCGAATATTCTCCCTTTCTTCCGAGAACTCCTTCCTTACTTCAGCTTCGATGACCTCATTTAATTTTAAGTCTTCCTTTTTGCGCATCTTGACCCCAGTTAACATTTCGAAAGGCGTTGTATCAATACTCCTTTGGTATGTTGAATTGATTGCCCTTTGTACCCGGTCGATATATTTGTACCACTTAGTTGGGTCCTGAAGGCTGAGCTTCGATAGCACCGGAATTATGGTACGATTTATTCTTTCAACCTGTCCGTTACCTCTCGGTACTCCGGTAGTTATTGTTACATGTACAATTCCTTCCCCCTCGCAATAATCCCTGAACTCTGACGCGGTGAACGCAGTTCCCTTGTCCGTAATTACGCGTCTAGGATTACCGAAATTTTTCTGCTGCCTCACTAAACAATTTACTGTTTCTGTGGCGGTTGTTGATTTCACTGGATAAAGCCACACAAATTTCGTGAAATCGTCCACAATGACCAGAATGTGTTTATAATTTTTATTTGTCGAAGGTATTGGTCCTAAATGGTCAATATGATACGTATCCAAAGGCCCGTCTAACTTTGCTATAGGGTGCAGCCACCCCTCCTGTTTGCCTTCCTTCCTATTAACCAATATGCATTCGATGCAATTTGTTATTACCTTCTGGATTTTTTCCTTCAACTTCGGAATATAAAACTCCCTTCTCACTATTTCCTCCGTCTTTTTGGTGGCAAAATGTCCTTCTTCGTGCACCTTTCTTATAATTTCTAATTGCATTGCCGTTGGTACCACTAACAGCTCATTTCCATTTTCATATTTATAGAGAAGATTGTGCCTAATCATGTAGCCCTCGTACTGTCCTTTGGCCTTTAAAATATCCTTAATGAGACGAATTTTCTCATCGCCCTGCTGTGCTAACCTCATTCTTTCTGCGCCCCCATTCACCTCAGTTATCGACATAACTACTGGATTTCTACTCAGGGCATCAACATGCCTCATGCTACTACCCTTTCGATGTTCGACTTCGTAGTCGAATTCTTCTAGCAGCAATGCCCATCTAGCTACTCTAGTGGAAAGTTCTTTCTTCTGAAGTGTTTTTTGAAATGCAGAACAATCAGTTATTATTTTGAATTTCGATCCCAATAAGTAAACCCTAAATTTTTTCACCGCCGTTATGATGGCTAAGACTTCCAGCTCATATGAAGTGTATTTCTCCTCAGCTGGCGTAGTTTTCTTGCTGAGGTAGTACACCGGATGTAATTTACCATCTATATCTGAAATCTGCATAAGACATGCACCATATCCATGCATACTAGCATCTGTATGCAATTCAGTTCTTGCACCCCTTCTAAAAATGTGCAACACTGGTTCGCTACTTAATAACTCTTTGAGCTTCTGAAAAGCAACTCTTTGCTCGTCTTTGAATTCAAATTTTCTATCCCCCTTGAGTAAATCGCTCAATGCTTTCGCTATAAGCGAATATGACGAAATGAATTTGCGGAAATAACCTGTGAGTCCTAGAAAAGACTGCACCTGCTTAATAGATTTTGGTTCCGGAAATGTCTGATAGCTTTAGTTTTTTCCTCAGATGGTTGAATTTTCCCATTCTCGACAATATACCCCAAAAAATTTACCCTCTTCTTTAGCAATTGGCATTTTTTCCGCTTTATTTCCAATCCATAGTCTGCAGCTACGTCTAATACTCTTTTCAGTTTGTCAAGCCCCTCTTTTTCCTCCTTACTTGGAATAATGAGGTCGTCCATATAGAACACTAATATTTTCTCCCTTATCAGCGGTCTGAAAATATAGCTTATATACCGCTGAAAGTTAGGTGGGCTATTACACAGTCCGAAAGGACTTTTGAGGAATTCATACTGTCCAGTTGGGGTGACAAAGGATGTGTATTTCACGCTATCTTCCTCTACATCTACATGAAAAAACCCGTTCTTTAGATCTATTGTCGTGAAATACTGCGCTCCTTCTAATCGGTCCAATACATCTTCAATCAGCGGTAAGGGAAAACGATCTTTAATTATGTTGTTGTTCAGTTTCCTGTAATCACAACATAATCGCTTTGTACCGTCCTTCTTATTCACCAGTACTATTGGGCTAGCAAAGTCAGAAGAGCTTTCCCTGATTATACCTTCATTCAACCACTCTGCTATCTGCTTATCCACTTCTTCTTGCTCTGGGGCAGATAACCGCCTAGCCCTTTGATATATGGGTTCGTCACTCTTAAGTATGATTTTCATTTTGATATCGGTTTCTTTCGTCTTCTTCGGCGTATAGTTATCCATTATTTGACGAATTTCCTTCTTTATTTCCGGATCTTCAATGTGATCCACCTCCATTCCCTCCTCTTCGTCATCTACTGTGATACTCATTAACCAAGATAAAGTACCCTTGTCCTTTTCTTTAGGTACGACTAAAATGCGATCGTCTCCGACTTGTACAGTGGCGTGCTTAAGAATATTACTACCCACAATTGCTCGGAATCCCGAGACGGTTGCTGGTACAACGTGAAAATTAAGATCGTACGTGTGACCATCAATTGCCACCTCCAACCGGAGTGAACCCAAAGTTTTCACCACAGTATTACCCAAACCTCTGATCGTTAAAACTTCTTCAGAAAGTTGATATTGTTGCAAACATTTTTCGTAGACGTCTTCCCTAATTATACTTATATCACTCCCAGTATCAAAGAGTGCTCTCAACTCGGTCGATTCGATAGTGAGTTCTACCGAATTTCGTGGAATGGTTTCTATTATTGCGACATTTTTGGGCTCAGGCTTTCGAGCCTCTCCATTCGTACATTTCGTGGCGATATGTCCAAATTGCTTGCATTTGAAGCACCTGACTCCCTTTTCTTTTTTAGGACATCCATGAGCTTTATGCCCCTTATCACCGCAATTAAAACAGAATTCCTCTCTCGGTCCTCTACCGAATCGATCCTTATTTCCCATAAACCTTTTTTCCACTTTTTCTGTGTCCCTCCAATTATTTTTTGGTTGAGGTTTCTGTACAAATTCACGCTTGCCGGAGACTTGTTCATACACCTTGGCCTTTTGCTTGAAATCGGCAAAATTGCTCGCTCCATACAGAACAATTTTGTTCGAAGAATTATCCGGTATACCGTCGATTATGTACTGGATAATGGCCTCGTCTTCGATAGCCGCTCTACTACCGATCTCTCTCATAATGAGAATATACTCTTGTATATTCTCATTCAACTTCTTCTTCCGATTCATCAGAAGTTTATGAATTTGGGCCGTACTCACATGAACCTCAAATTCCTCCATCAGACTTTCCTTCAAAGAATTCCAGCTTTTAATACCCGACAGAGACTGCACAAACAGTCTTGCCAACCCGGTAAGTGATTTCTTTGCAAATAACAATTTTTGTAAATCTGACCACCCAGTTATTGATGCAATTTCCTCAAAATCACCAATCCACCTATTCACTGGGTAGTCATCATTACCAGAAAAGTGTCTGATAGATTCTTCGACGTCTCGAAATGTAAGGGAAAACCCAGCTAGCTTACTACGTTCTCTCAAACCGTTAGACGATGTCGATTCTTTTGACATCTCCTCAACTACCTCATCATCTGAGTCTTCCTCATCATTTACAAGATCTTTCAAATTAACCAAAAAATCGCAAATTCGTTTTAATAATTCGTCTTTACTCCCACCGTACTCCAAATTCAAAATACCGCAAACCGCAATGAGATCAGAGTACTCTAACTCCTGCCCGAGGTTGGCGATTTTTTCAAAATGTTCCTCCGAATTTATATTCCATTCAAACCCTTCAAATTTCCGCAGAGCTCGTCTTCTCGCATGAGGTCTTCCCTCTTCACCGAAGCAAATTATATGCAAAACTCTTATCGCGGAAATTTTCGCGTTCGTTATGTTTCTTTCAATTTTGAAAATATCCCCCAACGAACTCATTTTTAAAAAACAAGCAAAATTGAAACCAAAATAAAATAAACGAAAGATATTAAACGCAATAAGGATAGCAGTGAATTACTTATTTCTTTCAATCTAGCAAAATCTTCGTTACTCTCAGAAATTCAGCAGCCGTTCACAAATATTTCAGGAATATAGATGAAATCATCAATAATCAAAACTAATAACACAAAAATATTAATTACCAAAAAATTTCTGATCAAAATTCACACATAAATTCAATTGAATATAATCGTCTGAAAAGCACAACAAAAAAAAACTTTGAAACAAAAATTTCCTCAACTATACAAAATTAAAGTACCGCAGAATTCGTCGTTGTCGAATATAGCAGTCACTGAAAGGACATTAAATTGTTGTAGCAACCAAAATAAATTACTCGAATTTATCCCAACTTCGTCTAAAAAGGGTAAATCCTACCTTAGTATTTATTCCTCGTCCAAGTTGGTTGCTCACTACACAATTCACAAATTGCCCTTATTCACAACACTTCACTATCTTCGATTTCCGCTCCTCAGTACTGCAACTGGACTTCCTCCCGTCCTCGTCTTCTTGCTCTCTTGTGCCTCCCCAAGATTTCCAAGCACCTCCTCGCAATCTCCAATCTTGACAACCCCTGAATTAATCCAATCCCGGTTGAGCCCCCAATTTGTAGGATTTTTATAATTCAACGTTGTCTAAAAGGTATGATTGGGAGCGTTGAAAGTTGGTGCACAGTAAAAACACTGTATTTACTATGTACAGTTTATTTACACAACTCGAAATGGTATGGTCGCTTACACATTTACAGTGTATCACAAGCTACTGAACTTCCAAGATACTTTTACTCTTTCGTTTACTGACTCGAAGCTACTCTAAGCTCTAACTCTAACTCGCGACGTCTTCTCAACGGACTCTTAGCTACCCTAAGCTCTCTCGTCTACCAACTGACTCTAAGTCTCGACGCTACTTCAAACTCTGCCGTCTATACTCGTAGTTACTCTAAGCTCTCTCGTCTAATCACTGAACTCTGAACGACGTTCTCTGTACCTCGTCGATTCTACCCCCTTCCCTTACTTAAACCGAGGGCGTAATACTACCCTTAAATCCCTACCAAATCGGTTCTCATTGGTCCACTCTCGGAACGACTTAAGCTAGGTGGAAGGAACTTGTACCAATAAGAATTGCCACAAGAAATAACGTCTTTCTTGCCACACACGGGGTGAATTCTAAGAATTATCACATCTGGTAAAATGCACTTCACCAGAACCGATAACTCTTGCAAAAATGTCAACCCAATGTAGGAGTTCGAATTTCCCTACAACATCTTCTTGAAACCCCTATATCGCATTTCACGTTTGGTACAAGTTTTAACTGCGTCTTCGTGGCGCCGGTCCTTATCTGGACCACCCTATTGCTACATACACAGCCAGCTAAAGCTTTCCATACATTTCGAGATTTATTACTTAAACTAGTCTATTTACACAAAGTAAAAAATCAATTTCTTCACGCAGAAATCGAATTCCTACATTATTTCGTAAATTGAGATTGATATACTGAAATCAAAATTTCAAGAGAATCGTATCATTAGAACCTGAATTCAATTTCATTTAATTATTTATTTCTCACATTTTTCAATTTTTGCATAATTTTTAAAATATAATTCTGATCGTGCTGAGATTTTGCATTCATATACTTAGCATTATTATCAAGTCCTATACAAATTTTCGAGGTAATATCATTATTGCTCCATCAATGAAAGAGCGCTCAAAAGCATCTACTCAGGCCTTTACTTGAAAAACAATAACATTGCATCTATTTGTTAAATAGAATCTAAAACAAAGTCGACAATTTGATCAGTCAGGTTTGAAAACCATTTCTGAGATGCATGCAAGTGTTACCAAATGTAACTCACTGTTTTATAAAACCTCTACGACTAAAGATAATAAATTAAAAGTAGCGACGGATTATGCTCAAATAAAAAACAAACCATAATTTTACCGAATAAAAAGATTGTGAATACAAACCAGGCGCGGATCCAGGCCCGACTTTTGGAGGGGACTTATATATTCAAAAACTAAAATATAGTATAGGTATAAATCAAATATCACGAGAAGAGGTGAAAAACATTCTTCAAAATCTCAACAATAGAAAAGTTCCGGGGGTCGACGGAATTCTCAATCAAGCTATCAAAATATACCCGAAGACGGCCAGAACGAAATAACCGAAATAGCTAAAGCAATAATACGAACAAGACATTACCCAAACAAATGGAAGACTACAGATACAATATTAATATGGAAAAAGGGAAAAACAAAAAAAGACCCAACCAGCTATAGGCCAATAAGTCTGCTTCCAGCGCTTAGCAAAGACGTCGAAAAACTTATACAGGGTGAATCCTGTTGAACTGTACATACTTCACACAGAGATAGAGGACACTTTGCTGGTTTCAAAAAGACCCCACATGAAAGGTCTCAAACGATTCGTTTGAATTATACAGGGTGATTTCCAGTTTGGGTGATATTTTCAAAATGCTCTATTGGATGAACGAATAATCACAAATTCATAAAATTTGGTACGTAGGAGGACTGTATCAATCTCCATACAGCTGAGTTAACAGATTATCAGTTTCCAGGACAGGACTCTATTTTCTGACATTATCGGAATTTATGAAAAAAAACACCCTGCAGATGAAAAATTCAATAAACCTGTCATGACAGTTCAAACTACACTAAAAACTCTACAATGAAGAGTAATAAAATCACGTGGCACACCTACAAATTTAGAGAAAAAAAATATTGAATATGCGTACTCGGAGATAAATTTTTTGGACGGGCCTAATTCACATGGAAAACCATACCCAAATATATGGTTGAAGACAGGAGAATATTATTAGTTTAAATCCTCTCGATATTCAAATATTCCAATGTTCAGGTAATTTTCGTCAGTTTCCAGGACCGGGCTCTATTTTTCTGATATTATCTTAATTTATAAGGAAAATCACCCTGTAGATGAAAAAGTAAATAAACCCTCATGGTAGTTCAAACTACACTAAATACTGTTCAATAAAGAGTAATAAAATCACGTGGCACACGTACAGGATTCAGAGAAAAAAAAATTGAATATGGGTACTCGGAGATAATTTTTTTTGTACGGCCTAATTCACAAAAAAACATACCTAAATGTATCAAAAGTTGAATATAAATGGTTAAGATCTTCTACGCATTCAAGTATTCCAATATTCAGGGACGGACTCCCATTTCAGATTGGGTTTTTCAATAGATGATAGGTCGAAAGATTCGCCCTGAATTTGGAACACCCCAAAAAACTGTTACGGGAGACCGAACAACATTAAATAACCTACAAGAAATTTTCATGAAATTGCGAGATACACAAATAGATTTAACAAAAAAATTTAATAATCGTACTCAGAGATAATTTTTTTGGGCGGCTGAAGTTTAGTAGAAGAACTATACCGAAATGCACGAAAAGTCGAATATTATCAGGTTATATCCACTCCCCATGAAAGTATTCCATAATCCCTGGATTGTAGGTTGTGTTGTTCGGTCTCCCGTAACAGTTTTTTGGGGAGTTCCATATTCAGGGCGAATCTTTCGATCTATCATCTACTGAAAAACCCAATCTAAAATGGGAGTCCGTCCCTGAATATTGGAATACTTGAATGTGTAGAAGATCTTAACCATTTTCATTCAACTTTTGATACATTTGGGTATGTTTTTTTTTGTGAATTAGGCCGTACAAAAAAAATTATCTCCGAGTACTCATATTCAATTTTTTTTCTCTGAATCTGTAGGTGTGCCACGTGATTTTATTACTCTTTATTGAAGAGTATTTAGTGTAGTTTGAACTGCCATGACAGGTTCATTGACTTTTTCATCTACAGGGTGATTTTCTTTATAAATTCCGATAATATCAGAAAAATAGAGTCCGGTCCTGGAAACTGACGAAAATGACCTGAATATTGGAATATTTGAACATCGAGAGGATTTGAACTGATAACATTTTCCTGTCTTCAACTTTTGATACATTTGGGTATGGTTTTCCATGTGAATTAGACGCGTCCAAAAATTTATCTCTGAGTACGCATATTCAATATTTTTTTTCTCTAAATTTGTAGGTGTGCCAAGTGATTTTATTACTCTTCATTGTTGAGTTTTTAGTGTAGTTTGAACTGTCATGACAGGTTTATTGACTTTTCATCTACAGGGTGTTTTTTCATAAATTCCGATAATATCAGAAAAATAGGGTCCGGTCCTGGAAACTGATAATCTGTTAACTCAGCTGTATGGAGATTGATACAGTCCTCCTACGTACCAAATTTGATAAATTTGTGATTATTCGTTCGTCCAATAGAGCATTTTTAAAATATGACCCAAAACAGGAAATCACCCTGTATAATTCAAACGAATCGTTTGAGACCTTTCATGTGGGGTCTTTTTGAAACCAGCAAAGTGTCCTCTATCTCTTTGTGAAGTATGTACAGTTCAACAGGATTCACCCTGTATACAGGGTGAGTCTTTGACTTGTACATATATTTTAACCGTAGATTCCTGAGGTCAAAAGAAACACTTTTTTCCTCTACCATTTTTTCCGATTCGGCCTGGTTAAAAAGATACAGGCTGTTGAAAATCCATGAAAAGCATAAATTTTCAGTAATATCTCGCAAACGATTCCTTCAAATGAAATGATTTTTGAAACATCGTTATTCATGAATATGATTAATCTTTCCCGACTACAAAATTCCGAGTAAATGGATGTTGAAAAAAAGAAAAAATCTTAAAAATTTGAAAAATTGGGTACTTTGGCTGAATGCAACTCTGTCGGAAATATTCACAGAATTCAATTTTTCCTGTGGTCACTTTGACAAATTTCAAGAATAATTCGAGAATTTGTTATCTGTAATGATGAATGGTAAGAGAACTGGCGGATTTTCTTTAAAAATGGGGTTACAATGAATAAGCTCACCTCTATACTTCTTCAGTGTAAATCCTTATCTATTCAAGCAAATTTCCACACCACTTTCGAAGTACCTATTGCAATTTTGTTTCGTTGAGCTTTGACATACGTTGATCCAAATTCACATTACGTTAGAATACATTCATTTCTCATTTATTCATCATATTTATTACTACTAAAATGACCTTAATAAGTTATTATTCATGAAGTCGTATGATTTTGAAAAACAAACTGACCACAGAACACCGATGTCAAAGAATCTAGTGTCGTGTCTGTGACTTTACCATGCGGACACCCCTTGAAATTCAATCGCCCAAGTGGTGTTTATGAACGTGAAATGTCATGCGTGTTATGGTTGATTTGTTTTGATTTCGGAAGATTTCAAGAGATATTGGAAATGAATGCTATAGCTAAAATAGGTGTTTTAAAAGTTAATCCGATATAATCAAAAATGAAGTATACATCAAGAAAAGATTATTCTGCTTTTCATCACTAGCAAAATTTTGGATGAATCAATCATTGCATTAGAAAATATACAACTGGTATTAAAAAAGTAAGTTCATATTTCTTTCATTAATACAGCAGCTTATTTGAAAATTTCGAATGGTATATCTACTCGTTTCTTTGATACAATAGCTTATTTCGAAGGTTTGAATGCTATATCACGTACTTGCAAAAATTCAGTGGTTAGTTTACCTACCAGTGGCGGCATAGCTCATTCTGAAAACAAAAAAGGGCTATATATTCTTATTTAGGCCGAATCGGAAAAAATGGTAGAGGAAAAAAGTGTTTCTTTCGACCCCAAGAATATACGGTTAAAATATATGTACAAGTCAAAGACTCACCCTGTATAGAAGATAAGAAGATTACATGAAAACGAATAATATTATTCCGGAACAACAATTCGGCTTCCACGAAGAGCACTCGATAATTTACCAACTATTGAGATTGACCGAAGAAATAAAGGAGAAAATGAAATTATCCACATGTACAGGAGCAGTCTATCTTGACATATAAAAGGCCTTCGACAAAATGTGGCACCAAGGGCTTATTTATAAAATGAAGAAATTAAAATTCCCGAGAAAATTGATA
This sequence comes from Propylea japonica, assembly GCA_013421045.1. NCBI lineage: Eukaryota > Metazoa > Arthropoda > Insecta > Coleoptera > Coccinellidae > Propylea > Propylea japonica. The sequence continues at coordinate 48,241,900 of CM024239.1, forward strand.
GAAATAGTAAAATCATATCTGAGAAACCGGAAATTCCGTGTGAACATAAACGGAACTAGATCAACCGAACGAAACATTGAAGCCGGAGTACCGCAAGGATCGGTCATAGGACCACTATTATTCAATATTTCCATGTCGGATATCCCAGAGATGGAAAAGGGCAATAGAGCTCAATTTGCAGATGACACCGCGATCTTTTTCTCTAATAGATTCAAGAAAACTGTGACGAGATAACTCCAAATAGAACTAGACCGACTTCTAGTATATTTCAAAAAGTGGGGAATAACAATAAACGCGAAAAAGACAATTGCAGTATTTTTCAATGGTACAAATCTGACAAACGAAAAAGCAAGAAATGTTATGATCGAAAATGAAAAACTAGAATGGAAGAGCGAAGCGAAATATCTAGGAGTAATCCTTGATGAAAAATTGAAATTCAACAAACAGCTAGAAGAAAACGTAAAGAGGAATAGACAACTGCACGGTGGTCTATATCCATTATAAAATCGAAATAGCAGACTATCAATAGAAAACAAAATGAAGAATATTAAAACTGTGATAATCCTGAGTATAACATACGCGGGAGTCACGTGGCATAACGTGGAAAATTGCAGAAAAAAAAAACAAGGAACACTTAACAAACTTATAAGATCAGCGATTGGAGCTCCTTGATATATGACTAATCGACAGATAAGAGAAGAAATGAAAATCGAAACGATAGAAGAAATAGTTAACAAGCAAACCAAGAAGATAATAGAAACAATAGCATTGCACGAAAACAAGAAGATTAAAATATAATCAACGTGAAAATCAGGAAAATAGATGAACTGTAATAATAATTGAACTGTGAACAAATCGAAATTTTTATTTCTTTTTAGATAACATGAGATGCCAAAACCGAAAACAAAGAAGGAACAAAAGCAAGACAGAAAACATCAGCAAGAAGATGAACGTTACAAGTATCGACGACATCAAGAAATGTAAAATAAAATAAAACACACTTTTATTGTTTATTAAAATCTTCGGCTATCGATTTCGGCATTATTCCATCATCAGGCCAGATGAAAGTATACAAATGTAGAACATGTATTTATTTACGACGACGACAACCTTTCAGGGAACAGTTAGTAACTAATGAGATTTTCTTTTTTGTCTGTTTCAGATATACATAAAGAAGACAACCCAAGAAGAGAATGACAAAACTATTTATAAGTCAGACCAATAAAACACACGAATTTTTCAAAATAAAACAAAAGTAGAAAGAAGGTTCAATGAGACGTGGGGTGAATTGAATTGAATTTCGATTCCCTAAGAGATCTTAAGATCACAGAAAAACTAAAATAAACTAGTATTTTAGGCAATGTTGAATTGTGTAGCCCCCTATCAAAACTTCATTCAGAAATTGAGTCAAATTTTTGTCCGTCCTGTAATTATTTTACCCTTGGTAAATCAGCAAAATTCAAGGTGGTCAAGGGCCACTTGGGGGGAACGTTCCCTAGTTCCCACCCCCTGAATCCGCGCCTGATAAACAAACCATCTTTTTCCGAAATTGAGGCCGACGATTGAGATCGAAAGCACGAATGGAGAGACACATCTAGTTAATAAAATTGAGGACCAAATATCCGGTTCTTCTCTGTGCGGTGCCTTACCGGCCGAACTGAGGCCTAGTGGCCCATTGTTCACTATACAGGGTGAGTCTTTGACCTTGCAGAATATTTTAACACAAGATTCCTGAAGCCAAAAGAAACATTTTTTCCCATACCATTTTTTCCGATTCGGCCTAAATAAGAAGATATAGCCCTTTTTAGTTTTCAGAATGAGCTATGCCGCCACTGGTAAACTAACCACTGAATTTTTGCAAGTACGAGATATAGCATTCAAACCTTTGAAATAAGCTATTGTATCAAAGAAACGAGTAGATAATAGATATACCATTCGAAATTTTCAAATAAGCTGCTGTATTAAAGAAAGAAATATGAACTCACTTTTTCAATACCAGTTGTATATTTTCTAATGCAATGATTGATTCATCCAAAATTTTGCTAGTGATGAAAACAGAATAATCTCTTCTTGATGTATACTTCATTTTTGATTATATCGGATTAACTTTTTAACCACCTATTCTAGCTATAGCATTCATTTCCTTCTCTCTTGAAATCTTCCGAAATCAAAACAACAACTCAACTCAACCATAACACGCATGACATTTCACGTTCATAAACACCAGTTGGGGCGATTGAATTTCAAGGGGTGTCCGCATATTTATGTTCTGTGGTCCGCATGGTGAAAGTCACAGAAGTGACACTAGATTCTTTGACATCGGTTTTCTGTGGTTAGTTTGTTTTTCAAAATCATACGACTTCATGAATATTAACTTATTAAGGTCATTTTAGTGGTAATAAATACATATGATGAATAAATGAGAAATGAACGTATTCTAACGTAATGTAAATTTGGATCAACGTATGTCAAAGCTCAACGAAACAAAATTGCAATAGGTACTTCGAAAGTGGTGTGGAAATTTGCTTGAATAGATAAGGATTTACACTGAAGAAGTATAGAGGTGAGCTTATTCATTATAACCCCATTTTTAAGAAAATCAGCTAGTTCTCTTACCATTCATCATTCCAGATAACAAATTCTCGAATTATTCTTGAAATTTGTCAAAGTGACCACATAGGGAAAATTGAATTCTGTGAATTTTTTGAACAGAGTTGCATTCAGCCAAAGTACCCAATACTCGGAATTTCACAGATATTTTTTATTTTTGAATTTCAGATTACTCGAAAACGACGCATCATACGAAAAAAAATAAGGAATACTTTTACTTTCCAAAATGGTCAAAAATTCGTTGAATAGCATTCAAATTATTTTTAAAAGTTGGATTCTTTGAATTTCTGGTATTTTTATGAAATGTTATAGTCATATTAAAGAAACAGGAGGATGTGGATGAAATTTTGTAATGCAGGAACATTCATCGTATCAATAAAAAACTATATTCCAAAAATCATCTCATTCGATGAGATCGTTCGCGAGATATGATCGAAAATTAAATTTTTTTATGGATTTTCAACAGTCTGTATCTTACGAACCAAGCCGTATCGGAAAAAATGGTATGGGAAAAAAATGTTTCTTTTGGCTTCAGGAATCTTGTGTTAAAATATTCTGCAAGGTCAAAGACTCACCCTGTATATTGTATATATATATATTGTTCACTATATATCACTATATCCGGTTAATAGCCATTTAAATTGTATAAGAAAAACACAAAATTTGTGTTTGATTTGAAAGATCACATTATGCCATTATGTATGGCTAATAAACATCATTCAAATGACCACCCCGACTTCTACGTATTTATTACAATCTGTGACCCCAATTTCCATAACTTAACACATCCCCAAAGAAAAAAGTTTCAAGTCTTATGACCTGAGTGAATTTCATCATAAAAATTTAGTGAAACAATGACATCATAACAAGATTTTAATGCAATTGAATGGGGAATTCCAGTCACTTCCAGAAAAAATATATTTAGCCTTATTGGGTTCCCACGTAACTCGTAATATTAAAAAAAAATTTTTTTCATCAATTTATCACATAAAAAAATTATTGAAAACATCAAAATTTTCTACCGAATTCAAACGATCAGTAGAAGCGGGAAATCGTGTGACGTTGGTGGCTCATCCGTGTTTTTGATTGGTTGTACTCATCATGTTCTGCTGCTGATAAAATAAATGACAGCATTTTCAATCACAAAAAAAAATGATCAGCTAGGAAAATACTCGCTTTCATTTTCTATCATGCATCATTTTCTAGCTGTAAATTATATTTTGAACACAACTGAATTATTGAATGACTCTGATAATAATACTCACATCAAAGTGATCTTCGCAGACAACATTGTGTCTATCAAGATCAACTCTTTTAAGAAGTTTCAAAGCTATTCTCCAGTTCTTTTGTAAGATTGAATTCCTCGGCACATGAACAAATATTTTATTCGGAGTATCCGTCATATTTTTACAAATCGGAACTAAACACTTTTTTACAACCATTTTCAAAACCAAAACCCAAACTCACCATAAATAAACCAATTCATATTCATACACATACAAAACGTCGAATAATGACTAAAAAGGAGCACAGAACATAAATATAAAGGAGGTTATGGGCATAGATTATTAGATTTACTAAACGAAAGTTATTATTTCTATGGTTATGGACTTTGTCCCCGCCATCACAAACTTCAACCAATCATATTACGAATTATGCCACCGACGTCACAGCAGAGGAACGTTTGAATTTACAGGTATTAAAATCACATTTTCAATATTGAATAATAAATCAGTTTTTCAAAATTCAGGGTGAATAAATGGTTACGACGGTGTTATAAACTGCCCTCTATTACGCCATGTGGAGAAAAGTGGATATTTTAAGATACTGGAATTCCCCATTCATGCCAAACTTGACAATTTGATAGTCGATAAGGTTTGTGAATCCGTTACTCGACAGGCACGCAAATGTCACCATTCGTAACTCATTGTTTTATAATAATAAATTGAAAGTAGCAACGGATTATACTCAAACAAAAAGCAAACCATAATTATACCGAATAAAAAGAATGTGAATACAAACTATCTTCCCCCAAATTGTGTCGGCATTGAAATAAGGCCGACGATTAAGGTTGAAAGCACGAATGGAAAGACACATCTAGATAATAAATTTGAGGAATAAATATCCGGTTAATTACCCCCGACTGGGGTTTCCTATTGGATTGTAGGGTCAAAAGGAACTTTGAAACGAGGCCATGATGCAGTGCGGATCTGCGGCAAACTGAAAATAGAATCGGGGATGAATTTACTACTTTCGAACATTTGCCAATTTGCGGACTTTCTACATATGTACTCTCTAGTGAAAGAATTCCTTTAATCTGTTTAACATGGTGAATTTCTGTAACAGCACATAGCAGTGACGGCTCGTCGGGGTCGGCCGGGCCGACCCAAAAATAATCGGGAAATAAAAAATAATTCTAGATATTCAATTTTTTCAAACTCATTCTGAATGATCGATTTCGATTTCAAATTGCCTGGATATTTAATATTTCCACTCAGAACAGGAAAATATAACTTATTCCGCCGAACATTTTCGTTCCGTCTCACCTAATAATATATTTCCAAAGCACCTTCGTTCTTGCCCTTCATTAAATTGTAACACACCAAAATTATAAATGGTAACATTTCGTAACATCACCGAAAACTGATTAGAATTGTACGTTACACCGTAACACTAGATCTGAAATGTAACACAACTGTTACAATTGTGACACCACGGTCGGCCCACAGCCGTCGGCCGTACTAGCAGTACGTAAATGAAGCGATACTACGACATACGTCCAGAATACGGCCACTCAGTAGAACGGTACAACGCATCGATAGTAGGTCGCTTCCCAATAGTCACGGTCGGCCGGCCTACCCTGCTGCAAGCAGAAGTACCCAGTTTTCACAGTTCTCACAAATATTCACTGATTAAATGAATAGTTATTTATAACTATTTCAGGAAAGATCGGTTTCTTACCGTTCGATAGTAGTTATTGATTTTTGACCATGAAAATATCATCAATATATTATTAACTTTAGGAACATCGCGATTACTGTAATTCAAATTCTTTGGCTATTTCCGTAATTTCATTACGAATTATTTGATTGTTAAATTTGAAATATCGAGCACATGTAAGGGAGGTTATTGTGTCAAGTAGCAGCGACTTGGTGAGTCGGAAAACAAAATATTTTGAATTGTTTATCCTTTTTCTATTGACACAAGAGACATTTATGAGAATTTCAAGGAGCTCGTTAAATCGCCTCGACTTCAGACGAAGATTTCATTCCTCGGCGTCCTCAGTATTTTTGGTTTGTAATGAACCATACAGAGTGTTTTAATTGATTCGGTGAGGGAATGAACTTATGAGATGAGGAAATAGACAGTGCAACATACTCTTCTCGGGAAATAAACGAGACAATAGATATTAGATGTTTCTGTCAAATGTTGACGAGACGGTGAAACATCGGAACGATTTTTGAGGATTTTTTGATGTTAGTAAAATTTGATCCGCGAATGATATTTTCGCTAGGTAACTTAGACAATTTCAATCATCTTAATATATTGACTAAATTATTAGGACAAACCAATGACGACGCGGCTGTGATGGCGGAAAAAAAATTAACGGTTCACAATCGCGAATAAAAAAATCATTGCTATTAATATATTTTTTTTGTCTGGCCGACCCACATCTGGAGGGCACGAGCCGTCACTGGCACATAGGATGTTACTTCGACAAAAAGTACGCATCTTACTAACCTCCATATTTTGTCTTTGTTCTTCTGAGATGAAAAGATCATTATCCGTTTTTTAAAAAGAACGTTAGGCCTGTTCTTATAAGAGAATTTGCTGTATACAGGGTGTCTGCAAAATAAATGCGAGGGATTTTGGTAGATAATTCCTGGATGAAAGTAAGCAGGGGTAGTTCATATATTTTTTTTTCGAAATCAACCCCCAACAGCCTTTGGAAAGTGATGACGAGTTGACAGTTTTTATTTTTTTCACGGCTTCTTAAAAACACTGAGTCATAAAACTATACCTAATATGAAGCTCTAAGTAGATGTTACTCACAAAAATTATTAAGATCTCATAACAATCAAATAATAACCCCCTATGATTTTCGTTAAAAATTGTTTTCTCGCAAAATTTCGATACAGTCGATACCTTTCTCGGAAAAAATAAAAACTTACAAGCAGTTATGATCACTGTTTTTCCATTTCATCGTGTAAGTGTTCCATAGAATGAATATTTTAAGATGTTGTATGTTTATGACAATTATAATTACCCCCGACTGGGTTTCCTGTTGGATTGATGGGTCAAAAAGAACTTTGAAACGAGGCCATGATGCAGTGAGGATCTGCGGCAAACTGAAAATAGAATCGGCAATGAATTTGCTACTTCCAAACATTTGCGTACTTTCTACATTTGTATTGTGTAGTGAGAGATTCATCAGATTTGCTTGGACAATTTTTTGCTACGGCACATGGAATACAACTCAGACAGAAAGTACTCATCATCTTGCTAATTTCCATGAATTTGAGCCCTTGGTGGTACTTAAACTAGTGCAATATTGTTTTTCTCAGATGTCTGTTATTTTCTAATTATGAGCCGAAAATGGTTTTAAACGATAGGGTTATACTCCATGAGGACGAATCCGTAATAAAATTCAATTCTGTTCGTCTTATGGACGAAGAATGATATACTCAGTGTTCATGAAAAATTTCAAGAAAATCACAATATCAGAACCATATAATTTATTTTTTTTAATGATAGATTTTTTACAAATTTCATTTCTGAATAATTTCTAGAATATAATTTCGATCGTGCTGAGGTTAGGCATTCATACCTTAACTTAGCATGAATGTCATTTCTATAGGTACCTACAAGTAGGTAATAGCATTATTACTCCACCTCAAAAGTTGACAAGATATTGTACAGAATTCTAAATCTGAAATGAAGAAATTGTTTAGATTAAAATTTTGGAGTTTTGATACAATTTCTTTAAACATTTTAAAACTTTTTAATGCTGTAGATTCACTTAAACATATACTTTTGCATTATGAAGAATATTGAGTGATTGCTTGCATTACACATGAAAATTACACTAATTTGAACAAAGAAATTTTGAAAAGAATATTTATAATTCCACGAGTTTTCAGAACAGACCTACGAAACTTGAAGTGTCGACCTGCAAAATTTTCTGAAGAAGGACTATGGATGTATTTTCTTCAAATTCCCAATATTTAGAAATATTTCTGAATATTTACGGAATAGACAAATATCATCACAGAAACAGCTGAAATATATAACAACAGTATAAATAATTCAACAAGAATTTATGGCTAAGAGCACTTTCAATGTGGAATGCGATTCAATTCCAAGAATCAAACAGGCCATTCAACAAATCTTGATTTAGACTTATAACAGGCGATATCGATGATATTATCAAGGAAGATCCCTTTAGCTAAAATGGTTCATTCACGGCTATAATGGTCAGCAAGATCAATCCTATTCAGGAGGAATGAGAGGCATTCCTCCTGAATAGAGCCTTCGCCAGTTGAATAGCCCTTCGATAGCTGAGATTTATGCTTATTATAATTCACAAGGATTCTATCGCTCTAATCTATTGAACCCGATGAATCGAGTTTAAGTAATTGATTCGGATGGAGCAAAGTTTCGAAGCGCGCCTTTGGTTTGGTGAATTTATAGCGAAATTTCAAGAAGCCTACACCGGTTTCTTGGGATTATTATTGCAAATTGTTTCCTGTAAGAGTTTCTATACATATGATGCCCAGTTTAGTTGGAGATAACGAAATTATCTCAGTTCCTCTGGTTGTTATGCTGATTTATGTGATAATTCAATAGAAGGGATATTGCGAAGAATCTTCCACTTGAGGTCCTATGCTTTTTTCCATTCTGTCGGTTGCAGCAAATAATATTTAAGAAGAGCCCGAGGAGGTACTTTTGATCGCTCGTTCATTGGTGGAGCAGCTTACTATTGAGACTTTTGCTAAGTATATAAATGCAGAATCTCAGCACAATCGAAATTTTAATCTGGAAATTATTCAATAAATGAAATATGTAAAGAGTCATAAAAAAATTCAATTCTGTGGTTCAAATGATGCGAAACTTTGATCTTTCCTCTCAATATTTCAATTGAATTTTCCATTGTTCTGTTAACACTATGGCCAAAAAATTTTGCATGGGGCTATTAGGAGGATCTTGAAAGTTTGCAAAATTTCATTTTGATTTGTTTTGTTTGCCTGAGATAATGAGGAACAAAATTTTGAATGGCCATATTTTATAGAACATTCTCTACGATTTGGCTGGTTAACGAACTTAACCGCTTGCATTTTGAAACCGAACTCAACCTGAGATCTCAAATCTAGGACAATCTTTTCGAAAGTAGGTAATCGTTTTTATGGCCGGACGACACTACGGACAGAATAGAATTGACCACGGGTTTGTCATCCGCAAGTAGAATGAGAGCTGGCTACGGAGGGGTAAAGGTCACTAGGTGCAAGGGTAATTTTATCGTTCACAGGTTCGATTGTTACCGACATAGCGTAAGCTGGAAGAATAACGCAAGGGTAGGGGGTTTAACATGCAAATTTTTCACGAAAAAAAAGTCATAATGTACAAAGATGGCAATTTGTAGAATAATCGAAGATAGTAGGTGTGAGCAGGAAAAAACATTGCCAGAAGACCAAGTGGAAGAATAACGCGAAGGAAGGGTGTTAAACATGCATATTTTTTTCGAAAAAAAGTCATAAGGTGCAAAGATGGCAATTTGTAGAATAATAGGAGGTAGTATGAGTAAGTAGAAAGAAACATTGCCAGAAGGCTAAGTGGAAGAGTAACGGGAAGGGAGGGGGTTGAATATGCAATTTATACGAAAAAAAATCATGAGGTGCAAAGCTGGCAATTAGTAGAATAATAGGGGGTAGTATGGGCGAGTCGGAAAAAACATTGCCAGAAGACCAAGTGGAAGAATAACGCGAGGGAAGGGGTTAAAGATGCAATTTCTTACAAATAAAAAATCATTAGGTGCAAAGACGGCAATTCGTAGAATAATCGAAGGTAGTATGAGTAGAAAGATGGCGCAATTTGGAAGAGGCCTATATCCAGGAGTGGATGGAAAGTGGCTGAAGAAGAAGAAGTATGAGTAAGCATGAAAAAACATTGCCAGAAGGCTATTGGAAGAATAACACGAAGGGAGGAGGTTAAACATGCATATTTTTTTCGAGAAAAAAGTCATGAGGTGCAAGGCTGGCAATTTGTAGAATAATCGAAGGTAGTATGAGTAAGTAGGAAAAAAATTGCCAGAAGGCGAAATGAAAGAATACGCGGAGGGAGAGGGTTGAACATGAAATTTTTTCACGAAAAAAAAGTCATAAGTGCAAAGATGGCAATTTGTAAAATAATAAGGGGTAGTATGAGAAAGCAGGAAAAAAATTGCCAGGAGGCTAAGTGGAAGAATAACGCGAAGGGGGTTAAACAAGCAACTTTTTAACGAAAAAAAGGCATGAGATGGAAAGCTGACAATTTGTAGAATGATCGAAGGTAGTATGATTAAGTTGGAAAAAAAATTCAAAAAGGCTAAATGGAAGTATAACGAGAGGGGAGGGGATTAAACATCCATCTTTTTTTCGGAAAAAACAAGTCATAACGTGCGATGTTGGTAGTTTCTAGAATAATTGGAGGTAGTATGAGTAAGTTAGGAAAAATTCCAAAAATGCCAAGTTGAAGAATAACGCGAAGATTGGGGGTTTAAAAATTCATTTTTTTCCGAAAAGGAGTCATAAGGTGCAAAGCTGGCAGTTTGTAGAATGATCGGAGGTTATATAAGTGAGTAGGAAAAAATTTTCCAGAAGTCTAAGTGGAAGAATGACGTGAGAGGATGGGGTTGAACACATATCATTTTCCGAAAAAAAAAGTCTTTATGAAAAACTAACTAACCATACAAAAGGTATCTCTGGAGATAACTATAGACAAAGTATGTGGAGATACTTTTTCTATGAAACTACCTACTGCTCGCATTTCTTGTAATGTTTTACTTTCCCTCGGGTAAAATACATTTTGAGCGAATATTCAAATGGGACCGTAACCTGGATTTATGGCAGCCAACGACAAACTGCTGAAAGTGGAAAAGTTCGGAATGTGAACGAAAAATGGATTGGAAGAATATCCAATATTATTATTGCTCTTTTAATGAAAATGAAATCTATTAATTAATTTGCTCTTTCAATTCGACTTCTGGCATTTATCCAAAGGACCAAAAGTGACATGAAATATCTCAAATTATGTAAACGAAGTGCCAGATTCTTTCAATAAAATCAAATATCGAGAAGGCTACCGATGCTCTTTGTATCGCTGTTATTCTTTCACTTAGCCTTCTGACAATTTTCTTCCTTCTTACTTGTACTATCTCGTTTATTCCACAAATCGTCCATTCAGCACTTTATGACTATTTTTTTCAAAAGAAAGATGCTGGATTAACTCCTTCATACTACTTATACTATCTCCGATTAGAATAATCGGAGAAAATTCTGTAGAATCAAAATGCCATCTTTTCAACTTATGACTTTTTTTCGAAAAAATAAATGCATGTTCAACCCCTTCCCTTCGTGTTATTCTTCCACTCAGCCTTCTGGCAATGTTTTTTCCTGCTTACTCATACTACCTTCGGTTATTCTACAAATTGGCATCATTGCACCTCGTGACTTTGTTTTCGTAGAAAAATTGCATGTTTGACCCCTCCCCTCGCGTTATTCTTCCACTTGGTCTTCTGGCAATGTTTTTTTCGACCTACCCATACTACCCCCTATTATTCTACAAATTGCCAGCCTTGCACCTCATGATTTTTTTTCGTGAAAATTGCATATTCAACCCCCTCCCTTCGCGTTACTCTTCCACTTAGCCTTCTGACAATGTTTTTTTCTACTTACTCATACTACCTTCGATTATTCTACAAATTGCCATCTTTGCACCTTATGACTTTTTTTTCGAAAAAATAGATGCATGTTCAACCCCCTCCCTTCGTGTTATTCTTCCACTCGCCTTCTGGCAATGTTTTTTCTTGCTTACTCATACTACCTTCGGTTATTCTACAAATTGGCATCATTGCACCTCATGACTTTTTTTTCGTAAAAAAATTGTGTTAACCCCCTCCCCTGCATTATTCTTCCACTTGGTCTTCTGGCAATGTTCGCCTTACGCTATGTTGGTAACAATCGAACTTGTGAACGATAAAATTACCCTTGCACCTAGTGACCCTTACCTCCGTAGCCAGCTCTAGACTAGAGTCAAACCCTATCGTTTGAGTCGATTTCCGGCTCAAAATTCGAAAATTAAAAACATTGGGCAAAACGATAGCACTCGTTTGAGTACAACGAGAACTCAAAATGTACAAATGGTTTATGAGCCAAAAACTTTTCGATAACCTTATTTAAAAAGCCACATTATGGCATTTTGTATGACTTCTGCGTGCGTATTGCATTCTGAGACCCTAATTTCGTTAACTTTCTCATATAATTTTGGCTGTATTTCAAGGATAGCACATTTTATGTTGATTTATTTTAATTGCTCAATTGTTGTTCAATTATCAACATAAATTTGTAACTTAACATATCTTCAAAGGTATATTTTATCTAAAGCCTAAGTAAATTTCATCGTTAAATTTTGTTTTAAGTAAATCAACTGTCGGCAGGTGGCACCGTCTAGATGAAACCACATGTCCTCCAGATCATTCTCCACAACAGAAGGAAAAATTCAATATTCTTTATCGTTCTCCATTGACTGTTACTCTTCGACCATTTTTTCTCAAAAATATGTACCAAGCAGTCCCACCGGCATAGATTACATACCACTAAGTGACTTCATCAGGATACAGTTTTTGTTTCTAAATAGTTTCTTGTAGACTCATCACTCCAAATTCTGCAATTCTGTTTGTCCAAAAATTCTTCTAGCAATTTTTTCAGAATTCCACATTTGTCCACTGATTCTGATAAAACTTTTCATGAACGTTGTTAAAATGTTCTTTCCATGCTTAAATGGTATGACCTACTACATAAGGGACATAATAAATAACAAAAAATTATACGCAGTATTCATTGAAATCATTTTTAACTGTAACATCTATATGGAAAACAGTATATGGAAAAATTTCTTCTTCCTCAAGGCTGTTGAATTAAAATATTGATAATATTTTACATTCCAGTGATCCTGAAAATATTTTTTAAGTAGATAAAGATATGCTGCTAAAATGAACTGTTATTGCATTGGAAGAGGTGAATTTTATCATCTCACATTTAAAAATACAGTTGCCTTTGCATGATTGAAAAACATCAAAACTATACAGTGCGCATCAAAATTATGGAACAAATTCATTTTCTTAAGAGAAAAATACTTGGCAACAAAACCCTGGAACAGGTGAATTTTTTTTAATTCTACCAAATTTCGAGTCATGTGGTATTTTTTAGAAAGGTCTTCGTATCTTCTTTACAGGCGTTCAGAAATTTTCAAAAAAAACTTTTTTTGAAACATCAGTTAGTTCAAAGAAGTTTTCAGTATCTGCACTTTGTCACGGCTCATTCACTTTGAGTCGATGGTACCTGATGTAATCTGTCACAGTGTTAAAATCGGCCATTACAGTTTTGTTCATGCACAACTTTAAACTCCTTTCAACTACCCACGTGAAAGATTATAATGTTTGAAAAAAATTACGTTGTCAGAAATCTTGTAAGAATTGAAGGTGGTTGGAGGAGATTGAAAGTTGTGCATGAACAAATCTGTAATGGTCGAATTTTATTCTATGACATATTTCATAAGGTACCATCGTCTCAAAGTGAAGAAGATACAAAGACCTTGCCAAAAAAGTACCACATCACCCACTTCTCAAATAAAAAATGCATAAAATTTGGTGAAAGTGATACGAAAATTGATCTTTTTCAGAATTTTGTTGTTGAATATTTTTCGTCTGAGAAAATAAAGATTTCATAATTTTGATACTCAATGTTTTAAAGTTGTTTCAATCAGTCAAAATAAATATACTGCTTCAATAACATGTGAATCTGAATTAATAGATCGTCGAGTGAAGTACTAGCTTATCTAGGCTACTAAACTAAATTTCTCATAAACTCAAATGTCGCATCGTTCATTCCACCAAGCATAACGGTTTTTTTTATTCTCTTTAAGTTCTTCAATTAATTGAAGAGAGCGTTACTCGTAATACATGTTCTACCAGTCTATATACCCAAGTTTGACGTACGGTCGTAACCAAATCCTCCTCCACTCACTTCATCCTAATGCAAATGAGAGGGACTTTAATTTTTACATCGTAATTCATCTGATGAGCAATAATGATAGAAGAGTGTCAAAACGACTAGCCCCAGAGAAAGAGTTGGTTGCTATCTATCTTGTTTTGATTCATCCAAGATAATAGAGACAACCTTCATGAGTGAGTATGAATGTTAGTTAAAAAAAATTTTCAAATGCTTTTAGATTTTTACCCATATTGTATCTCAGAGCGAACGATATTTTTCTGCAATGTATCAGCATTTGGGCACTCATCTTGAAAGATTTGGAGGTTCCCGATGTATATCTATCGTTTATTGTACTGACCAAAATAGTCATTAAGCCCGTTCGGCTATTACCTCCGAGAGCAGACGGATTTTTTAGTCACGTGACCACAGATCGTACAGATTCGTCCATAATATCTGCGGATAAACGAACGGTACATACTGCTCTGTTCTACTTTCAAAGATTATTATACATATGTTTCAAAGATCACTATTTTGGGAAATATGCTAATTTTTTTACGGTATTTTTCACCCTCAGTTTACTTTTTCCTCTGAGTTTTCACCCTTTTCGTAGCTCTACCGAAAAATCCTAATATAATATATTCTTCTGCCCGTTCACAACTACGATAGATATATCGAAAAATTTTAATGAATTAATTAGGTTATTAATGGATAAATGAAAACAAAGGAATAAAGTGTTGATAAATATCAGAATTCTTCAATCTATCGATTGTCGGATCAGGAATCTCAACAAAAAACACAAAATAATATATAAAAAACGTGAACTCTTTCGAAATACACCGAGCGGAATGATCGTCATCCGATTGTCCAGATTTCTTTGCCCAACGGTCCATATGTGTACTCCTCTCAATCCGGATGTAATAAACACACGCTTCAAATCGATCTGACCAGTCCGAGGTAACTGCCGAACGTCCCTATTAATATTAAATTTGTATATATGGCCACGATTCGAACAAAACGTTAGTTGCTTTTATGCGAATGCTAATATATGAACAAAAATGATAAATCGAGTATATTATGATTATTAGGAGAACGAACAAGGATGTGGATCAATTTTTTTTTAACAAATCTATCGTTTCGAAACTCGTTCTGAAAATTATAGATTTATCCTGGTTCAGCAAAAATTCGAAAAATTTAGAGCAACCAAATAGTCGCTACAAATTGAATATTAACCTAGTTTTTTATCACGTGGATTCCAACGTTGAACGCCAGATGTGAAGTATTACACAGTAGGTACCAGTAAAAATAATACTTTTGCAAATTGGCGAATGCGCAGGGTATAGTGTTTCAGGAATCCAATCTGTAAATTTCGTGAAACTTCTACACAGAAGAACATTTCTAACCACATGGTTCTTTCGCAAATATATATAATCAGTTCTGCTGACGCCGAGCTATGGGTTTTTGAAGCACTCTTTCTGAGAAACAGTGTGTTGAAATTGAGAAAAATGGTTTTTCAGAAATATTATCGACACTCTACAAGATTTTTGTTTGCCTCTCGGTAGGTTATGAGTGCAAATCGATAAACATTTTTTTAATCAAAAATCATTTTTAATTTTTCCCATTGGCGTCCGCAAAGCCTTCTATGCGAATAAACATGGTGAAAAAAATTGTACGCCAATCCTATTTTTTAATCAGAAGTTTTATTCGTAATCACCACATAATTCAGATTGAAAAAGATTTCTTCAGTTTTACCTGCAGCAAATACTTTCTGAAATAAAAATAAAATGCCATTGCATCTGAAAAAGTTATGAAATTCTTTTACTACTTCCAAAATCGTCTAGACACAGACTAAAGGAGCTCAGTTCCATCATTAAAAAATACATCGGGCATAAATCACATCACCTTTTTTCTATAATAGAGAACATCTTATAACAAAATGTAACTTTCATCCGAAGAGCGGCGATATGATTCTCCATTATATCTAATGGTTAAAAATAAAGGACCAACCAAATAGTCACCAATTATTCCATTCCATACAATAACAAAAAATTCGTCCTAGTAAAAAGTTTCTCTGATCTTATGTAGATTATTCCCTGCCAAAAAAAATTAAAATGAAGGGACTGTGCTGCCTAAATCTGTATCTGAAAATCTTGAAAGAAGTCAAAGAATTTTGTGATTATTAGAAAGTAGTTGTCGCAGGTAAAAACCTTAAGAAATTATTCTCACTGGGAATTATGTTGCAATTACGAGAATAATTGGAAATTTAAAAAAATACATTGTCGTACCACTTTTTTCGGCCACTTTATTAGAACAGAAGTCGGTACGGACGCCACTGGTGAAAATAAGGAATAATTTTTGAATGAAAAATGTATTTTGGTTCATACTCATAACCTACCAAAGGGCAAACAAAAATCTTGAAAGGTGTCGAGAATATTGCCGAAAAAACATTTTTTTTAATTTCATCTGAAGAACAATGCGTCAGAGACTCATAGTTCATAGGAACTTTATGTCATAAAATCATCTAAGGGGAAAGAGGTCTGTTGCGCTCCGGACCTCCCTCGAAATTTTTCAGAAGTGCAGGATTAGAACATTTTCCTTTACAAAATGTCATTTTGTCATTCGGTGGACTCCGCCCGAAATTTTTTTTTCTGGCTATGGCGTTGCCTTGGGTTTTCATGAATGCCAGGGAAGAAAAGATGGTCAGAGTTCCTGGAAGGCTAACCTAGCCATAACCATTCCAGTTCTGAGTATAATAATAATAATCTACAGGTAGGAAAATAAGGTATAAAAGAACTACTAAATCGCAATGCAGTGCAGAAAGTCAGTTATTGTAATCTGAGAAACAAGTTAGATACAGGTATGAGAATTATTTTCCATTCTTATTAAAATATTTAAAGTAATAATTTCCATCATGGCAATTTATCCCGATGAATTGCTCCAATTCTGATCTTCTACAACTGAAAAATACGTAATTATCGCGTTACTACAATTACTACGACAATTTAGAAATTTTGCACATTCCGTTTAATTTGTCTATATATAAAAATTGAGCATTTTTTGACAACAATAATTAAGGTTGCAAGGTCAACTCAAAGCTAAAAGAGAACCTGCATCGATATTACGTAAGTTTGAACGATTGACCAAATTAGATTTTTTTCGTTGTTTTTTTATTGCCAGAACCGGTGAATATTTTTTCTGAATTGGAAGAGCAATTTTGAAGACTATATTTCATGGTTTGATTATCTCGAGAATTGATGGTCGAACACATATTTTTAGGGTATTTCGAAATTGAATCTTGAGGAAATTCTGAGGAGGAGGAATTGGTATCATCTACGTTTAAACGTAGATAATAATTTACCACATTCGTTCAAACAAAAAAAAAGCAATTGTTGCATTCTGGTTTGCGAAATGTAAAAATCGTAACAAATTCCGGACAAGCCACCTTATACTTTTGACGAATACGCCATCAAAAACTATGTCCTGCTTATCCTGATGCCTGAAAAACCTACCAATAATCGCAGGAATTTTTCACGACGCATGTTTGGTAAAATCGTCTGTTTAATAAGAAAAAAATTCATATGTCGGTTCTGAATAACAACAACCTTGAAATTTTAGTGTTCTGTTAATCGTTTTGAATCAATTAAAGTCAAAATAGTTCGAAAAGTATTTAGTATCAGATAGGTAATAATAATGAACGTCTTCATTAAGTATTCCATTTATTGCGCTAAGACGATATTTAATATAACATTGTGTTCAAGTCAGTTTCTAAACATATATCTTCCTGAGCTGGATTTGACATGATATTGATTAAATTATCATCATTGTCTCCTAACTTTCCACCCAAATTAATGATTTCAATATACAATCAATGAAGCCAAAGTTTGTTACAATTCTTGGCGACAGTGTATGCCTACTTCAATTGAAAATAATGATTCTAATATACAATCAATGAAGCCAGAGTTTGTTACAATTCTTGGCGACAGTGTATGCCTACTTCAATTGAAAATAATGATTCTAATATACAATCAATGAAGCCAGAGTTTGTTACAATTCTTGGCGACAGTGTATGCCTACTTCAATTGAAAATAATGATTCTAATATACAATCAATGAAGCCAGAGTTTGTTACAATTCTTGGCGACAGTGTATGCCTACTTCAATTGAAAATAATGATTCTAATATACAATCAATGAAGCCAAAGTTTGTTACAATTCTTGGCGACAGTCTATTCCTACTTAAAATTTTCGATATGTCAGTAGGTACGCAGGCTTAAAAAATATCATGTGGAAAACAATTCGCCACTGCGTAAAATTGAAACATCAGTGAGCCGACATTCCGATATTCAGCTTTGTGTAACTCCCTTATACAATGGTTGAGCTCGAACAGAAAGCCTCTGAGGAGGTAAGGAATGAGAATCTATGAATAATACATGACGAATCTGTTCAATCAGTTGGTTTCATTGAAACGACCATGAATAATTGATTGGTGGCGAATAAAATGAGCGGAAAATGATCTCATGTTCTCAGAAATTGCTCGAAGAACTGAATAATTTGGATTTCGAAAGCAGATGTTGTTAGAAAGAACTCAACGAAAGCCCTAATTTTTTCTTCTGCTCTCCAGACAAATTCTCAGCTTCATGGATCTCAAATCTATACAGGGTGAGTCTTTGACTTGTACATATATTTTAACCGTATATTCCTGGGTCAAAAGAAACACTTTTTTCCTCTACCATGTTTTCCTACTCGGCCTAAATAAGAAGATATAGCCTTTTTTTGTTTTCAGAATGAGCTAGGCCACCACTGGTAAACTAACCACTGAATTTTGCAAGTACTAGATATAGCGTTCAAACCTTTGAAATAAGCTATTGTATCAAAGAAACGAGTAGATATACCATTCGAAATTTTCAAATAAGCTGCTGTATTAAAGAATATGAACTCACTTTTTCAATACCGGTTGTATATTTCTAATGCAAAATTTTGATAGTGATGAAAAACAGAATAATCTCTTCTTGATTTATACTTCATTTTGATTATTTCGGATTAACTTTCAAACCACCTCCACCTATTCTAGCTATAGCATTCATTTCCAATATCTCTTGAAATCTTCCGTGCAAGAGTTTCCGAATCATAGATAAAATATACTATATATATAGTTATGAGATCATCCTCTCTAGGAATTGTAGACGTCAACAGCCAACACCTCGGTCCATCCCAGGAATTGTACTCGAAAGTGTCGACATGCAATTTCTATGTGTATGCACTTTTAGCTTTCTTTTGAGAGTGGACATTAGATTTAGTTCAGTTAGGAAGTAACTTCCATTAGACTCACTCCAAATCTTAATCTGTTAAATTTATCAATTCTTTATCTGTTAAGTTGTAATTGATATTTTGGAAAGAAATAAATCTTTTTAAAAACAGACTTTAAGAGACGGAAATCATAATTGGCGCTGCGAACAGGATATCGCAACGGGGTTTTAGTGAAAAGTGACTAAAATTAGTTTCCGCTTCGAAAACGTTCGACGTCTCCGAGGAACTCCCGTTGAGTTTTAACTCTTTGTGCGATATCGTCAAAACCACCATCAACATCACCTTCAACCCGGAAGGAAATCCAACTTCAACCCGGAAGGAATCAACCTACCCACTTCGACCAAGAAGGAACAACCCACTATAGGATGCAAATCTTGGTGTAAGTCCTTCAAACCCATCCAATTTTTTCTTTTTCCTTTATCAGTCTAATGACAGATACAAATTCTTCTCAAGAATTAGAGATAATTGCTGAGGATTCAGAAACTTTAGAATTAGGTTCACATATTCTTAGAAATAGTAGATTTCAACCTTACCCTAGAAGAAAAATGAATTCTAACCAAGCTTCTTCTAATACAGTAAACCCAATCGAAGTAATGTCTAGACAGGACTTACAATTGTTATTAAACTCAATTCCGGAATATTATCCCGGCCAAAATCTATCAATTTTCATAAACGAAGTAGATAATTTATTGACGCATCTGCAAGGCAGATTGAATCAAGATCTAACTTACGCACTGAATTTTTCGATAAGATCAAAATTGAAAGATGAAGCTAGGGACTTCATAGCTTTTCAAAATGCCTCTGATTGGCCCAATATCAGAAGGGTATTATTGCAAAGGTATGGAGATCAACGCAATGAAGACTTATTAGTGTCCTCTTTATCACAATGCGTACAACAAAAACATGAAACATATTTAGACTATTATAGTAGAATATCAAAAAATTTGAGCGATTTGTTACAACATTTAACCCTGAACATAAGAGACCAAAACTATTTGTTATACAAACCAACAAGATATTCAGAAACTAGCACTCAAAACATTCCAAATAGGTATTCTAGAACCATACAGATCTTACCTTAGTAACTTCAACTGCATTAGTTTAGAAGACTGTATTAATAGATGTCAATTTTTCGACAATAGAAAGCAGGAATGGGAATACTGCGAATTTCTGCGGAAATCTCAAGAACAACCAAAAAAGCTAAATTATAATCGTACTTCACCTCAAAATTCATATCCGACTCGTAATTACCACGAATTCCCGAAAGCTCAAAATCGGAATCAAAATTTCAATCCAAACTTTCCAAGCAACGCTCAAAATTTTCTAACTTAGTACCAACGAATAACCAAAATTTCGTGACGAATTATAAGCATCAATCTCCTCTGAAAATTCTGGAAATCCAAACGGCTTTCCTTATTGCATTAACACACCAATTCCAAATAACAGAGGATACCCGACAGCTCGCGAAGTGTTCGGACCAAAACCAGGTTCTAGTATGTCCAAAAATCAACAAAAGCCAACTCCTATGTCTATTTCGACTAGAAACACTTTTAGGCAACCTGCCGCTCAGTCGATCTCGACGAGAAATTTTTCACAAAACAAACCGACAAGAAATTTTATTTCCGAAGAATTATTTAACGTTCAATCCGAAGGTGGAAATCCTGAAGATTTTGAATCAGAATTTTATGATCCAAACGTTAATTCTCAAGATGACTATGAAAATAATCTTACAGAAGAAGAAAATTTTCAGATAGCTGCCTCGGAATTCCCAGAAACATAGATCTAAATTGTGTCAAAATTAAGTCCAAATTGCCCTACATTTATTTACCAAAAATTGACCTCAAAATTTTGATTGACTCAGGAGCAACAAATTCAGTCATTAATTCAAAACCCGCGTTTGAGAAATTCTTCCAATTTTTATACAAAGAAAAATTTAGCGTCTCTGGCTTAGGAAACACAATCACTTCAGATAATAATTTAAATATACCAATTTTATACGAATTAGGAATTTTTGAAAATATTCATTTACATGTAGTTGATTGGCATCAAAAATTTGACGCTCTATTAGGAACTTCTGATCTCCAAAGATTAGGTGCGAAAATTGATTATAAAACTCATACATTAGAAATTAATGATCTAAAAATACCTTTCAACCTCGAATATTCATCGTCCAAACTGAAACCGCGTAATGAAAAAGCAAAAATTTTATTAAAATACCTGTTTCCATAGAAAACGGAAATGTCCTTCTACCTGAAATAAACTTTCAACAATTTTCAACTCCAGAATGTATTGCTCATGCTAGGAACGGATTTTGCACTATACCAATTTCTCAACCAATAGAAAATGAAGTACAAATTAATTTTGTAGAAAGAATACCTGTGAAATCGATTCACGAAACAGAAATATCAACCCCTCCATTAATACATCAAAATTTTAAACTTGCGAAAAACATAAGAACTGCTCACATGAACTCTGAAGAAAAAAGAGAAATCTTCAAAATATGTAATAAATTCAAGAATATTTTTTATAACGAAGATTCAGATCTTTCATTTAGTAATACAGTCAAACACAAAATTCGAACGAAAGATGAGGAACCTGTTTACGTAAAATCTTTCAGACACCCTCATCACATGAGAAAAATTATTCAGGAACAAATTCAAAAATTACTTGATGACAAAATTATACGTCCGTCAATTTCACCTTATAGTGCTCCGGTATGGATCGTTGACAAGAAAAAAGACGCATCAGGTCAAAAGAAGTACAGAATGGTTATAGATTATAGACGTCTTAATGATAAAACCGTCGAAGATAAATATCCTTTACCGAGAATAGAAGAGATTTTGGATAACTTAGGCAAAAGTTGCTATTTTTCTACAATCGACATGGCAATTGAAATGGATCCTGAATCCATAGAAAAAACTGCATTTACTGTAAACAATGGCCATTATGAATACCTTCGAATGCCTTATGGATTAAAAAACGGCCCGAGTACTTTTCAACGTGTAATGGATAATGTTCTCAAGGAATACCTGCATATTTTTTGTTTTGTTTACATGGACGACGTAGTCGTATTTTCAAAATCATTGCAAGAACATATTTATCACCTGAAACTAATTTTTCAGAAAATTCAAGAATATAACCTTAAAATTGAACTCGACAAATGTGAATTTTTGAGTAAAAACGTAGCATTCCTAGGACATGTCATAACACCTGAAGGAATATCGCCAAATCCATCAAAATTAGAAACTATCGAGAAATATCCCCTACCGCGTTCAGTTAAAGAAATAAAGTCGTTTTTAGGTTTAATAGGTTATTACCGACGTTTTATACAAAATTTCGCACATATCGTTTCACCATTTACAAAATGCTTGAAGAAAGGAGCAAAAATAAATTATCAAGATCCGGACTATGTTTATGCTTTCCAACAATGTAAAGAACTATTGACAAACGCCCCAATTCTGGTCTACCCAGATTTTGAAAAACCTTTTAAATTAACAACAGATGCTTCAAATGTAGCCATTGGAAGTGTTTTATCACAGTCAAACCGCCCTATAGCCTACTATTCGAGAACTTTGAACTCGTCTGAAAGAAATTATTCAACAATTGAAAAGGAATTATTAGCAATTCTCGATTCAACAAAACATTTCAGGCCCTATCTTTTTGGACAAAGTTTTACAATCGAAACTGACCATAATCCTCTTGTATGGCTTTACAAAATTAAAGAACCAAATTCTCGCCTCATACGTTGGAAATTAAAATTAGAAGAATTTGATTTTAAAATAATTCATACTAAAGGCAAGGAAAATAAAGTTGCCGATGCACTTTCACGAATTGAAATACATAATCGAGAAAACGAATCACTTTTATCTGAGGATGATCTGAATGTAGAAATATCGTCCATCTTACCAAATGTAAATGAACTTCCCGAACTAGGTGACGAAGAATTAGAAACCATTCTGAACTCTCAAAATAACGAAAACCCTCCTGTAAACGAGGAACATGAAAATCCGAACAATGATAATAACTCTGATGCTACTATTCACTCTACTCAAGAAGACAACGGAATAGTTATCCCAATTACGGAAACACCTGTTAATATTTATCCCAATAGAATTATTATGAATATTGGTGAACAATTCAATTTGAAATACACTAAACCTTTTGGAAAAAATACGTATTGTGTATCAATTAGACAAAATTGTATGACAAACGATTTTTCGAACCTATTCAAAGAAATTCTGAGACCAAACGAATCTTATGGAATTTATTTCAGAGACAATAAATTGCGTTTACCCCTCGTCAGATTTTGTAAAGAAACATTGAATTACTCTGCAAAACTTGTAATTAGTAATAATTATTCATTGGATGTTACCTGTGAAGAAAATCAAAAAGAAATCATTTCAGAATATCACGACAAAAATCACAATGGCATTTCAGAAAGTCATAAATTTTTATCAAAAAAGTACTATTGGCCAAAAATGAAAAACAAAATAACAGAAATAATCAACAAATGTGAATTATGTCTTCAGTCGAAATACGAGAGACATCCCTATAAATTGAAATTCTCTGGTCCACTTCTTGCGAAAAGACCATTTGAAATAATCCACTTAGACACTTTTTCCTTTCTAAATTCAAAGTTTTTGACTATAATAGATCTCTTCTCTAAATATGCTCAGTCATATCTAGTTAAAGATGGTACAGCACTTACAATCCTCAATAAATTACGTCATTATTTTTCGCACCATAATATCCCCCAAAAAATTGTCTGCGACGAAGGAAGAGAATTTCACAACAAAACTTTCACGGAATATTGTAAATTGAACAAAATTGATCTTCACTTCACAACGGTGAATAATCCAAGTTCAAATTCTCCTATTGAGAGATTTCATTCTACAATCTTGGAAAAACTTCGAATTTTAAAATTGAAAAACCCTAATGAAAATCCTTCAAATCTTATGATTACTGCAACACTGATCTATAATCAATCAATACACTCAACTACCGGCTATTCTCCATTTAATTTACTTTATGGTCCCTACGAAAAACTACCAGAATTTGATCTGAACATGACCGTTTATGAACAGTATAATGAAAAAAGGAAACAAGAAATATTACCATTTTTTGACCATATTTACCAACGGAATAAGGAACGAGGACAGAAAACATTGAATAAATTAAACGAGAATAGAAATGACCCTCCCGATTTAGAACAAAGAGAAGTCTATGTTGAAAGAAACAGGCCCAGAAAAACTGACCCTCCTTTTGAAAAAGTTAGAGTCGATCAACAACAACAAAATAAAATCAGTGGTCTTACCCAAAAATCTAGAGAAACCACAGCTCATATCAAGAAAGTCAAAAGATTAAGGAATAATACTTGTTCTTTTCAGGATACCGCTAATTCTCCTGATACGGACCCCAACCAACCAGGCCCTTCAGGTCAACAAAATAATCAGTAATGGATACTTTGAAGAATCTCTTTGTAATGCCAAAATTCTTGACCACTACCACAATTTCCTTTTTTTCATAAACATAACCAATTTACAAATTAATTATGATCAACTCAATTACAACTTTATTGCTCTACAGAAAAATCGTACCATCGATGAATTATCTCACAGAATTTATGTTCAATTGAAATCAAATCTAGTTCAAATCGAACAAATATTACATAAATTTTTCAACAGAAAAATTAAAAGAGGCTTGGCAAATTTCATTGGAAAAGGAATTAAATTCGTAACCGGAAATCTAGATGATGATGACCTCAAGACCATTAACGAAAACTTAGAGAGCCTTCATCGAAACAAAAATTCTGAAATTGAAAGAATAAATAAACTAACTTCATTCGCTAACCATTTAACGCAGAGATATTCTGAAGACTTAGCTCTGTTGAACAATAACATTTTTCATACAAAAATACTTTTTGAAAATATCAAATCAACTGAGGAATTTAGAATCATTATCGAATACCAGATACTACAATCAGAAGAACTATTAAACACTTTACTAATGATTGAAAGAACACTTAGTTTCGCAATGAAAGAAATACCAAATTTAGAAATTATAAAACTTCAAGAACTTCAATTAATCGTTACTTATTTGGAAAGAATTTATAAACCACAGCAATTATCACCAATTGATCAAGTTCACCTGTATAAAATAATAGAGTTTGCGAAAATTTCTGTCATAGGAACTGATGAAACCATTACATTCCTCCTTAAAATTCCTATCCTCAAAACCTTGATTGCAAACTACTCCAGAGTGTACCCTTTACCTAATAACCAAGATATAGCTGTAATACCTCCAAAGAAGTATTTAATCAAAATCAAGAATGAAGAGTATTGGACCGATGAAGTACGCGACTCCAGATTAGGCAGTTCCATGGTTCTATGTCACCAACAACCAGTCAAAGAAACTTGTACCCTAGCATCACCAGACCGGTGCCAAACTGTTTTAATAGAAAATAACTACAAGATAATTCACATTCTGAAGAATAAACAGCTTCTTACACTGTTCAAGAATCCACAGACAACACTTGAAGATTGTCATGGAATTATTACGAATAAATCTATCCAAGGAACAAACCTGTTGAATTCCGATTGCAAAATTATCATCGAAAATTCAATATTTGACAATACAGTACCAATTTTTGAAATTTACACTGGAAAAATTTCAAATCTCCCATTGAACTACAACTACAAGGTAGATCTTCAATTGAAACATTTATCAGAACCAACTTCAATTCTCCAAGAAGCTGAAAAACTTCAAGACCAGCCCCTGTATTTGCAACCGACATCTCAAATAATCCACATAACGACAAGTGGTATTTTGCTTTGTTGCATTATCACCGGAATAATTCTAATTATAAAGAACAGAGCAAGAATTTCCGAAGTTCTCTTCAGTCCCAGGAAGATCATCCGCATAGACCTTGAAGACAACACCAGGAAAGAAAGCGATAACGAGGACGTTATCTAAACTAAGCGGGGAAGAGTTATGAGATCATCCTCTCTAGGAATTGTAGACGTCAACAGCCAACACCTCGGTCCATCCCAGGAATTGTACTCGAAAGTGTCGACATGCAATTTCTATGTGTATGCACTTTTAGCTTTCTTTTGAGAGTGGACATTAGATTTAGTTCAGTTAGGAAGTAACTTCCATTAGACTCACTCCAAATCTTAATCTGTTAAATTTATCAATTCTTTATCTGTTAAGTTGTAATTGATATTTTGGAAAGAAATAAATCTTTTTAAAAACAGACTTTAAGAGACGGAAATCATAATTATATATATATACGAATCAAAACAACAACTCAAGGATAAAATAATTGCGAGCTGCCTACTAAACACTCGCAACACGCATGACATTTCACGTTCATAAACACCAGTTGGGGCGATTGAATTTCAAGGGGTGTCCGCATGGTCAAAGTCACAGACGAGACACTAGATTCTCTGACATCGATGTTCTGTGGTTAGTTTGTTTTTCAAAATCATACGACTTCATGAATAATAACTTTATTAAGGTAATTTTAGTAGAAATAAATATAATGAATAAATGAGAAATGAACGTATTCTAACGTAATGTAAATTTGGATCAACGTATGTCAAAGCTCAACGAAACAAAATTGCAAAAGGTACTTCGAAAGTGGTGTGGAAATTTGCTTGAATATATAAGGATTTAAACTGAAGAAGTATAGAGGTGAGCTTATTCATTGTAACCCCATTTTTAAAGAAAATCCGCTAGTTCTCTTACCATTCATCATTCCAGATAACAAATTCTCGAATTATTCTATATACAGGGTTGTCCTTTGATGTTGGCCTATTAGACGTTTTTGGAGAACAAGTGAATATTTCTTTCTGAAGTTTTAGGTGATAGAGCAAGAGCCCGTGAACCCCAGACCTTCGTTATTTTATAAGAGCTGAAAACTTATCTGCGCATGCTTCCAACACAGGTAAGAACGATGGACCATTATAAAGTTCGGGTTACCCTGCCTTTGGCAGGTAAACGGTATTAAAGGGGTGTAAAATACTGATCTAGTTTCGTCATTTTATAAAGTGTGATTTTTTGATATTACCTTCAGGAAATCATTAAAATTCACGTCACTTACTACACTTACTATAGTGGCAACCCCTTGCCAGACACCCTTAATGTTCATTAAATTATATGTAATTCTACTTACGTTATAGTATAACAGCTGATTTTTATTTATAATACTTGGGTAATAATTAGATAATGTTTCCTCATTAGCCAGACATTTTTGATAGTGCCAACCCTTTGACAGACAAGCTTGTAGTTTAGCTGCAGGTGCGAGCGCGAGACAGTATATATGAGTGAGTACGAGTAAGACGGCATGATTATAATGACTTATGCAAATACATTTTCTGGTGAAGATTTATATAACTAATCATTTAAGTGAATCTCAAAAACATCTGAAGAAAAGACATTCAATGGTACAACAAATTTGTCACCGAATGAAAGTCGACCACTACAGTTTTGTTCATGCACAACTTTCAACCCCCTCACGTGAAAAATGATAATGTGCGAAAAAATACTCTTCAGTCATGATCTTAAGTACCTAGGTATGTTATTACTACTTTACTACTGAATTTGAAACTTTTCTTAAAATGTTTCAATTCAAATAAATATTTTTTAGAACGCAATTTTTTCACACATTCTGATTTTCCACTTGAGGGGGTCGAAAAGGGTTGAAGGTGCATGAACAAAACTTTAATGGTTGACATTCATTCCGTGACAAATTTCATCAGGTGCCATCGTTTTAAAGCAAATGAGCCATGACAAAAGTGGATATACTGAAATCCTCTCTGAACTAACTAATTTTAAAAAAAATTCCTGAAAACTTCTGCACACTTGTGAAGAAGATACAAAGACCTGGCCAAAAAAATACCACATGACCCACTTTTCCTATTCGAAAAATTTCAGATTTCCTGTAGAGATATTATTTCACTAAGAATACGATAACACATTGTCCAATTTTCAGAGGACAGTTCGACGAATTCGAACTTTCTCTGATAATATTCATTAACAGTAATTTCGGTGACATTTAGCAAACCAATTTCTATGGTGAACAACAACAATCCTTAAATAAATAGCATGCATGCTTGTTCATATTGATAAAACCATCAGTAAAATTTGAAAAGGCACGTTCACTTCATGAATTAATATAACTAGACAAAGCTATTGGAATTTTCAGTATGGAGATAATAGTCCCTGTATCTGCAATGAATGCAAATACAGTGGAACCTCGATATAACAAATCGGAAGGGAACCAGTAAATATTCGTTATATCAAGTAATTCGTAAAACTGAGGTTTGTTATATTGAGGTGAGGTTGGTCCAAAATTTGTTATACCGAGGTTTTATTCACCTCGACATTACGTACTCATTTTGTTATAGCGAACTAATTTTGCTCATATAAATGAAAACTCATTTCTATCAAATTACTCATTTATTTTATATTTTCTTTTTCAAAACAATAAAGTGAGTAGGTAGGTTTTTTTTTCAAAAATTCGCAGAAAAAAATAAAAAGAGGTGAAAAATCAACCAATTGGTATAAAAGCCTAAATCTAATTTTATTCATCTTGATTGGAAAAAAGTAATAAATTGTAGTTTGTTTTCCACGGTTTCAATCTTCTGATGTTTGAAGGCAAACCAATTTCGTCGGAAAACTTATCTTTAGATTTGAAAATTGTAGCCAATGAACTTGTAGGAATCCCGAACTTATTAGCTATGTCTAATTTTTTTGTAGAAGGATTTTTGTCAACATAATTAATAATGCTTCGCTTTTCTGAGACAGATAAGGAACGCCTTTTACGTTTCTGAGCCATTGCAAAAAAGTGAGGAGCAACACTGATTACTTTCCATCAACTAACTTCGTATTTTACGTAATACGCGTCGAAACCTGTCGCGGCTGAATCACATACATACCTGGTTATTGGTGAAAACGTTATATAGAGGTTTTGAGTTGAAGAAATTCGTTAAGTAGAGGTATTCACACTCTTTTAGGTAGTTGAAAATTCGTTATAAAGAGGTTGTTCGTAAAAAATTTTCGTAATGTAGAGGTATGTTTTACATTGACTCTTATGGACGATTCAAGGGGATTATGAAAAATTCGTTAAATCGAGGAAGTCGTTATATTGAGGTTCGTTATATTAAGGTTGCACTGTATTTGTTTAGGATATACAAGCTGGGCCATGGTACCCTAAACGGAGAATGGTGAGTTAATGAAATATTTTCAGAGCTGCGATGTTGCCAGTAATCTAAATGTCCTGACAACTTCGGAAATTAATCCTAGACATTCTGTATATTATGGTATTTTCGAAGTACTCGTAGCTTCTTGAATTTTTTGTTATAATATTTATATCCTCCTTTAACGGTTTTAGGTCAAGGCTCAATATTTTTATTTTCTGGGTGACATATACCATAATTAATCATTCATAACTTTGGTATTTATGGTGGTATTCTGCTTTCATCTCTATGTCAATCTATAACTTCTTATAAGCTTACAGGAGAGATGCAATTCTGGACCCCCTTAATGGATCTGTAGCTTATAGAAATCGTAAAATATTTACGATTATTCGACGAGTGTTGGGAAGCATTATCGAATGATATATTGTGAGGTTTCGTTGAATGGTTTGTTCATTTTAAGTCGAAACGTTCAAATATAAGAAATTCATGATGAATAAAAATAATATGGCTGTGTTTATTGGATGGTTACCGGCAAAAAATCATAACAGGTAAAACATTGTTCAATAATATAAATGACCTGAAAATCATTCTTTTTGAAGTAAGAATCTTATGAGAACTGGAAGGAAAAGGTTGCTTGATCAAATGAATCCATTTGAAATGCCGAATGCTCAGAAAATGTTCAGATTGAAATGCAAAATTCCCAGTTTGTAAACATGTGCAGATTGAAGAACCAGTGGACTATAAACTCAAGAAATGCTGTACAGCAATTTTAATCAAGGAATTTTTTTCTTTTCTGTTTTCAATTTATCAGATGAAAGAAACAAACGCAAACTATATTCAGATAAATGTATTTTCGATGAGTAGTTTAAAAGGCACACTGTAGATAAGAAAGTTACAAGTATCATTTCAGAATTGCATTATTTACAAATATGTAAGTCTGCCAGTTACAGATCAATCGTACACTACAGTATCGTAACTCACAGAAGATAAGCAGAATACCACCATTAGTCTCCCAGACAGCTGAAATTTGCGGTACAAATTACGCATATCTTGTGCATCATTCACGTATAATGAAATATGTTTCCATTTATACAGAATCTTTCGATATCAGAGCCATAACGGAGACAAACAAAATCATAAACAGTGGGTTTCTTCACTGAAACATAATTGAATTTCCTTTCGAATGAAGTGCCTTGTTACTCAAACCAAATTGTAAGGTTTTAGTATTGAAAGCAATTTGCATACCAATTGCACATTTAAGTTCATTCTGTTCCAAGTATCTGTAAACTGTGAATCATTCATATAAGACACCAATTTTTCCATAACTCCTTCCTTCCGTTTTCCTTGAAAGTATAGGGTCCATCCACCGTTGGCCACGCTCTTCAAATTTTAATTCATTCATGGCATTATGATTAAAAACTGTTTTCCGCGAACTAATTATCAGTCACCCCTGAATAATTAAAGTACTTCGATAAGCATTACCCCTGAATCTGCATGATTCAGCAGACAACAAAAACATTCGAGATAAACGGAGAAATTTATTTCTTTCAATTATACGTTTAAACCA
The DNA here is from genome assembly GCA_013421045.1 of Propylea japonica. Lineage (NCBI taxonomy): Eukaryota > Metazoa > Arthropoda > Insecta > Coleoptera > Coccinellidae > Propylea > Propylea japonica. The sequence goes on from CM024239.1 coordinate 48,272,824, forward strand.
GTACGATAATTCGATGATAAAAACATTCACCGTAGTCGTATGATGTTATCCATAGCAGGTAAATAATAATAAGAATTAGATGTGCTGAAGTCGTGACCTGCAGAAAATCGTGAGACAGAAGACCATGCTAGCACGCGATTGGAAATCATTAATTCTATGACAGAATACATAATGAGTTCTGCATCACCAGATAAAATAATTTTTCATAGGAAATTAAATGAATTTAGAGTTGAACGTGCTGGGATTGGTTCATTCTTTTTTTCTTTCAATGTCAATTAGACTGCAAATGAAAAAACACGCAATTCCGAAGGTTTTAAAAGTTTGTATGAAGAAGGTGTCTGATATAGACACCGAAACGTTACATTATCTTTTTCATTTATTTGGTTTTTTAGTTTTACTGTTAGGCAAAAATTTTTTCAAAACTAATTTTCTCCTGACAAACATGTGCAAAGATGTTCGCAGAAGCACTTCATCTCAATTGAAGTTTTTTAAATTATTTCTGTTTCAAAAACTGGGAGTGAAAACCTAAAAAGTTTTTTAGGAATGCACAATCCTCCCAGATTATATTTCAATTGATATCTGGTTCATTCTTCACGTCATTTACTGTTTATTCCTAGTTCATCTCATATTTCAGTTAAGTAATAAAGTTTTTATGTCTCTAGGTTCCAGTAAAGTTTTGACATTACTCATTGCTTCTGAATGTTTTGTGTTATATTGCCTATGACAATTGCAAAAGAGCATTTAAATGGGTCATTATTATTCATTTTGATACAGATTTAACTAACCTTTTATTTCGAAGTCGACTGAACGGAAAAAACCCAAATGTGACACGGAAGTTTTTGTTTCCTCAGACCATAAAAGATGATACATGGCATTCAATAATAAAAACAGTTGTTGAGAACTAGAATGCTCAGTTGTTTCGATCAATTCGATATATGTACATATAGTGAGAATATCGTAGTTGTGACTTTCTCATACGTTTCTGATAAATAAACACTAAACGTCGGAAAGGCATAACAAGTTGAGTTATTTTACTTATATAATAATAAAGCTGAAGATATTTGTTTCCAAATTCACGCAAGAATAATCGTACTTCGAATGATGTCAATATTTCATTGAACTGATCAATCGTGAAAGAAACGAGTCTGCTGTTTCAGCTTCTGAAATAGACGAATACATTATTATGGCAATTCTGTTCTTTGTTATATCATTCATATTATTCGTAGCACCTTGAGATATCCATTTTTTTCTGACGTTTTCCAGCGTTATTATCACAACAGTATAATTCGTGAAACGTGCGATTTCTGCTAATTTAAACATATTTCGAACTAAGTGAGGGCAAATAATGATTTGCAAGCGTTGCATTTGTGAAAAATTGGTCAATTTCAACCCTAATCTGAATTCTGACAGGTAAATTCTACACTTGTGATTTAGCTGCAATAGTGTTATTATTGTTAATATTTCATTCAATTTCTATTGATTTATAACATTAGTGCTACGCCACTGGTGACTGTGAAAATAACCATGATTGAATTTATACAGTGTTACCAGGACAGAATAAAATGATATGACTAATCCTTGTTCTTTCTTCGTCACATACCCACATATATTAGAAATGTAGGCTTCATCGTTTTATTCCATTCATGAATGACATGAGGTGTTTCCTCCCTTTATAATCTTATGCTGTTACCTGTTACCTGTCCGTCCCTCAGATTAACGAGTACCCACTCTTTTCAAAATTTAAGTTATTGAAAATTGCAGATTGTTAATGGGGTTCCATTCCACGATTCCACTGCGACTTGAGGGTTTATTGTGCCGCAGCTCCACTATTCAAGAGCAGTATATAAGAAGGCTTCAAGGAGGCTAGATCTGCATTTCTCCTACAAATCTTCTGTCCAAGACATTCTATACGCAGGCTCACAATGGCGAGGTATTCCTCCTTTCATGCACAGATTCTACACAGGTCAGTTTCTGTGAAGTTAATTTTTATCATAATGCTGCCTAAAGCGACAATATCTTGTTAGAAAGCCAGTGAGAAGGCGTAACTTATTCTTATATTGATTTTCGGAGCTTGCAATTTTAAAATTCCGAAGGAAGTTTTTGGAATGATCTATTCCTGAAAGAATGTTCTTAGGTCTTATCTCTCATCTTCTCCCTTCTCAACAATTGGGCATTTCATTTGCCTAGGAAACCACCAAAGGGTTCGGCGCCAGTAAGTGGAAATTGTGCTGTCTTTTTGTCTAGTGTGTTACCCTCTTCGTTCCCTTAAACTCCTGAGTCACCAGGAACCCAGATCAAAGGGACCTCGTTGGTTTAGCTTCCATTATTGAGTTTTTTTGGCATTCCCATGTTTTCTCTGAGTTGATGACATGGAAGTTCAGTGTTTAACTAACAGAATGTTTTCATTACTGTCACACCTTTGATTGCGATTATTTGTACCAATCAACCATTAAAATAGGAACAAAACGATTTTTTACACTTTGTCCTTAGCAGTTAGCTCCAGCGCCGGTCCCTATCGAGGTTTTATACCTATCTGTTTACCATTTGACGGTATATATTTTGAAGTTCTGTTTAGTGTTTCCTCTTTAAAATTCTTCCTTCTCTCCTATCATCGAGTTTGAGTTGTTCACGATGTTTATTTTTTTAGCATAACATGATTAGGTAGGTTTGCTGATGGAATATACTTGTTCAGACATGATCAGGCTCTCTATGATTCTCCCATTACCTGTAACTTCCATGGATTGTCAAAGTAGAGCCTCATGGGCTACCTTGAATTGCTCCAGCCAGTCACGTTCTTGAAGCTCCAGTGAATCAAACAGGACAAGATCACTCAAAGAAATCACATGTGCTCATTATACCCTCAGATAAATTTCAGATAAGATTCGTCCGTATAGTAACCAACCACCAAACTTATGACGGCTTCAATCAACTTAGCAAAATCCACGTAATTCCTCATGCTTTTAATTCAACTCCATTATCTGTGAGAGCTTCAAGCAGGTTAGATCCGCGTTTCCTATAATTCTGCAAGACATCCTTTACCAAGGCTCGCAAAGGCGAGGTATTCTGAACTAAAGTGAACCGTAGTTTCCTGCGCTTTCCTGCAGCATCTACACTCGTCAGTTCTGTGCGACAATATCCTGTAAGAAAGTCAGTGAGGAGGCGTAAATAATTCCTAATGCGATCCAAATACTTTTTGTGACTTGCAATTTTTAAGACCGTAGAAATCCATTTGGGATGATCCATCCCAGAATATTCTTCCACAGTGCTTTTCTTTCAGTTTCTTCCTTTTCCAAAAAGTCTTTCTCATATGCATTTACCTATACACCACAGCCATCGGGGTTGGCCTCTTCGTTTCTTTTAATTCTTGAGTGACATCGAGACCAGTGAGAACTTGTTGTTTTTGTCAACTTCATTGAGTTTTCTTCTGTATTCCTCTATTAGATTCGAGTCGATGACATAGGAGTTCATATCAGTGCTTTAATAGCCGCTTGACAATCAGAATGCACTACTATGTCACAGCCTTGATAATTTCTCAAAGTTTCTCTCTGTGTATCTCTCGATTATAAGTATTTCTGCTTGAAAACACTCGAATAGGAGCCTAACGATACGGTTCACTTGGTTCTTGGTCCATATACTCTGGCGCTGGCCCCTTTCGTGTGTTAAGAATCATTTAGGTACTATTTTAATTTTTCATTGAGCCATTTGTCATTAAACGGTATTTACTTCAAAATAGCAATATGTATACTTTCCCTAGGTATTCTAAGGATATCCTTTGGCTACCTTATTGATCACTAATTGTAGAAGAATAAGAGAGTTTTAGTGATACCATTGACTTATAAAAGGATAGAGTCACGTGACTTTTACAATAATATCGACCCCCAACATAAGAGAGAGATACTGTGAAGGAGTGATATTAGTATAGATCATAGACTAATAAGACAGTTTGCTATTCTAATATCACTCCATCCAGAGTATCTCTTCAATGACTAGATATCTACGATCTAATATTTCTATTATATGTTCGGTGCTTCATACTTACATATATAATTCTATCCTTGTCTTAAGTCAATATTTTTTCTCACACGTCCTGTTAATTCTTTTAAACGTCAATGATACATACAAACACAGGTTTATGTTATACTACCGATCGTAAGAATATCCTCTGCCTGAAAATGACGTGAGTCTGATGAGTTGGATATTGGACGATCGATCAATCTCGTATCGACCAAGTCCTGGGTCAGGTTTCCATGTGGCAAAGACGAGCAATTTGAATCACTGGTGTGATACTCATTCCTTTCGTTGAACGTTAAATACAGCCTACTCATGAATTCCGCAACCCCATCACGATAAGATCACGCAACGAAATCACATGCTCATTATACCCTCATTCAGATAAGACTCATCCTTAGCCAGCAACCACCAAACCAAACTTATGGCGGCGTCAATCAACTTAGCAGAATCAACGTAATTCCTCATGGCTTTAATTAACATCCTGACAGCTTCCTTTTCTGTTAGGCGAAAACATGCAAACTGAAATAATTTATGTATCCGAGCCTTTGTCGAAAAAGAACTGCCTCGCTCTGAATGCCTAGTGAATAACTAAACTGTTGGCTTTTGTTCCCAACTTTTTGTTACCCATTTTTCGCTAACAACGCTCCTCCTTGTTTAATTGAGCTCGAACAAAAAGCCGTTTAAAGGGAAAATTAAACCTTTGGAAGGAACGGTAAAATTATTTCGCAGATTTATGTGATTTATTTTATGGCAGTTCGCTGTTATTTGATGCAAGATTTTTTTTCATTGAATCTGAGTTGAATATCTCTCCAATTTAACATTTCATTAACAATCGTTTTGATATGAGTACACTGGATTCTGGGAAAAATGAATGATTTCAATCAAAAATAATTCTAGTTCTATTTAGATCTTCAATATATGGAAACATATCTCAAATAACCATGTGCATTTGAGTAGAAACTCTGAGTAAATTACCCATGTGTTACGTATATTTGCGTACTATAAACATTATTAATAAAATGTGTCGAATAAATCTACAAGGTGATTTTATATCAGAAAAAAATTAAGCAAAGCGTGAGCAGGTGCTTACAAGCCCTCGTTCATTGGTGAATGAATAATGCTATTACCTCAATTTTGAATAGGACTTGAGATTTATGCTACCTATATGATTGTAAAATCTCAGCATCTCTGAAAATCATTCGAAAGATTAAATATGTAAAAGATCAATAATTAAAAAAATGTATTTCAATGATTTTAATGATGCGACTCCCCTGGAATTTTGCATAAACATTCAGTATATTAATCTGCATTCACAAAATGTATTTTATTTGAATCGGATAACTTGCAATTGAAATATGAAGATTCTTCTTTTCCATATTTCGATTGAATTTTCTATGCTTGCGTTGACATTATAGCCACATGATTTTGCGTGAGGCTTATTAGGAACATTTTGAATGTGGCCGCAAAATTCCATCTAGATTGGTTACGTTTTGTCTGAGATATCGAGGAACAAATATTTTGAATGCCATATTTCATTAAAAACCCAGACGATTTAGCTGGTTAACGAACTAAACTGTGATATATGGGAACCGAACTCACTCTGAAAGTCTCTAGGATAATCCCTTCGAAAGTTATCGTGCTCACGGCTGGCCGAGCGGCCCCACGGATATATCAGAAATATGTGATTCTTATGAATACTCTTGTGCGACTTTCTGTGAGAGTTACAAAAAAATTGAAAATGTATGAATGTACTCCACATGTCATACTCCACTTTCATACAAATTTCGATTCGAATACACGATTGCTATCGAGATCTTTTGTTTTGCGTAATTTTTTCATACGTCTATGTGGTGTTTGTGCATTAACGCCATATAGGGCTGCTGATTTCCGTGAAGAGAATTTATTTTTCAAAACTACATAGATAGCTTTCAACATGACCTGTTTCTTCTCCTCTTCATTTCTAGTTCTTTTGTTCTTGTAATTTCTGACCATATTTCTTCTATAGAACAAAATTATGATGTCAATTCAGTTCCAAAAAGTAATATGAAAAAATGGAGCACATTCATGCGATATGCATGTACCCCGCTGGCTCACGGCTGTATGAACCTACCCCATCACGAAAAAATGAACTGAAAATATTCTTCACAAAAAACAAAAATATTTATCATTATTCTCATATCATTTCACAAACTTGACTACATTATCTTTCAAATGAAATAATACTGAATAATCTGAAAAACAGCTTCCATCGATAGAAATGGGTTGAAGTGAGGTTCAAAAATTACTTTGGCGAAGCCTAATCACTTTCCGTGTCACCTAATCGAGCGTTTGACATTAAATGTTTTCAATTTTAGTGAGCCATCACACACAGATAAGCTATGTATACATGTTCAAGTCGTTCCTTTGATGTGCGCCTAACAACATATATCTGTAGTGTATGATAGTATCCCGTGTATGAATCTGCCCCACTTTCGCCTTTGAACTGTCAATTTTCAAAACAAAAACACACATTTGGTTTGTATATTTTATCCTTAAATTCATTAAATTTGTATTAGGCTTAGGAGGGTCTATCTATGTTTTCTAGTGATCAGAGACCTGAATAGTTCAATTGACAATAAGCAGAATTTTTTTCCTAGCGTGCAATTAATTAATCGATGTCCTCAGTAAAGTTGTAATTATTTCTATATTTAAATTCCAAATCATAATATTTATCATTTCAAATTAAAAATGTTGTGTCCAAAAATAAGACAATTCGATTCTATCAACTGATAATGGGCATCAAGAGGGGATATTGTTTCGAATGTCTTCAGTGTATGTTTCCTATCTCTTCCTCATGGTGCGTTCTTTAGGAACAAATCAATCGGATTATTGGGATCCGCTATGCCTCTATTTTTCTCGATAAAGGAATTGCTTCTGAATCGCTTTATGTCTTGACCAGATGCTTCAGTTAATGATCGAGATAGAAAGAATTCTCTTTCTTTCGAATTGAAATAGATAGACAGAAAAAATTCAATCAATGAAGTACATTCAATGAAGGGGTCTTAAAATAATGTAGATATATACCAAAAATCTACTATATAAAAATAAGTCGGGTTTTCCTCCCTGACGCTATAACTCCAGAACGCACGGACCGATTTCAACGGTTTTGCATTCGTTGGAAAGGTCTCGGGCTCCGCGAGGTTTGTAGCAAAGAAAATTCAGGAAAAATTTCAAGATATCGAGAAGAACGTAAGAAATTGGTAAATTTCTGACATTTCTGAAAATTTCATTATTTATGACATCGAATTCAATGACAACTGTCAAGTCTCCTTAGGAGAGGGAAGTGCTTTCAAAAATTTCCTCATTTCAGAAGAAAAAGGCCAGATCCAAATGAAACAAGGTATGAATATGGGTTTTTAATCGTTTTATATCATCTATACTAATATACTAAAAGAATAATATCCATGGCAACCGATTGGGTGATTTTGGGGGTTTGTCGTTGGGGAGTGAGCTGGAGCTCGGGGGGGTCGTTTTTGCGGAGTTTGAACGGTTGTTTGGGGTAGAGGAAGGTTGCGGCTTCGGCGTTTGCTATATTTCGAGGGTATTGGAGGTCCCGGGGTATTTTAAAAAAATTCCCGAAAATCGCGAAAAATCCCTAACTAATCGGGATTTTCAAAAAATTTTTTCGACCCTAAGGAGGGTCGCGGGGGGTCGGTTATCGATCGCTATCGACGCAAAATCGCGAAATCTACGTTTTTGCAGAAGAAATCGAGACGATATCTCTTTTCGTTTAGAAATTATCGAAAATTTAAATTTCGGGACGCCGAATTCCTCTCGGGACGCGAAGGCAAAAGAGAGCTTTCTCCTCCGACCGGGCTCTAGATAGCGTTTAGCGGATTATACCTCGAGAATATTCGATAATTTCCCCATCAATTCAAATATTTTCCAAAAGTTTAATTTCATCGCTAATATTTTTAATTAATTCCCGAAAATCGACAATTTTTACGAAATTTCCAAAAATCTCGACCAATCAGAAAATTCGACCGTCTGACAAACGTCAGTTGATATTCAATATGTCCGCCGTTAGCGTCCCTTCTCGGAAATTCAGAGTTAAATCGAGGAATTTGGACAGAAATCGACGTGAAAAGTGCTGAAATGTGTGTGAAAACGTTAAAAACTGTGTTTAAAGTGTTTGTTCGGTCGAAAATTTGACAAAAATGTGCGATTTCGTTCTACAGGAGATAAGCTTCTCTTCCTTGAACCGGAAATTGTTGGAATTTTCAGTGTTTCCCGATAGATCGTACCTGAAAGTGATATTAAAAAGTAAGTAGAGATCATATTTATTCGTTATTCAATACGTTCTTTCGATTGTACCATCTTTTTTTACACTTTTCATGAGAACTAAGAACCACCTTTGGAACTATCAAGTTTAAACGATGAATTTTCGGGTTAATCTTATCGATTACGCTATGAAATCGTATCACGTCTCAAGATTAAAGTGTTTATTACAATAATTTTAATCCTTATAACCGATTTTCCACGAATTTCCTCCAAATTTCCTCAATAAACCAACATTAGTTACATTTCGTAACATCGAACTCAATTTGTAACCGTTATACTCGATAATATTCAAACCGAACGTAACACCATTCTAACATATCAATTTCGACGAAATTAAAACATAACCAAACTCTCCAACCCTGTGTTTACATTGTACAGAAGGTTGAAAGTGAAAACGCATTCATTCAATTCGTTTTTATTGATAATAATTGATTTTTTTGCAGGTTTGGAAAGAGCAAATAACTATTGAAAACCTACAGCTAACAAACAAGGTTTATACTGTTCATATTATGTTCGGAGTTGATAAACACAAAGATAGAATGGAACGCTAAATGAAAAGAATTGAGCAAGACAGAATGATGAAGAATGCAAGGTATAAATCACCTCAAGGAAGAAGAAATATCGGTCAACTCAGAAAGAGATGGAGTAATAACTTACGTACCGAATAGACATCATCAAAAGAACAGGCCCCGAGCCTAAGAGGAAAAAAGACGAAGAAGAATTAGAGGTATGTTCTTATTTATTCAAGCATGTTTGCTATGATATGAGAGGTATGGAATTAGTGTTCTTTCATTCATTTCATTTCAATGTCAGATAGCTCATCATCTGTATAGCGTTTACATTGTACACAAGGTTGCTCTAATCGGTTATCAATTGAGAGGTAAATTTTTGTTTCTTGCAGGTTCGAAATGGAGATTGAAAGAGAGAATATGTGTATTGAAAACCTTCAAGTGGCAAAATGATTCATATAAAGGTACTTCATTTTAAAAGTCCCTGATTTCGGATTTCAAGACAGTCCCTTCTGCCTTTGGATATATCATTGTGAACGGACAAATGCAAATCATTACTTTTGAGAATAGTTATCCAGTTGAAAGCTGTCATAAAGTAAGTAGAGACGATTGAATATCCTTTTAACAATGGTCTTCCTAATAACCGACAATCTTGAAATGTCCATTTTCAAGATCGTTCTGTTTTTCTGTACGTTCAACGCAGAAAGATTTACTGGAAGTGAATTCCTTTTGAACCATTAAAGCACACATCTAATCATTTTGAAATTTTGTAGTTGCAAGGACATCAATGGGGAGCTAACTTCTGCAAAACTTTCACAGGAACAAGTAATTAGAATTTCTTTTTGAATGTGATATCTGAACGTTTATCGATGGAGGACATCAGGTCAATTTCCCAACTCTTGTGGCTCAGTTCTGATCATAAGTGAGTGCAGATGCTTTTTCAAACCCATATTTTAAAATACCATTCGATAGCAACCTCAAAATTTTTACTTATAACTCATATTTTTTGCAGGTCCTGAAGGTTCGATATGGATTACCCGATGAAATTTTACTGCTATATTGAATATTTGGGCTGTTGATAATTTACAGAATGTTCTAAAAATAAAGAAAGCCACTCATGAAGAAATTTGTAACAGAGTAAGATCCATCCTTTTTTTTTCCTTTTCACGATAACATCCTGAAAGAATAGCATGGAAAAAATCGAAAGTTTTGAGGTTGAAAGGTGAAATTGAATTTTCATATAAACTGGATAAGACTAAGAGTTTTCAAGAATGATTTTTCGTAAATACAACAACTAAAGAAAAAATTAACAAGGGTGGATCTAAAATTTTTGGTTTCTGCTACATAACAGGACCTTTTCAACGAGATCGGTGAATTTTTTCCAAATGATAAATTATAAAGGAAGAAATTTCAAATCAATTATATTCGAGATTCATATAGGGTGTTTATATTAAACATGTCAAATATTTATATTTGGTGCTTTGAAAAGATTTTGAATATACTGAATTCCTACGTTGAAATCGGAAGATTATGTCAATCAAATTTGCCTTGTTGAATTTACGAAAAGCAATTCTGAGAACTTTAGGCTTAACCTGTTCCTATGTAAATTTCACTTTTATTATTTATTGGGATTACCTGAGTTTGATAATTGAATTTTTCTTTGTGAGCGGAGGAGATAGCCTGAAAAATTTCGAAATTCCGAGTTGATTCTTTCGATAGTTGTTGTGTTTACGAAGGGCAATTCTGAGAACTATTAGGCTCATCCTGTTCATATGTGAATTCAACTTTTCCATTCAAGCTTTAAGCAACCTGGGAAATTTCGATTTTTTCAAGCTTCTTCTTTCGGAAGTTATCGGGTTTACGGGCGGCCGACAGGCCGACCGCCGGCCGTCAGGCCGGTTGTAAACCCGATAACTTTCGGAAGAAAAAGCTTGAAAAAAATCGAAATTTTCCAGGTTTGCTTAAAGCTTGAATAGGAAAGTTGAATTCTCATATGAACTGGATGAGACTAAGAGTTCTCAGAATGGCCTTTCGTAAACACAACAACTATCGAAAGAATCAACTCGGAATTTTGAAATTTACTGGCTGAGTTCACTGCCCCAAAAAAAAATTCATATTATTTCGCTAAATTGTAGTTGTTTTTCTATAGATCACTCGAGAAATGTGAGATATTCATTTGGATTACGTTCATTCTTTAAGAAATGTCACAAATATGTTTCGGATCATACGAGGGGAAATCGAAAAATATGTTTCGGATTTATACGAGGGTAGATCAATAATTTTTGATTTCTGCGTTATAACAGGGACTCTTCAACGGAATCGAAAAAGTTTTTGAATTTCAAATGGTTAACCATGATAGTGGGTTTTCGAATGAATTATGTATCGGATTTATACAGGGTCCTTCCACAAAGATGTTGAATACTTCAAATTTTTACTTTATATTACACAAACATTTTCAATAGTCGCTCTGAGTGTATACAGGGTGTGTCTATAAACATGTTGAATTTTTTGATGGAGAAGATATATTTTCGAATATACAGGGTGGTCTCAAATGTTTCAAGCTATACAGGGGGTATCAGTAAACAGATTAAGCGATACCATATTATTCATCCCATAATAACCAACCATCTTATACCAATGGATTATCTATGGGCGTATACAGAACGGTTCGACTGACCTACTGTTCGTATGACCTATCGGTTCAATTGATCTACCGGTTATATTGATCTATTGGCTATATTGATCTACTGTCAAGATGGATCTATGGGCTCACTAGTTTATTACTAAAAATATTTGTTCCAGAAACTATGAAATTATAAGGAAGTACGTGAAAAATGTCAATTCAGTTTAGAGGTCAAAAAAGCTCTAGGAAATTTGCAATTTTGAGAAGGAAAACGAACAGATCCGAATCAAACAAGGTACGAATATCGTTTTTGAGTAGTTCTATAACGTTTATTAATGAAGATATTTGTTCCAGGAATTCTGAAATAACCAGGAAGAACAAAATATTTTTGACATAGGTACGTCTGATGTAAACATTTGTTCGTTTCGAGTGGAAAACGTTATTTGAATCGGTAAGTCCATATGAAATCATCAACTTCAACGTTCATTCAACGAATTCCTAACATTTCAGCAATCAAAAGCATCATTTCAGGTCGCAGTGATATTTGAGGCTTCTACTAAACCGAATTTCCCTTTTCACTGACAAATAACGTAATGAGAACAAAATTCGGGGATTATTCGTATTTTAGGAAAAAATACGCCTGGAAATGATATTAAACTGTATGTATTATGATAATTATTATCGATATATCAATATTTTTTCCATTTCCTAATATGTTTACATGTCTTTTGATTCCTAATAAAACCTGTTGAAGTCTGAGATGAACAGTCGTCACGTGTAACAAGGCAAGTGGTGTAACGACTAACGTCTAGGTGTGTGGACCCGGTAGTGTACCGGGTTCGAATCCCCATCGTGGCATGTTCTGTTTATTCTGGATAAGAAAATTGTTTCCAAGCTCAAAGAAAGCTGATGAAAATAATTCAAAATTGTCATGTGCATGTCTTATATAGGTACATTTTAGATATATACAGGGTGTTTCTATAAATCTATCAATTATTTCACATTTCTACGTTATAACAGAAAGCTTTCAATGAAATTGAAGGGGCTTTTGAATTTCGAGTGATTTGTTATAGGAGGATTTTAAATATAGATAATATGCTTCGGATTCATACGGGGTGCTCCTATAAACATGTCGAATATTTTGAATTTCTGCATTATAACAGGGACATTTCAATAGAAACGAAGAATTTTTGAATTTCAAATGATTTACTATCGATGGTGGTTGGATTTATACAGGGTCTTTCCATAAAAATGTCAAATATTGTAATTTTCTACTTCATAACACGAACATTTGTATCACTTTCATTATAAATGTTCAATATACGCTCTGAGTATATACAGGGTTTGTAGTATAGTCAGAAAGATACCCAGGAATAGATCAAATATCTATAAACATCAATAACCAATGATGATCTATCGACGTATACAAAACGGTTCGAATGACCTACTGTAGAAAATCATTGTTTTTTACATGGACAGTTATACGTTGCGTGTTCACGAGTTGGGAAACCATCCGCTTTGTTTGTGTTAACGTCAGACCAAAAAACAAAAATATGGTTTACCAAAGAGCACTTCAAAAAACGGATAGTTTGCGGACACGTATAACGGTTCAATTCAGTATTTACTTTGGATTCACTTTCATTTACTTAGAGAAGTTCAACTAAATAACACTTCATTTTTGTAATCGAAATTAATTCATTACTGTTGTGAAATGAAATAAAAGTTTTCTTTTTCAAATATAAAAAAAAATGTTTTCTTCATCTTTTAATCACCAAACGAAATTTCACATAAAACGAAACCATGTGGTGGCGAAACGGAGTTCGCCTGGTTTGCTAGTTTTTATATATTTATTCTTGAAATGACATTATTCATTATGAATATTATACAGGGTATTCCATGAGTCGTTGGCCATAGCCTATTGGAGGATGCATTACATCAATGCCTTTCAGAAAAGTTGCTTGTTTTGTATCCTCCTAAAACCATTATAGTATCGGAGATACATGGTGATTCATGAACATTGGCCTAAATTTGCGATAGCTATAACTGAGAATTGTCATTTTCTATAATAAATCTCTGAAGAAATGTTCGACGTTTTCTTTCAGATGCATTTTCATGTAATTTGATTACTTCCGATTATACCGGACAATTTTTCTTAATAATTTTTTTTAATATGATGAAGCATCCAATTCGCAATGATTTTCATCAAAGTTGTTTGATTTTTCAAATAGTTTTTTTAAATATAAAGGAATACGATTAAGAATTAAAGAGATCATTGATTTGTAGTTAGAAGCATTTGCACGCTGCCTTATATTGAGGAAACAATAATTCAAATTTGAATAAAAATCGTTTTCGTTCCATTTATTTGCTATTAAATCGCAAACCTGCCTCGACAATTTCAAGCTCAGAAGTCGTTTTTTCCGGATATTATCGACCGGCAATATTTAATTTTTCAATATTTGATATAATCTATTTTATCCTCCACCAAAAAATTCGCACTTTAGTTCATTATGTGAACTATTAAATTCTCAAAAAAATTCAGTTTTTCTTTTCATGGTGCGTTATACATGAAATTCTGCAGAATTATTTGTATCTCTTATGATGTTTTTACAGTTCGTAAACAACATGATCGATTCGTCACATTAACAATTGGCAGCATATTTATTATCAAGTAGTGTTATAATATTGCTTGGAACTCTTCTGTTACAGATTTATCTATTATCAATGAATTTGGTTATATAGACAACAGTTCGGTCAACTCGTATTTTTCAATTAAAAAATCACTTGACCGATATTTAAGGAATTATTCGTTTGTTTTCAATAAATTAGATTTGCCACTAAATTCTGAATGTAACTTCAGCCTTATCCGCTAATTCATCTTTTCATTCAATTCCCAACTTATAGATGATATTCGCTCAAACGGTAACAACTTGAGGGAAATAGGATTATTCTATATCGAGGAGAAAATTCAATTGATGAAAGTTTGGATATGTTTGGAAACGAAATAGAGCTCTGCCAATTACTGATCCAATTACATCTTCATACCTTCAGCTTCAGTACAAATTCAACTCGGGGTTCTCGCGAGAATATACGAGAGAGTCTGCAATTAGCGCACATCCACTCGAATTAAAAACAAGAAAGAGTTAAGTACACGCTACTGTTGAATGATTCGAGAGACGGCTTACGTTTCCACTGAAGTTTCTCTGAAAGTCAACATTTGTTTCTAAGCCATTCGAGGCGCTCGGGGGATGACCTGAAGTTCTTCTAGGAATGTATCATTTTCAACTGTTTTACACTGAATCTAGTGTTAATATGAAATGAAAGAAATGACATGAATTCAGAAGCTTTTGTGCGCTTCTTCATGTTGGAAAAACAATAACCCCATTAAGTCATTCGTTTCGGAAGTTATCGGCTGAATGTAAGAACGTCAACTTCAAAATCGAAATTTTTAAGGTAGCTTCAAGGCAAAATGAATTCATAAATGATTAGAATGAAACCAAATAGATCTCAGGATATTCAAATTGGATGTATCATATTCCACTATAAACACAATCTTCAAAGCTTCTGCTTTCACCTAATATAGTAGAGCCATATGAAAAACTCGAAAAAGTAGATAGAAAATTGAAAAAATCCGATACTGCACCCAGGTCATAACCTTCGGCGGACAGGTGAAAAATCAGCTGCTATACTACCGAGTCGGGTATATTTCGAGATTTCATTCCCTAACTTATAGGGTCTGTTTCAATATAGCGAGTCTAGTTCATAAATTTAAAAATTTAAATCAAGAAACATCAAAATGTCCGAATTTGAATGAAGTCTCGTCTAATATTAATAAAATTGACAAGGTTTCTGACTCCTATGACGATTACAAATAAAATTATTTTTTTCTATGACGGGAAAAAAATATGACATTTTATATCTCTTGAAAGGTTACAAAGTATGACTTTTTACGAAATTTTTTTTTCAAAAAATTATTCTCTATGTAGCCGGGAAAAAGTATACTCACTTTTTTCCCGGGGAAAAAAGTAATTTGTGGACAGTTATATTTCTTTCACATTTAAATGGTCGTTTTTCCTGTCACAGAAAAAAATAGTGTATTATACACGGGAAAAATATTAGATTTTAGCTCTCGGCTTTTTGTCTCCCTCCGCTTTTGCGTCGGGAAACAACACAACCTCGAGCTAAAATCTACTACTACTTTTTTCCCTTGTATAATAAATAACTAATAGATATGTCAATCACATATCAACGTCAAAGAAGATCGTCACAGAGAGTTTTAAAATCCAAACCAGCATAACGGGCCAGAATATCTATTTTTTTGAAAATATTCTGATGATACGATTCTAACGAAAGTCAGCTCAAATGTATACAAGTCGTTATGTTAATACTAAATATCAAGTTTGAAATTGATCAGATCTGTGATTTCGCTGATATTGAGAAATCTAATTTTACACTTCATGGAAGCATGCGGAAATGTGGTTATCCCAAAACTATCGTGAAAATTTCAAGACTGTAGCACTTCCCGTTCCAGAGATAAAGCGACCATAAATCTATCGGTTTACCACGCACAGACAAAATACAGGGTGTCCAGAAAGGGTATCGGGTATTTGTAAGTTCAATAAAACAAAAAATATTTGTGAACAATGAAGAAGTTTATTGTTTATTATTAACATATGAATTGGAGAATTATTTGAAAAAGATAATGTTATCCAAATGATGACCGTTGCGTTGCTGACACTCTTCTAAACGGGAACGAAGATTGGCGATAACACGTTGACACATAGTTATTGATATTGCTGCCATTTCTGACCTGATGTTTTGCTCCATCTGGTTTCGATTCGTCGGATTATTTTGATAGAACTTACTTTTAAGGTATCCCTATGCAAAATAGTCAAACGGGCTAAGGTCGGGGCTTCTGGAAGGCCAGTTGATGTTACCACTTCGCGAAATGACTTGTTGAATCGCTGCAGCATTTCGTTCGGAAAATCAGTCGATTAGCATAGTCCGCATCCTTCAATTCTTGAATCAATTGAATTTTATAGGTTTTTAGATGTAGGTAAGTCTTTCTCTACAATCGAAAGTAAAGACGATTTTTAGATGTTCAACGCTTGGCTTCGCTATCGGATGGATAAAGACGGATTTTGACTAACCGACGCCGACGCCCCAACTTCTTCAATTGTTTCTTTATCGCGAAGTAAACGAGGACGACCAGAGTTTTGAATTTTTATTGTCGCACCTGTATTCTCGAACATCCTGATCCATTTCCTAATGCTATCGTCATTTGGCGCGTGACGTGTAGATATTCCGCACGATAGAGACGTTGGGCAGTCACTATTAAACCACCATTACGATAATACGCTCATACGCAAAATGCGGGATGCGTTCCGAGTACTGTTCCATCGTGACTAAAACTCCACAAAATGGTGGACGCCACGAACCCCTTCTCGCTCCTTTTAGACGTCCCGTTCTGAATATGGCGCGAAAACAAATACCCGATACCCTTTCTGGACACCCTGTATATTCTCTAATGATACGTTCATAACGAAATTTTGCAAAAGTTTACTCGTCAGCCATCTCCTTGGAAATAATAAATTTTCAAATGAAATGAATGATGTGTAATAACGGAAATATCGGAAAAATAATAAAAATTTCCAATGTCAATAACTTCAAAACTACCGGACCGATATGGCTCGTTAACGAACTCAACATGAACCATCTCAAAAGGTGCTATTCCACTGCGCGAAATGACTCGCGCATCTGTTTCGAGAAACAAAATACGCGTAGTGAAAGTGAATACCGCTTTCGCGCCAGAAATTTTGTTGAGCGAGGCATTCATAGGTAAAGAAACTCTACTTGTTCTATGGAGGCAGTTTTGCTGCGAGCCGATGCCAGTCGGTTTTTAACCGCGAATCAAAAGAGACTCGGTATTATTTTCACGTCGTAGAAAATTAATCAAGACTAGTGCATTCGTCTAAAACAGCCAACCGATTTTTGTGTGATGCCATACCTGTGTGAAGATAGCCGGTGAAGTTAGCCGGAAAATTTTACGGAGATTGCCGAAGAGCCATAGAGACAAAAACATCACTTAGGGGTGGATTTCACCCTGTTATCCCCTGCGCAAGAAAACGAGACTAGGCTCAATCGAAAGCCATTTTTAATGCAGATTTTTTGCATACATTCTTATTTTGAACAAATTACGATAACAACCCCATAGAGACAAAAACATCACTTAGGGGTGGATTTCACCCTGTTATCCCCTGCGTAAGAAAACGAGACTAGGCTCAATCGAAAGCTGTTTTTATTGCAGATTTTTTCCATACATTCTAATTTTGAACAAATTACGATAACAACCCTATAGAGCCAAAAACATCACTTAGGTGTGGATTTCACCCTGCACAAGAAAACGAGACTAGGCGTAATCGAAAGCTGTTCTTGCAGATTTTTTCCATACATTCTAATTTTGAACAAATTACGATAACAACCCTTTAAAACAAAAAAAACCACCTAGGGGTGGATTCCACCCTGTTAGCCCCTGCATAGGAAAACATGACTAGACAGTTCATAATAGGTATGATTTCGTTTAGCCATATTATTTTCATTCGATGTTCCTTCTAACAAATTCATTACATGTGTCATTTAAGGATAGTATCAAGATTTCATCAAACTTCATTTTAAATAATTACTTCCGCTTTCCTATCATGTATAAAATCATCGGAATCAATTCGATTATTCATTGATTTATTCTGATATTCTTCACGAACGTCTATGGCTCTTCGGCAATCTTCGTAAAATTTTCCGGCTAACTTTACCGGCTATCTTCACACAGGTTGATGCCATAGGTAAAGCGTTTCATAACAAGAGGGTAGGTTGCATGGACAGAGATAAGCATAAGAATGGAAGAACCTATTATATTTATCATTACATAAACAGGGTGTCCCATGATTAGACCGACTAGTCGCTTGGCGATATATTCTTGACATCATTTCAGATAAATTCGACCCAAATCATACAATTCAAAAATGTCGAACCTGGGGAAGAGAGAACTAGAGGGTAGAATCACCTGTACCGAAGGATTCGCGATCTGAAGCCAATATTCAGTGGAAAGCATACTTTTTTCTCAAAGATATACCGCTTTATGTGTGCACCATATTCTTAACAATCACTAACACATTCATATCACGCAGTACGGCGTAGTGCAGTGCTCTTAGCAGCCCGACGAAACCCTACGAATCGACTCAATTCATATCCATCCGAAAATTTGAATGAGAATGTGTGAAATTGTCTAGAAAAGGAGTTGCAAGATGCAGCAGTAACTGAAAATTTGGTGCACGATATTTATAACGGTCGACAGCGGTCAGCAATTCAAAAAGTTAATACAAGTGATGAGCAGAATCAAATACTGTTTTCGATTCAGCTCGATCCTTTAATGTTCTCGATTTAAGTGATTATCGCGTGATGACTGGAAGGGTAGTAACAACACACATGACAATTTTATTGCATTTCACTACATTCAGAGCAACAAATCCGCAAACATGGTTATCGGAATCACTACATACTCGTAGTATAAAACTAAGTCGCTTTCTATGTCCCTATGTCCCTTTGTATGCTTAATCTTTGAAACTACGCAACGAATTTTGATGCGTTTTTTTTAAATAGATAGAGTGATTCAAGAGGAAGGTTTATATGTATAATAGCAGCCATTAAATAGTGAAGAAGTACTGTTATTTCTTAGGTTTCTAATGTGATGTCGTGAATAATTTCATTTTTTCCGCTTACATTGCAAACGCAGGCTGAACCCTACGAGTTTCATCAAAATTATGTACTAAGTATTGTACACATTGAGAGGGTCTACAGAAAAGTCCGTGATGGTATATATCTATCTCTTATGGATAACCCACAATAACTTTTTTTGTCATTCACTTTTTACGACAAATAATGGCTAATTTCGAAGCGATTTTAACCAATACAGCATTAATCCTTAACCAATTAAATACCTTGAATACATTGTTCATCCAATATAGATCTATATGGACCGTATGATTTAAGTGAATATTTTCGAATATATTACCGTGCGAAGCAGGGGCGGGTCGCTAGTAACAAATAAATGAGTCGTGTTCTCAGTTCTCGAATGTTAACTACAGCGTTTCCCAACCTTTCAGTATTAGCGGCCCAATTTTCGATCTCAAATTTCATCGCGCCCCCCTTTAGTTAGTAAATTGCTTCTAATTCGAGCCATGCAAGAACCGTTTGGGGCAGGGACTGGTTGTTGGTGCTCGCCCTTGAATTCATTCGCGCCCTCCAAGGGGTGCGCGCCCCACAGGTTGGGAAACGCTGGGTTACTCTCTTAGACTAAGTATATATATATATATATAGGATATATATATAGGATATAGTCTAAGGTTACTCTATGCGTGATTCTGAGGAGCATTCTTTTCTTCCTTTCAGTAGTACATGATCTGACCAATATACAAGAGAAGCCAGATTAGAGAATAACAATGAATCTCATATGTCGGTACTTTAGGATGAGTAGATTTTGGCACAATTCATCGAAGAAACATTCTGTTGACATCAAAGAAAATGCTCGGTTTTTTTATTGTTATGATGAATTGTTGGTATTATGGAAACATATTAAGTGATTTCGCTGGGAAGCAACATCAGTTTAGAAGCACAAACTGAGTTTGCCCTCTGGCGAAATCAATTCTGTTTCCATAATCCCTACAGTTTATCATTTATAATAATATAACCGAGCATCCATTCGACAATGTTGTGATTTTGAACTGATGGGCATCACTTCCAATTGATGTTGCTTCTCGACAAAATCAGTTCAATACCATGATCACACCCGTTCATCATAACAATTACATAAGCAATCATGCCAACGTCAGTGGCCTACGGGGATAAGTCACCGGGTTGTGAAGCCGGTAGTCCTGTGTTCGAACTCAGTTAAGGGCATGGATTGTGTGTGTCCTATTCGTTACGAATCAAAAAATTGATGTAAGTACTTGTTTAGTATGAATGAACCTTATGTAAAGTGTGATTTACTCATCTTGGTAACCGATTTTTTCTCGAAAAGGGATAAAGATTTTTTAATTTTGTTGACGATATTTGGTTCAAGTCAATGTTGACTCGAGATGTGCATAAAAGTCGAAGAAAAAAATTAAGAAGCCTGGCGTCGCGGCGCCTTCAAACATTTTTTTATGAGAATATACTTTTTTTATTAAATCATTCGAAAGAGAATTTAATTCTTAATGTTTCTTCTGAATACCATTTTTGTCTATTCCTCACCGTCATCGACCTGCAGCATGTTTTATGTTAATTATGTTCCATTTATTTTCCCTGTATTGTGACAGTATGCCTTGATTTAGAGACATATATAGTCCGTTCACGAAAGGTTGAGCACATAGTAGGCGTTTCTTATTTATCTGAAGTTGGCAGTATTTACTGTCATAACGTAAAATAAAGTCAACGTTGCCGAATGTACCCGGCCTCGTCCGACGAGCTTCCTAGTTATTAGAAAACTCTATGCAATATTGACAACATTGCGTATCAATCTGACAAGAAAATAAAGAACATAACCTAAAATTTTAATATACACAGTGGAATATGCCAAATTTCCATGGCCAACCGACGGCTCAACCTTTCGTGAACGGACTATATATGATTGTGTTTTTAAAAATCTGAGAGACTTTGTAGCAAACAATTTCTCAATCATTATATTCATCAAATATTATTTTATAACAATAAACATTTTTTAATAACAAATGGAACATGTCAAATCATATGTTCTATATACTGGCCATTATGATCCATACGTAGATTTTATCTATTTTCTATTTCATTTTACCTAAGTGACTCTGTCCAAAATATAAGGGGTTCACTTGGACAAAATATTAGAGTTCACTCGGACGAAGTAACTTATAATGAACTAAGGAAAAGATATAATTTATGTATGGATCATAATGGCCGCTATGTCGAACATATAATTTGACATGTTGCATTTATTCTGAAAAATGTTTATTGTTTTAATATATAATATTTGATAAAATAAATTATTGAAAAATAGTTTGCTACAAAGTCTTTGATTTTAAGAAACTTTATCATATTTATGTCTCCAAATCAAAGCATACTGTCACAATACAGAGAAAAATAAATGGAATAGAATTGAATTGCAGATCGATGACGAAGAGAAATAGGAAAAAATTGTATTCAGAAGAAACATTCAGAAGATTCAGAACTTGAAATAGCTTTTTGATGAAACAATAAGAAAAGTATGTTCCTCAAAAATTATAATTTTGAAGGCGCTGTGACGCCAGGCTTCTTAATTATTTTCTTCGTCTCTTATGCACATTTCAAGACAACATTGACTAGTACTAAATACCGTCAACATAATGAAAAAAATCCTTCATCTCTTTTCGAGAAAAAATAAGTTATCAAGAAAAGTGAATCACCCTGTACAGGTTTGAACATTCACATCGGAAACATACAATATTCAATACATAAGTAGATAATTTTGCCATCCAGTTGTATATTCGAGATGTTTACGTGCCAGGCAATCCTTTGAATAGATGACCGACTGCAATAATTTAGTGTTGTCTCTCTCTTTTCATGAGGAGTGGTTCAATTCAAGCATTGAATCGTTCAATGTACCAGTCTGCCTGTAAAGCCTGTCCCAGACAATGCGTGCATTCGGCCAATGTGCCTTCGTAGTTCGCCTTCGGGTACCCTCCCAGACACTGCGCCAATCGCGAAATGTTCGACATTCGACATTCTGTTGACAAACGTTCGCCAAACGGCCTCAGTATAGAACAGTAGCGGAGAGACTAAACGAATAATACCTAAAAACACCGTGTAATCACGTCGCACGACTCGTGACTGAAGACAGAATAGGCCGTATAGTACGCGTAGATAAACACATTGTCTGGGAGCTAACACGAATGTGCGCGAATGTACTTCGTCTTCCTTTGGTTCGTGCAGCCCGTACCGACAAGGCTTCGGATAGAAGGCCAATGCCGAATGATACACGAAGTTGAGCTCCCACACACTACGCGAAGCACCGCCAATGCCGAATATTCGTCGAATGCACGCATTGTCTGGGACCGGCTTTATACTCGATTCAAGTAATTTCCGTTGCCTGCCATACTGCTTGTATTAAGCCACTGCACTGCAAGGCTAAATTATTGTAATCGGTCATTCATTCAGAAAGTTACATATAAAGCCGGTCCCAGACAATGCGTGTATTTGACGAATGTTCGGCATTGGCGGTGCTTCGCGTAGTGTGTGGGAGCTCAAATTCGGCCCGATTACTATGGCCCACACGCTATGCGAAGCATCGCCAATGCCGAACATTTGTCAAATACACGCATGTCTGGGACCGGCTAAACGTTTAACTCTCGTATATACAATGCCTCAACTGAATGGAAAATGATCTTTCATTATGTCTTATGCATTGTATATCGTATGTTTCCGATGCGAGTTTTCAAACCTGTTTATGTCAAAGAAAAAGTTAAAATACTGAGATTGGGTAAATACCCTTCATGAGCTGAGCCCATAAAAATGAATGTGAGTGAGTGATAACCTAGCATCTTGGAAGAAGATAATAATTTACTTCTGATAATAGCATAAAGTGAATTAATATCCTCTGTCTACATAGGTAAGACCTTAGGAATAATTCATATACGGGGACTTTATAAATGATTGTAACATCGTAGGGTGCTTGTGAAAATTTTTTATCTTGTCGTTTCTCATGCAAAGTCTATAAAATTATAATTCCAGTCATATTTTTCAAGTTCTATCGGAATGACCAACCTAAACTCCCAGTATCGTTTGTTTAAATTAAATTTCAAAGCAGAATATAAATATCTATAAAAGTCCAACGCCAACTGCGTTATTATAATCATTTATAGAGACCCTGTATAATATTATTCTCGAGTTTCATTCGGAACTATTGTCAAAATCTGTTTCGGTTCTCTGATTTCATACCTTAACGTTTTGTGGATAGTCATTCGGAAAAGTCATTTTCTATTTGCCAAATTCATTTCACTTCCAACCATACATATACAGGGTGTCCCGTAAATACCACGCGAAAGTGACACTGGAGATTGACATTAGGTCTTTCAGATAGCATCAACATGACCTCAGTAAAAGTCCGCTGGTTTCCGAGATATAACCACTTTTGTGTTTTTTTTGAAAATCTCCAATTTTCGGTCTTCAAACTCATGTTTTTTTTTACCTAGGCTACCCTGAATAGTTGCTTTAAACAATGAAGTAATAACTTCACCGAGAACTAGAACAAAATCTTTTAAAAAAATGTCTAACTTGTTGTATTTTATGACGAAGTTAAAACGTTAACCTAAGTTTGACTGACTGATGTGAAAAAAAATCAGACTGAATTGACAAATAATCGTAAAAACTGGTCCATTTCCAGCACTTTTCAAAATGATACAACACTACCAATTTTTTTATGTTTATGTTTTATGTTAAAAATTAGGAAAAATGCACAAGTATCACCTGTTGCCAAATTACATGTTGCTTGATATTCTTTCCTCGCTACCGTTTCAAACAACCATTATTTTTGCTTTTCTTTCTCTTTTATCTCACATTCTCTTTCATTTTTTGTTTGCAAAAGTGGTTATATCTCGAAAACCAGCGGACTTTTACTGAGGTCATGTTGATGCTATCTGATAGACCTAATGCCAATCTATCTCCAGTGTCACTTTCGCGTGGTATTTACGGGACACCCTGTATAAGTCTATGCTTCCAACTAAGGTGAATTCCGAAATTATTCAGGCAAATTAAAGGCTAAGATCGTCAAATAAAACACGAATCAATCGATTTCGCATCAGTTTGATTGATTTTGGTTTTAGTCGATAGGAATGTAAAAAATGAACTGAAATTCGAAAAGAAATAATTACATTTCACCAATCAATGTGATTGGAAGTTGTGAATTGATGGAAATGAAGAAATTTTTTTTCATAAAAGAATGTACAATGTGCGACAATACATCCTGCATTTTCGATATGAAAGAGATCACAAGTCTCACAATTTTATTGAACGCGTTCAATTACCAGTTGAAATTGAAATCCCAATAAGTAGGTTTAATATCTCTGTTGTGAACCCTCTATTGCATACGGAGCCTGTTTTGGCTGCTAAACTTCAGTATATATTTATTTACTTCATTAAAAAGAGTAACAAAATGATATTATGGAAACAATTGTTAATTTATACTTGAACGGAGTAGTTTTCGATGTCTATGGCTAACGTACTATGCCATATTATATTCGCTTCATACAGTAGAATATACTGGATCTTAATTGGTGAAAATTGTATGACAAAAAAAAAATTCCCACGTAAATATGAATGATGTTCTGCAAAGCCTTCTTCTTCGATCTCTTTTACAGTTTATTCAAAATATTTGTTCTCTCTACTTCATTTACTTTTTGGCTTCGTATGCAATAACAATTAAGTGAATCCTGAAATTGATCCTCATACATTCAAAGTTCTTCGTTTTTTTCCCTCCGGAATGCACTATACTTTTCATGTTATAAGAATGAATATACTGCTGACTGCAACAAACCTATTTCTATTGCTGTCTTAGTAACGATGATTACCTGTGTGATTCCGATAAAGCTTGTGCAACCAAAAACGTAAAAAACACACAATTATTTCACCATCTGATACATATTCTTTTGATGGCGAAACAGCTTCTTTCATCTATAGAGATGAATCTCGAACACCTCCAAAAAGGGCGTGGAAAACCCAAGCAAAGATGTAAGAACTACCTCTGGATTTGGTAGGTCTTGCAAAATTGACCATGATTCACCAAATGAATCGTCAATTACGCCAAAACAATTGTTCTCATACAAATTGTAGGAAATCTGAAGTATTTTCTGCTCAAATGAGAAGATTGACTGCTATTTTTTTCTGAAATAATAAACTCATTTCACTAAAACAGAAAAATAATTTTTAATTTTCAATTTGATAATTCATGGAATAGAAGGTTGAAAATAGTCACTTGCAGTTACAGAATAAATGAAATGAACATTTATACACTCTGAACAACCCAATGATTCAAAGTTTCCACTAAAAATTTACTATAGGTACCTTATTGATCACACCAGAAATCCTCTGCCAACAACGCACTCTCTTCCTCACTTCGCTTCCTGAATATTATATCCTACAAGGTTCGATCAATTCCAGAGTAGATACATTTCCACACATTCATCCAGGATATATGTGAAACGGGAAATTCCAATATCCGAGGTACGGAGATCCGAATTCGTTCGCCTTCATCTCGAGGTACATTAAATAATCCACATAATTGATGAGAAAATTGGAAGGAAGTGGTGGAAGCATGAAACTTGAGTCTGCATTATAGGAGCAGCATGAATATTGTAGTGAACTTGAATTGACTGATGACTCCAAATGTACCTTTCTAGTTACGTTGATGTAACTAGTTAACAATACGCTTGGTGAGAGATTAGTCTTACGCTACAGTTTCGACTTGAAATAGAATTGATTATTTCAAGATGAAAATTAGTTTGAATAGAATAGGACGTACCCTATTGAAGTTCTTGGTATGTTCTCTAACGACAAATGATTACCGAAACATTTAATGAAAAATTTGAGAAAAGCCCTTAGCAGGTGCTTTTTAGCGTTCGTTCATCCGTGAGGCAATAATAATAATGATAATAATATTAGTTTTTTAAGCAACGAAGGACGACCGACCCAGGGCCCAGGTTCCAGGAGAAGAAGAACACCGAAGACCTCAGAGCTCAATCCCCCTGATACTTGCTATCCGGGATGAGTGAATGTTCCCCTTAGTAGGGAGTGTAATAGCCGATCGCTAGGGGGTGTGAAAAATCACACCCTTTCTACGATAATAGGGTCAAGTAGATTTTGTCTTTATTTCAAAATAGAGAAAATTTATATTCAAATACTCGAAGTGAAATATGGTCAAAGTTTACAGCAAAAATTCATTCACCGAATATGGCTCTAGCCTCAGAAGCAGTTGAAAGATCTGTCTCTTAAAACCAGTCAGGGTAGTTTCTTCTCTCATTTGGGGTGGCAGTTTGTTGAAGAACTTTATGCAGGCTACTTGAATTGCGCTCGGTTAGGGTCAGTCTATGTCTAGGGTACTAGGGTTCCGTTGTTCTTGTGTTATATTTACTGGTGGTTTTCTGTTAAAAATATTTTCTATTTCTAAAAACGAACAGATGACATTCTTGAATGTAGATAGCGACTGCTGTGCAGAATTCTCGGAATCCCAGTTTGTAAATGATACGGAGAGCTCTTTTTTGTATTTTTAAGATTTCCTTCATTCCAGATGAGGCTCCATAAAAGACAATCCCATATCTTATCTTTGATTCAAAAGCAGCTTGGTATATTGTTTTCAGGATATATACTCAAGACACCCAGGGAGTAACAGATAGAACTAAGTTCTTTGCGTAACTTGGAGATATGGTCATTACAATTTAGAGAGCTGTCTATTACCAGACCCAGGAAGTTACTGCTTCTCTCCAATGGTGATTCGAAATCCATTCTTCTGATGTATTCAGGCATTTCAAAGTTTGCATGGCTCGTGTGAAATAGGATGGCACTTGTTTTCTGAGTATTTGGACACAACTGATATTTTAGGAACTAATCATTTATTTTTGCTATGGTAGAATCTATGAGGCGCCTCAGATCGGCTATAGTTTTTGCTTTCAGCAACAGATTTGTGTCATCGGCATAGTTTATCAATGAACACTCGATTATTGAAGATGTTTCAGCCAGCAGGTCATTCAAGAAGATGATGAAGATGGTTGGTCCTAGAATGCTTCCTTGAGGCACTCCTTATTCAATAGGAATTGGTTTTGATGTAGCTTCTAAATCTCCATCTGTGATTACAACTTGTTGGATTCGGCAGGAAAGATATGATCTAAACCATAAGGTTCCCCTTATGCCATAAGAAGTCATTTTTTTAAGAATGTGCTCATGGTTAAGAGTATCAAACACTCTAGAAAGATCCAGGAAAACCGCGATGGTAAATTCAGAATCCTCCAGGGCCCTCAGTGTTATCTTTATAAACTCGAAAATAATACAATAAGTTCGGTTTCCACTTGGCCACGGAATTTTGACTGAACATTCAATATATCGATCTCCATTCACAAAATAAATTTCACTCAAATAGAATACCCTCTTATGGAAACATGAAGTTTCTTCTTTCCAATAATTCTATTGAATTTTTCTGGTTTTGTTCACACTATGGCAAACATATTTTTCTTGAGGCTTGTTATGAGCATCTTGCATTTGGCCGCAACATTTCATTTCGATTGGTTTCGTTTTTTCTGATATATTGAGGAACAAAAATTTAGAATGGCCATATTTTATGGAACACCCTGTAAGAATTGGTCGGTTAACGAACTTAACCGACCCATTTGGGACCCGAACTCATCCTGAAAATTTCAAGTCTTTAGGACAATCCCTTCGAAAGTTATTGTGGTAACGGACGGCCGGATGGCCCCACGGACAGAATTGAATTCGACCACGAATTCGTCATCAGGGAGTCTAACCCTATCGTTTGAGACCATTTTGGATCACAATTTGAAAATTACAGATTTTCGGGCAAAATGATATAGCACTCGTTGACTCGTTCAAGTAGAATGAGCGCTAAAAAAGCAGAAAAAATGGAAGTAGTCCAAATATTATTTCAATAACACAAATCTTTAGCTTTAATAACTGTTTCGGTTCGAATGACAACTGATTCGACGTAATTCTCTTCTCTTTGCATTGTATTCAATTCATCCGAAAATTGGAAAAATTAGGACACTTTGCTAAAGTTCAGATGTATGTGTTTTTTTTTTTCAATTTCACACTGTCTGATGAGGTTCTAAAAGTGGAATGAGAATTATAAGAGGTCCCGTCTAGGTGTATCCAAATACTTAATACTTCGGTATATTTATTGATTTCAATTGGGTATATTTAAAAAAATTGCTTCAAATTAGTGGATCATTTGTTGTTTATAACCTAACTGTGTGATACATCGATCACTGATTTGAAGCCATTTCTCTATAAATATACCCATTTGAAATCAATAAATATTATAAACTGAGAAGACATAAACACTACGTAAAGACACTATACTTTATACTACATCAAATAATTCACATAATTGATGGGAAAATTGAAAGGAAGTGGTGAAAGAGTCTGCATTATAGCATCAGCACGAGTATTGTAGTCACAGAGATAGAATAGCATAGAGTTTCCATCATTGAAATAAACCTGGTATCAAATCCGTCATATTACTATTTTTGCTGCTTAAAAAACAATTATAAAATGGTATCGTGTGCTGTAAGGCTTTGTTCAAGCAGGTAAGAGACAGACAAGAAGAAAATTATAGGAAAAACATTTCACTGGCAAGGATGAGTACTGAACAGACCCGCATTAGAAATATTTTCATATCTTGATTGGTTATCTCATATCTTTTTGTATGTGTATTATCGCCTGAAAAAAATTGTTTATTCGATATTCAATTCACCTCATTGCAATAGGTTTCTTCAAGACGAAACACGTCGTATTTCTTGAATAAATCAGATTATCTTATTAAAAGTTGACTTAATTCGACCCTGAATTTTCTGCTATATTGGTCCCGACTTAGCCCCGCCAAGTGGTACTATTTTTCCTCACTCAATTGTATGTCATAGCATTTCCTCTCTATTCTATCTCTATGATTGTAGTGAACTTGGACTGACTGACGACTCCAAATGTACCTTTCTCGTTACGTTAATGTAATCATTAATATTACGCTTGGTGAGAAATCAGTCTTCCGCTACAGTTTCAGCTTGAAATAGAATCGATTATTTCAAGATGGAACTTGGTTTGAATAGAATATGATGTACCTAATTGAAGTTATGAGTTATAACGATGACCAGAATGTTGAATAAAAGAGGAGAACATAGTAGAAATATTCCAAATATTATTTCAATAACACTTATCTTAGGTATAGATCAAACAAAGGTTGAAATATTATAACTTGTATAGGTTCAAATTATATCCGATTCGACGTAATTCTCATTACTTGTATTTGTTTCATAAAAAATTGGAAAAATTATATAATTAAATAGGTATACATACAATATTTATTGATTTCAATGGGTATATTAAGAGAAATTGCTTCAAATTATTATACATACAGGTTTGGAACTTCACATCGGAAACATACAAAATTCAATGCACCAGAGAGAGAATTTGATCGTGCAGTTGACCAGTGCTATAAAGGGCGATCCACACATTTCCGTGACGCGACGGCAACGTTGCTGTCAGTGCAGCACTCCCTTCAGTGTAATTTTTCACCATCTACACAGCAACGTACGGTGTCGTCGGTATCAGTGTGTTTTGGCTTTTTCTGTTTGGATCTGGTGTCAGAAGTGAATATTATTGTCTTGCGAATTGAATTGCTGCTCATAAGATCTGGCTTTTGGACAAGGAAGAAGTGTTGATCTAGGATTCGTTCGAGGACTAAATGAAGAGAAACAGTTCACGGATGTCTGACAAGACTTTTTATTTCAACTTATACGACTGACTTTTCATACAACTAATCAATATTGTTCATAAAACATAAAACTTATAATTGCTGCAAATTGTAACGTTATTATTTTGAATTTATCATAAAATGTAGTTTTGCCAAATTTACTAAATCTTTTTCGAAAGTTATTAGTTAGTAGACTTATTTGAATTGTTAATTTTCTAAATTTCCTCATTGTTGTGGTTCTTTACTTCATTTATCTACCTTTGTCTCAAATTGTTTTCCAACAGAAAGCGGTTTGTTTATTATTTAAAATTGTGAGGTTAGTGCTGTTGTCATTTTGTAGTTCAAAAGCAGTGGTTTAAATTATTTGGCCTCAGTAAAGTACTTCCGAAAATCGTGGAAGAATTATAGAAATGGATTTAAAGAAGCCCTCCTCTGGTGTAAACTGCGTAGATTATCAGTACCGTAATGAATCCTTTATATTATTTTGGTTTTGATGTGTTTTTCTTCTTCGCTATGACAACTGATAGGCTCTGTGAACTTTGAGTATCCGGAAATTTCTGTGCGACTGTCAGGGCGGACATTTTGTTGTGCGGAGGTCGTGTGGAAGGTTTAGACATTTTGGAAGAGAATTTTGAATCTAGATTCATCCTCGTTGTGAGAGATTATATCTTCGAGTGTCATTGTTCCCTGAGATTGTCATTCCATAGCTGCGTGAAGTATTTTGGAATATTTTGGGAAATATAGACTTTTCCACATGGAGTCCGTACAGAATCTATCTTGCACCTCTAGGTATGCATACATTTTCTATCTGGAACCAGTAGTCTGACCATTTTCTTTTATTAGGTTTTTGTATAGCGAATATTGTATTTGAAGGAAGTTTACGACTGAATTGGAGGTTGAACCTATCTCCCTCGAACAACAGAGGTAACTAAAACATCCTTAATAGCTCTTGAATAGTTTCTTATAGTATTTTGTTAGGGTCCACGTGCCTGACATGTCTTCTTGGCTGAATTATCTATGTACCTGTCAGTTAGAGGTACTCACGAACCTGCCAGTTAGAGGTATCAATTGGCATCCACTTGCCTGTTATCTTGGAGGTATCTACGTACCTGGCGTTATTAGTTGGAGCTACATATCTACGTTCTGGAGTAGTTTGTGAAGGTAACCAGTGCGTAGCACTGGCTTTAACATTGTAAATTATTGGTCTTTTATTTTGATAATCTGTGAGATTATTCTGTAGGGTAATTTTATATATAATTGTGAGCAATTATAGTGAGGTGCACTTCATAAGTTGCGTTGGGTACCAACAAAGGTGTTCGTATATCCCTTCAGGTTTTATTATAGGATAATTGATCGGTACTCCCTTCAGAAACCATTGTTTTAGTTAAAGTAGTTATTGACAGCCTAGACCAGAATGTAAGCTGATTGGTTGGGTTTTTTTGTGAACTTAGATTATTCGTTCTTATCTAATTTAGTGTGTTTAGTAAGTTTCCTTCTGACTACCCCTTGGGGGAAAATATTTATCCGTATTGTATCAACCACTGCACATATATTTTGTGTTGGTAATAAATTATTGTGACTTGAATTTTGAGGGATTTTTGTTAACTCTTACTCTGGTAGAGGAGTAAGCAGTTCATTAACCTTGAGTAGGCAGGCATTACTCTACCTGGCGCCCATTACATTCCATCCGATAAAACTCACTCCCGTCTTCACTGAGTGTAGCCGCGAGCCTATTGCATTGAGACCGGCTTTCCCCAAAGGCTACGTTTCAAAATGAATTGTCCAACAAGAAGAAGTGAAAATAAGACACTGGGTGCATCCCATTTGACATTAGTCAAAATTGAATTATTCTCATGACAGCCGTGCACCGCGATGGCCGGAATATCACTGCATCGGGCATGTTTGAATACCGTCTTTTCCCTATGCTTCAATTAGACACTTGTATTTTCCGATATATTTTTTATTGAATGTCATTCTACGGTACGTCGCGTCACTGAAATATGTGGATCAACCTTAATGGAAAATTTCACTTGATTCGTAACTCTCTGAATGGACGAGCGACTAGAATATTGTAGTTTGGTCCCAACCATATTATCTATTCATTGGACCATTCATCGCGTCAACAAGATGCGAAACAAGACATGTAAATGTGTCCACTGTCCAGTATAGCACTGTCCAACTGCACGGCAAAATACTCCCTCTAATGCATTGAGTATCGTATGTTTCCAATATGAATTTGCAAACCTGTATATCAATCACTAGTTTGAAGCAATTCCTGTGAATATTTCCATTTAAAATCAATAAATATTATAAACTGTAAACTGAGAATGAACTGTGTCGGTTCAAATTATATCTGATTCGATGTACCTAGTTTTTTCACTTTGCATTGTTTTTTTTTCATCCAATAATTTTAAAAATTTGTGACATAGTTTGCTGTAGTTCAGACGTATGATTTTTCTTTAATTTCCCACTGTAAGAGTTCTCTGAAGAAATTTTCAAATTGAGATGAGAATAAGATGGGGTCCCGTCTGCGAATACCAAAACTTAAAAGCTACTTCGGTTTCTTCAACTGAGCATTTTTCAAAAACGTTCTGTTTCGATTGATTGCGTCAATAAGTTGAGGTGTATCGACTTGAATTTGAAAAAGGACTCTGTATAATTGAATACAAACATATACAATATTCATTGATTTTCATTCGGTATATTAAAAAATTGCTACAAATTAGTGGAACCTTTATTGTTCAACTCATCTTTGGCGGTATATCAATCACTAATTTGAAGCAATGCCTTTAAATATCCCCAAACTGAGAAGAGATGAATACTCCCGAAAGATATTATACTATATGTTATATTTCGACATAGTTGATGAGAAAATCAGAAGGAAGCGGTGGAAGCATGAAACTTGCATCTGCATTATAGCAGCAGCATGAAATCATGAATATTGTATTGAACTTGGACTGACTGACGACGACTCCAAATGTACCTTGCTCGTTACGTTAATGTAACTAGTTAACAATACGCTGGGTGAGAAACAGTTTCAGCACGAAATAGAATCGATTTTTTCGAAATAAAAACTAGTTTGAGTAGAATATGACGAACCTTTTCGAAGCTCTAGGTATGTTCTCTAACGACAAATAATCACCAAAATGTTGAATAAAGAGGAGAAAATACTCCAAAAATACTTTTATAACTGTATCGGTTCAAATGATATCGGATTACGTAATTCTCTTCACTTTGCATTGTATTTAATTCATTCAAAAATTCGAAAATTGAATATAAATTCTGGTTTACGTTCTGTCAATGTTTTCAAATTCATTACCAATGAACAAAAATTTAAGAAAAACTTTGAGCAGATGCTTTTTGGCGCTCGTTCATGGGTGGAGCAATAATGCTATTACCTTAAATTTCTGTATAGGACTTGGGATTTATGCTGAGTAGATGAATGCAAAATATCAGCACGATCGGAATAACATTGTGAGAATTATCAAAGAAATAAAATAAGTAATTGAAAATTAAAAAAATTAAAATAAATAATTTAAAGAAAAATTATTGCTTCAAATGAAATTTTGTTAAACATTTAGTATATCAATCTTCATTCACAAAATAAATTTCACTCGATTTGGATATTTTGTTATGAAAATATAAAGATTTTATTTTCAATATTCCATTGAAATTTCCCATGATTTTGTTGAAACAATGTCCACAAAATTTCGCATGAGGCTTACTATGAGCATCTTGCATGTGATCACAGAATTTCATTTTGCCTGGCTTCGTTTTGTCCGAGAGTTAGAGGAACAAAAATTTTGAATGGCCATATTTCATGGAACACTCTGTTCGTGGCTGGTGAACGAACTTAAACGCAGCAATTGGGAACCAAACCCACACTGAGAATCTCAAGTCTCTAGGACAATTCCTTCGAAAGTTATCGTGCTTACAACCGGCCGGATGGTCCAAGGGACAGAAATCAATTTGACCATGGATTCGTAACCAGGAAGTCGAACCTTATCGTTTGAAACCATTCTCGTTTCAAAATTCGAAAATTATAGACATTTGGCAGAAGGATAATGCACTCGTTAAATAAAACGCTCAAAAAGACAAAGTCTATAGGTACCGACTGTACTTGCTTCAAACAAATCAACAAAAGTAGTCCCTGATGTTCCATCTTTCGAATTTTCTACCTTCCCGATGAGGGGGGTAAACAACAATTAATTATACGCTTCCTCCCCGGATATAAACGGGATTGCAGTTTATAAATCTGCGCCACAAAAAAAACGAGAGATATACGGTCGTACAATCCGACGTGGAGCGTCAAATTCGTTGTGGATTTACGGCCTCAGATTACCCCGTTCCTCTTATTGATTCCATTCGAATAAACGAAATGGTCCGAAAGTACAGTTCTCCGCAGTGGCGTGCCATAAAATACTTTGCTGTTTCTGATTATGTGAATTTATAGTTTTTTTATTTGGATTGCTTCCTTTTTTGATGGGCTCATCTTTTCGGAATTATTTGATAGATGTCTCCGAAAATCTTGAATATTTTATTCTTATGTAAAGGTGAATTTTCGAAACTGCTATTTCAGAAAATTTGTCAAGCCTATATAATATACAGTTCTGAAGAGCCAATTGAATGACTTCGATAATAATAATGTATATCAACTATTGAAATATTATTTGCGCTATTCCCATCATTCTTGCTTTGATGCAACTTATTAGTTATTTCCAGATAGACAATACTTTTTACCAACAACAGTTTGGTATGGCTATAGGTTCACCACATACCAAACAACAAAAAGTCTATATGTATGAAAGAACGTCAAAAATATATCGATCGAAATATAATCTGGGAAGACACTGCATTTCTAAAAAACATTATAAGTATTCAATCCCAGTCTCTGAAACACTTATAATTAAAAAAAAACTAATAATTAAGATGAAGTGTTCCTGCCAAAATCTTTGCACTTATTTGTCAGGAGCAAATTGTTTTTGAAAAAATTGTTGCAAACAGTAAAACTAAAAAAAAATAAATGAAAAGGATAATGTAACGTTTCGGTGTCTATATCAAACACCTTCTTCAGACAAACTTGCCAAATCTTCAGAATTGTGTGTTTTTTCATTTGCAGTCTAATTGACATTGAAAGTTGTCAACAAATAGAAACGTTGATATTTTTAGTTTTGAAATTTCCTGATGTAATTTCTTTCTTCGATAAATCAATCCAAATACGATCTATTCCAACAAAACCATTGGCCAAATTATCTACTTCATCTAACAAAATATATGTGGATTCCTTAATTTTCCTTTTATAATTATCAGGTTCCGTCATTAGGATCTTTGTGTTGTTTCAGTTCATCATATGATCTCCGCTATTTGAACATACATGATCAGCGATTTGTGATCTTGTAATGTCTCTATTTTTGATGTTGTTCTCATGTTTCAGTTTTCTTATCTCTAAAGGTCTTGATGATGTCTCTCCTATATAAGATTTTCCACATATACAGGGAATATTGTAAACTCATTCATCAGTTTCGTTTTAGTCAGAATGGATCTCGAAACATTTTTTGTTTTGAAAACAGTTCTTCTGTTGACTTTGGAACCAATTATTTTTATTTTCTCTGAAAGGCCAGAAATATAAGGAACGACGTTCAACAAATTTGGTTGCTCTTAACGGTTTTCTGTTTGTAGCTGATCATCTTTAGAATTTTGATTAGATATCTTTCGTTCTGAATTTTAAATTATTCCCCCTATAAAATTTGGTGGATATTGATTATCTGGTAGAAACTCTTTAATGAAGGCAATTTCATTGTTTCTAATTTCAGGTGTAGATGAAATCAAAAAGGCCCTACATAAAGTTATTTCATAAGAACTGTTATTACATTCAATATGCTCTCTTCAAGAAGATAAAATTAAAGAAATTGGGAATATATCTGATAAATTATAAAATGCCAACGCAATTGAACACAATAGTATGAAACTACAAGTAACAATAAGTCAAACCGATCCAGCTCAACGATAACCAATGTGAAATCATAATAAGGTTATCTGGAAAGATTTGGAGAATTGGCAAGAAATTCAATGTGAGAAAAACATTCAATACTCAAGATACTATCAGGGCTGATCTAACTGAAGCAAAACCTGAAGATGAAAACTAACTCACCGAAAATTGCCTAAAGTACCTTGTAAGTGTCGTGGGACGTATAACGGCATAATATCAAAATAATAAGAAACGTAGAAAATCAAAGGAAGCAATCAACTAATAATTTCATCAGTTAATAGTCGGTTGACCTCAGAACAAACATTTTCAAAGATGAACAAAAGTTGCAAGTTTTCAGTGATTTCTTGACGAAATTTAACGAATGCTGGATGAAATAATATTTCATTATCAAGAATTCCAAATATTTCAACTGTTTTACATGTTCAAGAACCAGAGCTGAAGTCATACAAAAGAGTTCTTAAGTTACGAGTCCTGGGCCCTTATTCTGGACAAGTGATCTTTCAAAGCGTATATGAACTTCAATGCGCGAGTCCCTATTTTACCTGCAAAAATGCGAACCGCGCAATTAAGTTCCTATACGAATTGAAAGATCATTTGTCGAAAATACGGGGCCTCATCTCATATGACTGCGATTGTCTGTAATTCTAAATGCGTGCATATGTTACAGCATTGTATTCAATTTGCATACAATGCAATGGTTACAGTTACTTGATGACGCGGTATTCATGCATTCCACTGATTGTTCGAGAAAGTTTCCTGTTCAGATTTCTAGTTGTTTTCAGATTTTATTCATGAAAGGTTCTTACTTCTGTTTTTAATTCATCATTGAGCACCTGAATATGAAACTTGGACTTGGATTTCTAGATATGAAAAGATTCAAAATGAGAAATTCAAATCAGAATAACTTGCACTCGCCCGATTCCGACCATTAAGTTCATTTCGTTCGAAAGTTACAATGTTGATGAGAGAAGGTAAAAGAGAATTCTTCATGGCCTCTAGTACTCCATCGGTGACTCCAATCGAACCGCTTAAGACCACTCCCAGCTGAAAATTAGAAACAGAAATTTCGAAAAAACTACACACGCAAATAACTGCAGTAAACACTACACCTTTTCTAATTGTGATTAAGAAAACGTAAAATGTAATTCAGGAAAGCAAATTGAATATCAGAAGACAGAAATTGAAAGAACTTCAAATTCAGAAACGGTAATTCGAATTCCAGAATAGTGATATCTAATTCAGAAATGAGAAATTGTAATTCAGAAAAAGTTCAGCATAAGGAAATCTTCATATGTATTAATTAGAGAAGAGTAGTTGTACAGTTTTTCATTAGAAGGAAGGGGTAAAATTGAAAATCACCCCAATTTCAGAGTGAAAGAATCACTGAATCATCATAAACCGTAACAGTACTACATGCTTCGGCTTTGCAAGAAAATCACTGAAAATCAGGGGGTCTTTTCTAAAAGAAACGATTTCAGGCTAAGTGATTTATTTCGAAGCGAAGGCTTCTGTCATCTGTCATCAAAGAACTTGAAAAACATTTTTTTCATGGGCCTCAATATCACATTTTGTCAGTTCTGATAATTTCTGGTAACAAAAATTTCTGATGAATTCTGTTCTGCCAAACCCTAAATTATCGAGGTTATATCACGATACGTCGAAGCCATTTAAGAATATATCATTATTTTCATGTTCTCAAAAGAAAGTATAGGGTGGCACTCAGCACCCTTCAGCCTAAAGCGATACGTCACTGTTTCAGTTCGCTGCTCCGCCCGTGCGAAAAGGTAATACATCATAGTTCTCGTTCCCATTCACATCCGAGTGACACTGAACGCAAATTTATCGGTGCTGAAAATACATCCATCGTATTCGTATACCTCATGGACTTAAATTATTTCCGCAATAATTTCATCCGTTTCGTTCGCCTCTTTCGAAATAACATAAATCCACGCTGAAATTTGAGGAATAGTTGAGGTATAAGCAGAATCGATTGTCGTGATAAGAAAGTGGGGGTCATTCATTCAAAGAAGTTAGTGTGTCAGGAGAAATTGGTCACAGCTTAGCGGTTCCAATATTCCTGATTCGTAGACAATCACTTCAATTATGCAATTTCACTTTGAACAAGAAAGTGGCGAACGAAATTCGAGCATAATATCGAAGCTGAATTTCGCCAAGAATGCTTATTGTTGTTTCAAAGATGAATAGTACGGTACAGTATGTGCTTAAAAGAACCCCTAGCGGGAAAGTTTTGGAGTACTTTTGATATATTCCATTCTTTATGTTTTTTGGGGTGCTGAATCCAAATCTGAGGTTTGCTAACAAAATTTCGTGACGGAACATAGAAAAATATTCAAAAACAGATGAAAAATATTATTCTTGGTCAGTCTCTGCTTAGTACTAGGAAACTAGAAATTTTTCGTGAAAAACCTTACAAAATGAAAGTACATAAAATTTCCTACAAATTGTACTACCACAGCTTGTTCTGCGGCAACCTGTTTTGGCTCAAATTATAGTTGAAAAAGCGGTATTTTCTTATGACTCAATAAATAAAGAAAAATTGAATTCTATGGTTCCGATGATGCGAATTTTGCATGAACATTCAGTATGTCAGTCTCGATTCACAAAATTCACTCGAAACGGATATTTTGTCATGAAAATATAAAGATTCTTCTTTTCACTAATCAATTTGAATTTTCAATGGTTCTGTTCACACTATGGTCACACAATTTTGCATTAGGCTTATTATACGCATCTTGCATTTGGCCTCAACATTTCATTTGGATTGGTTTCGTTTTGAGATATTGAGGAATAACAAATAAACCCATCGAAATGAAATGTTGCGGCCATATGCAAGATGGTCATAATAAGCTTCATGCAAAATTGTGTGAGGCTAGTGTGAACAGAACCATAAAAAATTCAATTGGAATATTGAAAAGAAGAATCTTTATATTTCAAATATTCGCAATGAAATGTTGCGGCCAAATGCAAGATGCTCATAATAAGCCTTGTGCAAAATTGTGTGACCATAGTGTGAACAGAATCATTGAAAATTCAAATTGAATAGTGAAAAGAAGAATCTTTATATTTCCATAACAAGAAATCCGATTCGAGTGAATTTTTTTTTAATCGAGACTGACATACTGGATGTTCATGCAAAATTCGCAACATCGGAACCATAGAGTTTAATTTTTCTTCATTTATTTAGTCATAAGAAAATACCTCATTTTCAACTATAATTTGAGCCGGAACGGGTTGTCGCAGAACAAGCTGTGGTAGTATAATTTGTAGGAAATTTCATTTTGTATGGAAATGTTTTTCACGAAAAGTTGATAGTTTCCGACTAATAAGTAAAAAACTGACCAAGATGATATTCTTTTTCGTATTTTTTTTTCTATGTTCCTTCACGAAATTTAGTCAGCAAACATCAAATTCGGATTAAGCACCCCAAAAAATTTAAAAAATGAAAGAAATCCAAACTACCCCAAAACTTTTCAGCTAAAAGCACAATTCCACTGGATTAAGGGGCATATTGCACTACTCCCAGCAAATGGGGATACCTCGGTGTTGAAATGCACCTATAAAATCGTTGTCGAAAAACGAGGTAAGGCTGCCTACTGAGCTTCACTCAGGTCACTGTTTTGTGAGTTATCACCTGCACAAGATTGGTAAGGAAAACTCCGATATCCATCGGTCACAGAAACCACTGAGTACATATTATGCCAATGCAATGTATTAGCGTTCACCAAATACCCCAATAATAACACCGAATAAAAGAGTGTGGGAGTAGTTGCTTATAACGATGCAGTGGAAATAAATCGACCTCTATTTTGAATAGAATACTCAGGTAACAGTATTGCCGACGTTTTGGGGGTCTCGTTTTTAAGCCTAGGTCAAGTACAATTAAGAATTTCGTATTTTGCTTTGGTGCAAAGTTAACTGGAGTAAAGTTAACTGGCGTATGGAATAGTTGCCGAGGTGGGTTAAGAGATTGTTTTCTCAAAATAATGAAGGTATCCCAAAAGTATTTGATGAAGAGAATTTTCAATACGGGCATGAGATATTTCTCGAGTCTTTTGTTTCACGAGAAATTTTGGTGACCAACAGATATCGACCAGATTTTGGTGTCATTGTACTCATTGAGTCTTCCTGAACAACATTAGTGGAACCACTATGTGGCGGGATGTCTTTTTTTAGAAAATATGGACTGCCAAATTTCCAAAACCTTTTCACTATAAAAACACAAATTCACTGCTCCAATTTGGTTCATACATCACCTTCCAACATTCAAATAACTATTCCATTTGTTTAATTTCGAGTATATTCAATAATTACTGCAGAAACATCGAAATTCTCGAGGCACCACATATTCACATATTCCAAGAAACGATGCCTTCCTGTAACTCCCGCCATCATTTTATATGTCACCCGCCGAAGGACGGAGCAGTGGTGCCTAACTTACCACGAATAATGACGGGCTCTCCTTAGAATTTATGGATATGTGGTATCTCAAGAATTTCGATATTTTTGCATTAATTATTGAATATACCTGAAATGAAACTATTCGAATAGTTTTTTGAAGGTTCAAAGGTGATTTGTAGATTTAATTGAAGCAGTGAATTTGTGGTTTTATAGTAAAAAAAAGCGACGTGAAGATGGAACATTTTTGAAACTTTGGGGGCCCATATTTTCTAAACAGAGACGGGCCACCACCTGTTGGTTTTACTAATATTGTTCAGGAAGACTCAATGAATACATTGACATCAAAATGTGATCGATATCTGCTGGTCACCGAAATTCGATATTTACCATTTTTCGATATCATACAATCCCTCTGTCAGGTTTTATTGACCTATAAATTCCGAGAAAAGGACTCCTAGAGAATTCAACATTCTGATACAGGGATCAGTCGATATATGTGACATGAATAAATGATGATTGACAGAAAAGCTTTTGTTTTCAAGCGGAGTTTTCAATGTACTGCAAGCAGATATCGAATGAGTTCCTAAGGGATATGAAGGGCTAGTGTGAGGAAGTTAATAGACAGTTAGTCAGAGAAAAGATTCATATACTGTTTGAGGTCCGAAATTCCTAAGAGAGGTTGCAGTCTGTTACATTATTGGTTCTTTGTTTGGTGTTGGTTCTTGTGTGCTCATTCTTTCCGAAGTATTTTCTTCCTCTGTGCTTAATAAAATATAACTAACTAGCAGACCCAACAGACGTTGTTCTGTATACACAAAAATTCATTCAATTCGATCCAGCCGTTTAGTTGCAGAGTAGATGAATAACCTGAATAACGACTACAGCGCCATCTGTTGATCTGATTTCTGATCATAAACATACGGGCATCGGCAATCCAAAATACATTCATACATCCCTCACACTTCGGTACCTTCTCCTACCCGCCTAGTGCCTACCTCGGAGACGCATTTTGGTGCGATTTTATCTTCAACCTGCCATATCTTTTGATGTATTTCATCATAATTGAATGATGTGAAGGGCAATTTCGTTCTAAATTAAATACTGGGTATGAACGACGTATTAATTGGACAAGGATCAATAGCGTATTCATAAAAAAATACTCCCAAAAAATGCATAATTTTGAGAAACATTCGGATACCTTCAAAACGTTATACCGAGTAAACCTTGAAAGATAGATATATATCTATGTATACTATCGCGGACTTTTTTGTAGAACTATTGAAGAGGTACATTTCCGTCATACATTGTTTCCATGTACGTCTTACGGTTTTTGCAGCGCACCTGAAAATTGCTGAGCATGGCTGATTTTGGTACTCATATTTATTATCATTGAAGTTAGAGTAGATTTCCTTAATTTTCTCGGGTGAAAAGTATAGCCTATGTTACCCAGGGATATTGTAGCTTTCTAAAGGTGAAAGAATTATTGAAATCGGTCTAGTAGCTTATGGGTTAACTCGTATCAACGCCACAAACCCACAAACATAAAAATCTTTCCTCTTTATAATATTAGTATAGATGTCTTCATTCAATTATTTCATCGACACTAAATACAAACTCTTTCAATATACAAAAAATTTAAAAGGCGACATCTAGAACACTGTTTAAGTGTACTTTTCAACTTTTTACTCATTCATAAGTTATTTTAGACTAAGTTATCATATAAAATCATCTTAAATTATATTATCGTAAATTAAATTTCGTCGATTCTTCCATAAAAAACTATTCACGAATGGATTCTTGGCAAAATTATAACATGGGCAGTGCGATAATTCCGGAACTTTCTACCAATAACTTTATTAATTTTCGGATATTTTGTCGTTTCAGGTTTCACCAATTTCTTCACAGATGTTGGACTAAGGTTAATTCTGCTAACTGGTGACACCAAGCGAATCTTTTTTGGTATCATTGCATTTTCTTATTTGCACTCATTATACTGACTTACTTTGCTCCCTTTTTGAAATGTACCTGAGGCAAAAATCATCTCGAACAAATAATATCTAGGTACCGGGTTTTTCACTATAATTTGACCCCCCCTTTAACTTTGTTACTGAAGGAGATACAAAAAAATGTTTCGTATAAAAGTTTCACGAAATCAACTTGATATAAGTCTAGAAACTGAAATATATACAGGGTGACCAACATATTGATGGCAACTTCATTTTTTCAAATGGAACACCCTGTATATTTTTCTATATTTGGTTAGCTGTTTATCCCCTGATTTCGAATATGTGTCATATGGTGGTCTATCTTTGTTATTCTGAGCACCACAGAGTTTCAACTTTTAATGACCATCTGGCATAGCGTTTTGGAAGTTCGTGAATATTTAAGTGGCCAATTTGATCTTTGGATTGATAATGGCGCATCCATTTTATGGCCACCCAATAGTCTCGATTCAACACCGATGGACCGTTTTTAAAGCCGTTCCTGAAGGAAAAAAATTACTTCAGAAATAATGACGATGAATGAAAGCGGAGAATAATATTAATGATATAAAATCAACCAATATGAAACCCATAATTCGGAACTAATCCCGTCAACGCACGAAAAATAATGATAATATTGTAATGATTTTGAAGCTTTAATTTCTCACTTGAACCAGAGCCGTAATAATGCTATCAAGAATAGTCTTAACAACTTGAGACACTATATGAAC
The DNA here is from genome assembly GCA_013421045.1 of Propylea japonica. Lineage (NCBI taxonomy): Eukaryota > Metazoa > Arthropoda > Insecta > Coleoptera > Coccinellidae > Propylea > Propylea japonica. The sequence continues at coordinate 48,315,913 of CM024239.1, forward strand.
TATGTGTATTGAATGAAGGTGGTCATTTTGAACAATTTCTTTAGTTGATGTTATTCTTACCATACTACCATAGTTTATCATTTTTCATTGGTTAGGTAATTTTTAAGTATTCTTCCTAAAATATTACTTTTGAGTAGATTGTTTGGATGTAAAGAATTTCGTAGGTATTTCACAATATTTTTTTATCGGTGCCATCATTTCAAAACTTTAAAACTCTGAAAATTGAAGAGACACATTCACATACGGATTTATATTCGAGATCAGGAAGAAGTAGACTATCAAAAAAAGGAAGAATATACAGGACAGGGTCTCCCATTTGAAAAAATATAGGTGCATTCAATGTATTTCACCCTGTTTCCATTGACGTTATCATAATTCCAAAAATGAGCATTTTCAGTAAAAGCGCTGTGGCATTTTCTGCCACTTGTAAAATGATTACAGATCTTGGCAGGTGGTTCTTAAAATTTGAAACTCTGTGGTTCTCAGAATAAAAGAGATAGACCAACGTATGTTACATATTCGAAATCAGGAAAAAAAGAGCTAGCCAAATATGGAAAAATATACAGTGTGTTCCATTTGAAAAAATGAAGTTGCCATCAATATGTTGGTCACCCTGTATATATTTAAGTTTCTAGATTCATATCAAAAAACCTCAGTTGATTTTGTGAAACTTTTATACGAAACATTTTTTTGTATCTCCTTTAGTAACAAAGTTAAAGGGGGGGTCAAATTATAGTGAAAAACCCGGTACAGTAACAACTATAATTCATTAATTCTGTTGAACAAGTAACAAATGCCAAAATAATTGAAATATTTTCAATATAATCATTAGCCCATTTGCGAAAGCAGAAGTGAAGACTCCAAAGATTTCTTGAAATTCATTGTATTGATATTAGTGGGTGAAGTGATACATATAACTCATACCTAGATATAGTTAAATAATATACATTGATACTTCTTAGGAGATATTTAGAATTTCGATGTTCTAGAACTCAATTCAATTTAGCCGATTACTCAGGAGAAGTATCCTTTATGATATGCTGTAGTATATTTCATATCAATACTTTTCAATTCAAGTTAAAACATTTATACAAAAAGATGGATAATAGATATTTATGGTAGCATCAGAGAACTTAAAATATATAAATATTTTTTTCTACAAACGCCAAAAAATGACAAGGTTCGCGCATTGGCAAGAATATGCGAAGTGACCCTTTTTTTCATTTCCTCCGTTACTATGACACCGTGCGCGAAGTAGTGTGCGAAATACTTACTTCGCACACTGCATGTAAACTATATGGGATTTTTATATTTTAACTTGGTAAATTTCTTGAAATCCACGTTTTCTTTAACATTGAGTGTTGCTTTCAACATAGAATATATTGCCCATAGTTATAATATCTAATTACTTGATTTGGAAAAACAGTTCAAACCAGTTCAATATATTTTTTCATATTGAGCTAAGCGTTTGTAGAAAAAATTTTGTTTGCATCTCATGCGCGAAATACTTTGGTGATCTCGACTATTTTTTTTAACTCGTCTGCGCCTCGTTAAAAAAATCAATTCTCGATCACCAAAGTAGCATTTCGCGCACTAGATACAAAAATAACTATTTTGATTTTGTCGAAAATGCTCTAGAGTGATTGCATTGATGTCCGCAGTGAAATTCATTAATGCCAATTCACTCAAAAACAAAACACCCCATACAAATAAAATATAATATCTCAAAATAATAAATTTATAATGGTCATAAACCTTTTCGCACTTGTGTGCATTCTATTAAATTCAAATGTTTCAGTTGATTTTTCCAGAAGTTCCCATATTTTTCCATGAAACCATTGTTCATTAAAGTTTTTTTCATCGACGAAAGAACTCAATTGGTCATCCAATATCACTTCACATCACACCTGTGATTTCCATCAGAATCGATCAAATTCTACTGAAGAGAATGAAGAAGAGTATGAGTAGGTGAAAATGAAGAAGAGTATGTGCACGATGATGAATCTTTATGTGCTTTTTGTTGATTAGATTCCAATAAATAAGATTCAGAACGTTGTTTATGACTGTAAATTTCGCTCGAAAATTTCCCCAAAAATAAGTTATTATACCTGCTTAAACCTCCCAGGGAGGGATTTTCATGTCAACTGATAACAGTGCCATTACACGCGACCAAAATTAGTTTCCTCTGCTTTATGCCCAGTGCTGATGCTCCTAAACCCAGAGGTCGATAAGTCAATTAAGGTATAGACCCCTGGGATAACAATGAGTAATTGTAGGAACGAGGCTCTGAAAAATTACTATGAATGGTAAAATGATAAACGGCATCGTTGTTTTGTATACCATTCTGATTCGCCGGAAACAACAATCCCATCCTTAGTGTTGAATTGAATTTGAAGAATTATGTCGAACATTTGTTCCCAATGAATGATAATTCCGTAACACTGTATATCGGGTGTACCAAAGTGAGTGACCTATTAGATTATTATGGAAACTATTGATGGTAAAGATTTCAAATTTAGTGGATCGATATTTGGCCATGTAAGGTACATTTTTAAGATAATTTTAAATTTTCAGTGTTGCCGGATGTACGACAATTTGGCAACAACTTTGTTATCTTGAATTGGTCATCCGGTATTTCTATTTTTTTATGATACTCCATAAAATATAAAATCTATTCACTCTTACTTTTTCATACCTTTCTTTAACGGTTTTTGAGTTCCTAATTATTTTTCGAAATTTCAAATCAAATTGAAGTGTTACAGAAATAAGTCTAGTTCGCCCAATATTTGAGATTTAAGTCAGAAATTTAGCAAGTCATCAGATATCGATTTGTTCTAGGTCACTGTTTTTGAATTATAGTTGACAGTTTCACAGGATGGACCAAAAAAATCATCATTTGTCAAGTGAAAAAATTGTAAAAAAGTCTGGTTTTGCAAATCAGACACCTAGTTTATTTTTTAATTTCTGGAATCAGTGCAATACACTCTACAATTTTGCGTTGACGTCCCTATACCTATCTCAACGATTTTGTAACTTAGCAAATTATGATTTTTTGATCCATCCTGTATAACTGACAACCACAATTCAAAAACAGTGAAATGGATCCGATCTATATCTGATATCTGACTTGCTAAATTTTGACTTAAATCTCAAATATTCAGCGAACTAGAGTTACTTTCGTAACACGCCAATTTGATCAAAAATTTCGAAAAATTATTAATCAATCAAAACCGTTAAAAAAAGTATAAAAATGTAATAGTGAATAGATTTAATATTTTATGGAGTATCATAAAAAATAGAAATACCGGATGTCCTGTTCGAAATAACAAAGTTGTTGCCAAATTGGCTTACTTCCGGCAACACTGGAAATGTGAAATAATTTCAAAAATATACCTCATGGCCAAATATCGATCCAAAAAGTTTGAAATCTTTACCATCAATAGTTTTCATAATAATCTTATAGGCCACTCGCCTTGGGACCATCGATATAATTGTAACTAGATAAATAATTTTAATGAATTCGCTTTTGAAAGTACATCAAAAACAGATTAAGTAAAAATAAAAAAAGATAGTTTATCTTTTAATAAATCCAACATTATTAGAAAAGAGAAAGATTAAAGTGAATAATGCCATCACGTAACAAAATTGAAATGTGCCACACGTGAAAATATTATCTTTGGGAAGGAGAGAATTATATTTATTCATTATTTTCAACCAAAAACAAACTCATACTGAGGAGGTAGTCTAGTCAATATTTAAAGAACCTATACGAAAGGTAATATCATCCAGTGCAACCACTGACAGTTGTTTCGCTCTATTGGGGCTCATCAGTATGAAAATAGCTCTGCACGATATGTGGTACTCTAGGACCTTATACTTCAAGATCTGGCATATTGCTCCTGGTATTATTATACAAAAAACTCTGAGGATCCTCACAAATGTTCTTCCAATTTTCGGTCAGACCATATTAGACCGTGATCTGCAGTTATTCAACCTTGAGTGGACGACGTGAAAACTCTTTGTCTCAGGTATTGATAAAGTACCACATATCGTTCAAACTATTTTTTATACTGATGAGCCCCAATAATGCGAAAACGATATATGTGGATACTCTGGATGATATTTTCTCATTGCAGGTTCTTGGAACGTTGACTAGACTAGGATGAAATTGATATTGGCTGATATTAATAAATTAAAATTATTTCTCTCTACAATAAAACCCCTTCAGACAGTGCATATCATAACTTCCATTCAAACTTTGAGCCCAATTAATTCAAAACACTACAACATAGTCTTTCTGTTGAGAATAAGAAGTGATTTCAATAGCACATATATGTAAAAAAGAAATCTACATCGTCACTAAACCATCTGATGTACCTTCGAAACACCAGCAAAATTTGAGAGAGACCCTATTGGTGGGATGATCCAGAAAATAGCACAAAGATGGAGATTGTTTTGGACCTGAATTATTTTCAACGTTTATTCTTTTCAATATCAAAAAATAATGTCCTACCCATCTCAGCCGTCAGAATCCTCAGTTAATTGAATATGAAATAGTATTTCAGATAAATAATGGAGTAGAACATTATCTCATTCGAAAACTTCCTTACGAAAGAGATAAATGATGGAATTCCATACAGCTTTTTTTCCATACTCCATATACATAGTATACAGGGTGTCCCAAAACTCGACGTCAACCCGGAACCGGGTGAAAAGGCAAGTAATGCTGGTGGTCAGAAAAATATAAAAAACATCCAAGTTGCATGATTTTAAAATAATGGTCATTTAAAAAAACACGCAAAATTCCACACCCTGTGGCCACAAATATCAACTTTTTCCAACTTCTTTTTTGCTGTGTAACCTTGAATAATGCTTGTCTAAACTGTAATCAAAATTTAGATACCAGCTGCTCTGGGTTTCATAAAAATAGGGCTTGCTTCTCAGAAAAAAAATTCAAAATAAACAATTGCCTAGTTTCAACTGACTGTATCGAAACAAAAATGTACTACGCAAGTTTGGCATGTTTTGTCAAAAGTTGGCGCATTTAGTAAGGATTCCAAAATGGTATGATACTTGTTAAATTGTAGCTGTCGTAGTTATTATTTTTTATTGCCTTTGAATACACTTTTTCTTAAACTGCTTCCGAGTAAAAAAGTCCAAAGGATTCAAGTCCGGTGGACGGGCCGGCCACAAGATTGGACCAGAACGTCCGATTTATCTTCCGGGAAAAAATGTTACCAGAAAAAAAAATTTCCAGAGAAATTTCTCCGGAAAAATTTTTTCTGGAAAAATTATTTTCTCTGGAATTTTTTTTTTCTGGTAACATTTTTTACCGAGAAATTTCTCCGGAAAAATTTTTCCTGGGAAAATTATTTTCTCTGGAAATTTTTTTTCTGGTAACATTTTTTCCCGGAAGATGGATCGGACGTTCTGGTCCAATCTCGTGGCCGGCCCGTTCCCCGGACTTGAATCCTTTGGACTTTTTTACTGGGAAGCAGTTTAAGAAGAAGTGTATTCAAAGGCAATAGAAAATAATTTGAACAACGACAGCTACAATTTAACAAGTATTATACCATTTTGGAATCCTTACTAAGTGCGCCAACTTTTGACAAAACATGCCAAACTTGCGTAGTACATTTTTGTTTCGATACAGTCAGTTGAAACTAGGCAATTGTTTATTTTGAATTTTTTTTACTGAGAAGCAAGCCCTATTTTTATGAAACCTAGAGCAGCTGGTATCCAAATTTTGATTACAGTTTAGACAAGCATTATTCAAGGTTACACAGCAAAAAAAAGAGTTCGAAAAAGTATTTGTGCCAACAGGTGCGAAAAGACTGTCACAGGGTGTGGAATTTTGCTTGTTTTTTTAAATGCCCATTATTTTAAAATCATGCAACTTCAATTTTTTTTATATTTTTCTGACCACCAGCATTACTTGCCTTTTTCGGGACACCCTGTATATGGGTGCACCAAATTAGTGATTCCTGAACTACCACTTTTCGACCCTAACAGATAAATAACAATTTAAGAAAAACCATGACCATGAGCTTTTGAGCGCTCGTTATTTGGTTGAGCATAAGACTATTACCTCAAAATTTATACGGGACTTGAGATTGATACCAATTATATAAATGCAGAATCTCAGCACAATCGAAATTATATTCTGGAAATCATTCACAAAATGAAATATGTGAAATATAAATAATTAAAAATAATTAAATTCTATGATGATTACCTTCTGAAATAAGTATAACAGTCTTCATTTACAAATGAATTTCACTCGAATCGGATATCCTGTTATGGAAATGCACAGATTCTTTTTTTCAATATTCTAATTGAATTTTCTATGGCTCTGTTAACTCTATGACCACAAAATTTTGCGTGAACATTCAGTATATTAGTCTTCATTCAACAAAAAATTTGCACTCGAATCGGATATGTTTTCATGAAAATATGGAGTTTCTTCTCCTTAATATTCCAATTGAATTTTCTTTGGTTCTGTTCACACTATGGCCACGTAATTTTGTATGAGGCCTATTATGAGCATCTTGCTTTTGGCCGCAACATTTCATTGCTAGTGGTTTCGTTTTGTCAGAGATTTTGAGGAACAAAAATTTTGAATGGTCATATTTTATGGATCATACTGTATGATTTCGATGGTTTGCAAATTTAATTGAGGCATTTGAAAACCGAACTCACCCTAAAAATTTCAAGTCTTTAAGACAATTCCTTCGAGAGTCATTGTGCTAACAATTCTATCGTTTGAGACCATTTTTGGCTCAAAATTTTAAAATTACAGATATTCGGGAAAAACGACTCGTTTTAGAAGAACCAGCGCAGTTGAACAACACAAAAACAAAGTTAAGAAGCACAACTGACAGCATTGTCAGTTTTTCGAAAACAGGCCAGATATCAGGACAGTCAATACTAGACCATCGTAACTTTCATTTTTCATCATATTTAAGCTCGCAAGCTGAAGTATTCAATTTGGATTATAAAATAGAAAAGTGTAAAATAATGATTGTTATATCTTGTGTCTCGCAATATGTTCGAAATGAAGCATTTCTGACATTTAAGTTATCAGTTTGGTCAAATATGTCACGGAGGCAAAAAAAGCTTTCATTGAAATGAATAATGCTCAGCTCAAAGACTCACCCTGTTTATGAGCCAGTCAGCAATTTGCTAAGACAGGAATATCCCATTCAAGAGTTAGTTTCGACATTCTCTCGAATAATATTTGTACATGAAAACGTAAGTTATATGTTGGATTCATTGTCCACTTTGGTTAATAATCAATAAAACTATTTAAAAATCAAAGTTTACTATTTACAAACATAAGTCGTATGTGTATGAAAATGAGCATCTGTAAGAATAAGAGATTCAATAAAATAGCATTGAGGCAAATTGAGCTTTTCGATCCTGTACAGAATTTATCTTGTCAAATATGCAGACTGTTATTCTTCGTTACCGTGAGATATATACAGAAGCGTGTTATCTCTGCTGACTTCAACAATTCAGTATTCTGCAAACGTGGAATTATCATAAAAATTGCCCTGGAACTGTATTCTCTCCAGATGAAGCAAGTTTCGTGAGTAAACAGGATTAAGTTAATAGTATTTCAAACGAGACGGCTGTTTCTCAAGTACTGAGAACTCCTGCAATTCCTCCAAGCCTTCATACACTGGAAAGGCGGGGAGAAAATGTCCATATTATTCACAAAAGTTCTAGTAGTTACACTTAAGTTGACATCGAAGTTTCTGAATTATTATTCAAATAGGATATTTCCTCCATAATGTTAAGTTGTAATTTCATTGTTTCGTACCACTTTAGGTTTATCGTAGTGAGGATGTTTGAATTAATAGCTTTATCAAATCTGATGTGACCAATTGTTATGGATACAATCTGCGCTGCACTGATTCTGTAAGAGTTGAACGATGATTTGTTGTTGATCCATACTGAGATGAACAATTGTACCTTCTATATGTCTTATTTTAATGATTATAATGATTTTATACGTTAGGAATTAACGTAAACTTTCATCGGAATGAGTAGTTGACGATATGACAGGTCCGAACCGATCAGTTTAGTCGACTGCATAAGTATTATTATTTGCCGCCAACATGTCCAATAGATAACCTAAAATTATTGGTAAAATACTTGTTCTCTGCCGAAAATGTCTTTCCGTTGGAGCCCTTAAATTTGTAACAGAATACATCGAACATGAATGTTTTTGGAATATAAAGCCAATCATATCAATCATACAAAAACAAGCAAATGAAGCAGTCCGCATACCAGGATACAAATTTCATCATCCACCTCTTCTAAAATAGCAAAATAGCCATCACGATTAGATTTACAAGTTTATTTACTTTATTATGTTGCAATTTGTCCATCTTACGAATCAAAGAAATCGCGTAAAAATGTGTACCTTGGGAGTTGTTCATTCGACAAAGCACTTCTCACTTGTGAACTCTACTCGACCAAAGTGCGAACGATTGGATGGACAGTGGCTACTTAATTTCTCACTACTCGACTAAGCTACTAGCGTAGTGCAAACAAGAATTAGCCTTGTTCGCACTTCGCTAGTACTTTAGTCGAGTAGCTAATAATTTAGTTTCTAAACGTGTGTGAACAACAAGAATTTAGCCGAGTAGATTAGTGAATAGTTCAGTCGAGTCAATCCATTTGGTTCTATTTTATCGGGCGAGTAGAGTACCCCACCACGCGATATTCTTCACTAGCTCACGGACTAGACAGGTCCGAACCGATCAGTTTAGTTGAGTGCATTAGTATTATTATTTGCCGCCAAAATGTTCCATAGATAACCAAAAATCATAGGTAAAATACTTGTTCCATGCCGAAAATGTCCGTAGGAGCGAAGAAATCACCAATAAATTCGTAACAGAATACGTCGAACAGGAATGTTTTTGGAATATTAAATATCAATCATACAAAAACAAGCAAATGAAGCAGTCCGCATACCAGGATACAAATTTCATCATCCACCTCTTCTAAAATAGCTATCACGACTAGATTTACAAGTTTATTTACTTTATTATGTTGCAATTTGTTCATCTTGCGAATGGTTAATGGTTAATTAACTTGAACCTTAAATTCGTAACAGAATACGTCGAACAGAAATTTTTGTGGAATATTAAATCTCAATCATACAAAAACAAGCGAATAAAGCAGTCCGCATACCAGGATACAAATATTATCATCCACCTCTTCTAAAATAGCCATCACGATTAGATTCACCAGTTTATTTACTTCATTATGTTGCAATTTGTCCATCTTACGAATGGTTTCGTTTCGCTTCAAAGAAATCGCGTAAAAATGTGTGCGTTGCGTTGGGAATTGTTTCATGGACAAAGCGCTTCTCACTTGTGAACTCTACTCGACCAAAGTGCGAACGATTGGATGGACAGTAGCTACTAAATTTCTCACTACTCGACTAAGCTACTAGCGTAGTGCGAACAAGACTTTATGGAGGACATAGTAAAGGCTTGTTTGCACTGTAGTAGTTTAGTCGAGTTGTCAGTAATTTAGTCACTAAACGTGTTTGAACACCAAGAATTTAGTCAAGTAGATTAGTGAGTAGTTTTGTCGAGTCAATCCATTCGGTTATATTTTATCGGATGATACTTTTCACTCGCTCACAGACTAAACGGGTCCGAACCGATCATTTTAGTCGAGTGTATCAGCATGTTAGTAAATATTTATTGTTCAACAACTCAAAACAGTTATTGTGGCAATGATTGGCGGCGTTTCGGGCAGTGCCCTTTTTCAGGCCTGTAAAACATACTAAAAAAAGGTTCACCTTTAATAGAGATCTAATAACTCACCCTTGTAACATCAACTGATTTCATCAGGCGTTGGTGTTCTAGTGAGGTTATAATGTTCAATAGAGGCTGTTTTGGTGAACTTCGATATCCTCTTCTTCCTAATGTTTGCTTGTCGTTTTTATGCTGTTCAATAGTGCAGAATAGATGTTATGTAGGTTCTTTATGTCGGTTCTGCCATTAATGGAATTTTCATATTGAGAAATTTTCTAGATTTTTTTTGTTCCCTATCTTATATTTCCGTTTGATCATAATTGAATGTGTGCTCACGCTCAATCTTGTGTTAAAATAGTGCAGTTGGTGTCTTCGCATATTTGTGTCCTGTCTGCCCTATGTAGGTACACGCCTTCACAATCATAACATTGGATTTTGTTTACTGCATGTCGCTCATTTCAATTGCTGTATAGATTTTTTACTTGCATGTGTGGTTTTTATGCTATTTTTACGGTTTTGTAAGGTTTCATGATATTTTCTATCTTTTCAGATAAAAACAGGTTTGTATGTAAGTATGTGTATGTTATTCTATTAAATGCCATTTTAATGTGATATTTTAGGTACTAGAGAAGTTGGTATATTAGTATATAGGTAGTAAAATGGCATCTAAAGAATACGATTTATGATTGTTTGGTATGTGTAATATGTCTAGTTTCCTTTTAATTCAATAGCTAAGTAATATCATTTGCCGCAGTGATGTCGTTTCGTTGAGCCGAAGAAATCACGTCAAGATTCATGCGTTGCAAGTTGTTCATCTTCATCTACCAAAGTGCAAGAAATGGGATGGATAGTAGCTATTGAATTACTAACTTCTCGACTAAATTACTAGCGTAGTGCAAAAAAGTCTTAAGAATTACCGGAAATTACTATATCCTCCGTAAAGGCCCTATGGAGGACAGAGTAATTGCCGGTTGAAACTGGTATTTCTGCTCGAAACCTTGACATCCATTTTCACTACACAGTCGTTTTGAAAGAATTATATTATAATATCGACAAAGCAGCCGGTACGGATCGCCAGCACCGACAAGTTGCCACCGGCTCGCACTGATTTACCGCAAATTCAATAATATGGAACAATTTTTAAAGCTTACCCTCTATCAGTACTGGCCAACGGCAAGAAGATTATCAGCTTGCGCTGGTTTTGTACCCTTAGAAATAAAAAACTTTATTGACCGGCCACCAATTCAGTAGTTGGCCCTTCCTCTCAGATGTGTTTAATGGTTGTTGAAAGAAAGGAATGAAGAAAGAAAGAAAAGTCATCCATATCCACATATCCAGCCACAAGCTGAGAGAGACTCCAAGTCAAGTTAATTGTATAGGAGCAAACTTATGCTTGTAAACAATTCACCCCACAGAGATTTCCCCCAGGTGCGGACCAACTAATTCTCAGTTAATGATCGTGTTCATCAAGGTATTGAATAATTTGTGAAGTTTCGGTCCCCCTTTTGATTTATAAACTAGGTTGCTGGATTGTCGAAGAGAGAAGTAATGGAGAACTGGGTTATGTGATATTTCATTCTGTGGGATTTTCTGTCGGTATAGGAGATGAAACGAAATTGGAGGATTAAACTTCACAAGTTCATGAAAAAGTTAAACGCATTCATCAGTGTTATTGTGTTCTCTCTCGTTCAACCTAATAAGTAGGGGAGAGCGGGGGTGAACTTTGGCAATTTCCCATGTAATTCGGATGAAACAAGTGCTATTTTCGAAAGAAGTGTTGCATCATAGGCCAAATTTAATCTATTTACCTACAGATATAGCACATGTTCAATAGTTTTTATGAAAAAGTTATTTTTTTATACAGCCGGCAAGGCACTACCAACCCCATTGTGGGGCAAGTTGTGTCATAGCTGAGGTCGGTTGCGCCGTTGATAACGCTAGATGTTTTACATGAATTATAATTAAATTTGAATTTGAATAACATCAATTTTATAATAATATATTCATTCGTTAGACTTTCCGCTAAAAATCAACAGTTTTTGAATCTTATTTGTCTATAATACTGATCTTAACAATGAAAAAACGAAACGACTTTTTTCGTGAAATTTATGTTGGGATGGGTTGAATATAATCGAAAACCAAACTACTTTATGACCGGCCGACGTTTCGGCATACCTATATAATGCCATCTTCAGGACGACTGAAAATTACAAAACCATACAGATATAAGCACAGTGTTGAAATTTACAAAATATATAAAACTTTACATGTTTTATGATTTTGTTGATAATTTTCCTCTAAAAAATAAATCTTTAACTACAATTACTTTGAAAACTATTTAAAAAGTCATTATACATCTATCACACAAATCTTACTATGTAGGTATACTTATTTTCATTTTATTTTTGCTTTCCTTCCATCCTTTTCCTCAGTCACTCATACAGTTGCAGTTATTGATTTTGTAAAATATTACTCTAAATAAACAATTAAATAATCAAACAAAAAACAAGATGAATTCTATGATCATGCTATGCCCTGATTGGTTAGAGTGAACCTACTTTGCTATTCTGTAGCCATAAATAATAATCCAAAGCCAAATGCGCTGTTTCAATCATTTATAAAGACCCCGTATAATAATGGTTTTCTTTAGTCATAATTGTGTCTTTCGATTTGTTTAATATTTTCACGGATAGAGCTGTGCTGTTAGTAACATGAAACATTCAAACTTACTGACCGGATTAGGGAAACAAGAATTTTCAGTCATCTCGTTTACCTAATCCGGTCAGTCTTTGGTAGTTTGACTCCTACCTTCAAGAACTCAATAAAACAGTTAGTTTGGACTCTTGCCCTACTTGACAATTTCATCCATGTCTCTCGAGGTGAAACAACAACCCTCGAGATACTGTTAGAAAGGATTGTCTACATGTACCGGGTTTTTCACTATAATTTGACCCCCCTTAACTTTGTTACTGAAGAAGATACAAAAAAATGTTTCGTATGAAAGTTTCATGAAATCAACTTAGGTTTTTTGATATGAATCCAGAAACTGAAATATATACAGGATGACCAACATATGGATGGCAACTTCATTTTTTCAAATGGAACACCCTGTATATTTTTCCATGTTTGGCTAGCTCTTTTTCCCCTGATTTCGAATATGTAACATATGTTGGTCTACCTTTTTTATTCTGAGAACCACAGAGTTTCAAAGTTTAAGAACCACCTGCCAAGATTTGTAATCATTTACTGAAATTGCTCATTTTTTGGAGTTATAATAACGTCAATGGAAAGATATACAGGGTGAACAATATTGAATGCAACTATATTTTATCAAATGAGAAACCCTGTCGTGTATATTCTTCCTTTTTTTGATAGGCTATTTTCTCCTGATCTCGAATATAAATGCGTATGTGGATGTGTCTCTTTCAATTTTCAGAGTTTCAAAGTTTTGAAATGATGACACCGAACAAAAAGATATGTGAAATACCTGCGAAATTCTTCATATCCAAACAATCTACTTAAAAGTATTATTTTAGAATGAATACCTAACAATTCCTTAACCAATGAAAATGATAAACTAAGGTAAGAATAACATCAACTAAAGAAATTGCTCAAAATGACCACCTTCATTCAATACACATAGTCCATATGGTTGTCTCAAGTTGTTTAGACCAGTTTTGATAGCATTATTATGGCTCTGATTAAAGTCAGAAATTAAAGCTTCAAAATTTGTTTCTAATCATTACAATATTATCATTATTCTTTGTGCGTTGACGGGATCAGTTCCGAATTATGGGTTTAGTATTGGTTGATTTTATATCATTAATATTATTCTCCGCTTTCATTGATTGTCATTATTGCTGTAGTAAATTTTGTCCTTCGGGAACGGCTATAAAAACGTGTCCAACGGTGTTAAATCGGGACTATTTGGTGGCCATAAAATAGATGCTCCATTACCAATCCAAAGATCAAATTGGGCACTTAAATATTCACGAACTTCCAAACCGCTATGCCAGATGGTTATTGAAATTTGAAACTCTGTGGTGCTCAGAATAAGAAAGATAGACCAACATATGTTACATATTCGAAATCAGGGGAAAAAGAACTAACCAAATATGGAAAATATACAGGGTGTTCCATTTGGAAAAATGAAGTTGTCATCAATATGTTGGTCACCCTGTATATATTTCAGTTTTCATATCAAAAAACCTCAGTTGATTTCGTGAAACTTTTATACGAAACATTTTATTGTATCTCCTTCAGTAACAAAGTTAAAGGGGGTGTCAAATTATAGTGAAAAACCCGGTCCACCGCGTTTCACTGAAATCCTTTAGCATCCTACCAAAAATCCAAGCAAAGTATTGAAAGTCATTACAGCTTCCCAATGAATGCTACCATTTTTTTCTCACCAGTTGGCGCCTCTATTGCGTGAGGTCCTGTCAAAGTTAGTTGTACTGTCTTTGAATTATTATTATTAAAACATATTCTTATTCATTAGTGTTCGTTGTTATAAGACGTGCGAAAAAAGTGTACATTTGATTCTTATATCATAATCTGTAAATACTGTACAATATTGAGCTTGCCGCAGGGTTGTACAGTTCCGTATTGTTAAGAAAAAAGGAAGGACATAAGATTCCGAACGATAAGATTGTTCTGAAGCAGTTGATGTTACCCCTTCAAAACATTCACGTGTTTGTAAAAAAAGAATGATAATACGTGACATAACGATTTTAATACAGAAAACCATGAGTAGCTTATCATTTTTTACATTATGTTGCTTCAGAAATCTGACGTTTACAAATGATTAAGTTATACATACATATAGTTGTAATCCTTGTAATCTATTGTTTGAAAATTTCCAGGTTTTCCTAATTTAAAAGTGAAAGCAATATATAGCCAATTTACTGGATGCCAGGAAAGTTAGGAGATTTATATAGAAATAAAAAACGAGTAGATAGAGTTCTTGAACACAGAAGAAACTTGAAAATGCAAAAATCAGTTTAGCTGCAGAGAAATATCAACTTATACTCAAGAGAGCTCAACTGATAATGCTTTTTTGTCGAAACATGAGAGTAATAGGAACATATTTCGAATTGAAAATCTTATTGGAACAATTTAAGACTGGATTTTAAAAACAATAACCTTATTTATGAATGTAATCAATCATCTCATTAACTCGAGGAAAACAATTAGTGTTAAAATATTATATCAAAGACCTGTGTGAATAAATAAATTAGGCTACTTTTAAATAAAAGTTATCAGTCAATATACTTATTTATTATGCTTATTGATCTTTGAGATTTTTTTCGTACATACTGGTATATTCATATAATGGTAAATGAAAGGATCGTCTGAGGAGTTATTGTAATACTCCAAGTTTTAGCACTTTTCAGCTATCGCAGGTATCATGTGAGTATGATAAAAAGCAATACTTTTGAAATGATAACCTACTTCTGCAATAAACTTATTTCAATTTATGATAATGCGTTTTGACTGGTATTATCATTCCTATCATAATAATGGAGTCTGTGAGAAAACCTTAACTGTAAACTCAATGAAATATGTATTGAAACAGTAAACAAACTCAACTTTGAATTATCTTTTCTTTAAGCACGCTACAAGAAACAATATGGATTCCCAATTACGTTTGAATATTTGACCATTCAAATTATCGAGGACCTCACGCAACACTAGTGCTTCTAGCGGAAAATTTGTACATGGTAGCCCTTATTTCCGAATTATCAATTCACAGATTTCATATTTTTTGAGTCGCTGATTCAAAAGATAGATATTATTTCTGATATCAAAGCGTGTCTCGAATAAAAGAAATATTGAACGAAATATTTGATTATCGAAAGTTTGGATCGCTGTTATTGAAGTTGGTAACCAATATAAGTGACGTGAACTTGTTACTCAAGTTATGAAAATAATTTTCACAGAAGATAACTAGTTCTACTTATTGAATGTATATAACTGCTTTATAATTCAAATCTTCGACAGTCTGATTCCTACCTTCAAGAACTCAATAAAACAAAATTAAACTGTCGACCCTTCTAGTTTGGACTCCCATACTTGACAATTTCATCCATGTCTCTCGAGGTAAAACAACAAGCTTCGTGATCCTGTTAGAAAGGATTGCCTACTCGTCCACCGCGTTTCACTTGAATCCTTGGCATCCTACCAAAATCCTGGCTAAGTATTGAGTTATAACTCCCAATTTCTGGACAATCACCTGTTTCAGCTTTTATGAGTCGCTGATTCAAAATATAAAATATCATTCCTGATATTGAAGCGTGTCTTGAATAAAAGTAATGCCGAATGAAATTTTCAATTCTTGAAAGATTAAATGTTTAAATGATTAAAAGTTGGTAACCAAAATAAGTAACGTGAAAATGTTACGCGCCTTACGAAAATAATTTTCTGACTCCTTTCTACGAGAACTCAATAAAAATCAATAAGAAAATTAAAATGTCGACCCTTTCTAGTTTGGACTCAACCATACTTGACAATTTCATCTTTGTCTATCGGGGTAAAACAACAACCTCGTGATCCTGTTAAAAAGGATTGTCTACATGCCCACCGCTTTTATTTGAAATCCTTCGACATTCTACCAAAAATTCAAGCAAAGTATTGAAAGTCATAATAGCTTCCCAATTTCCGGACGAATAATAGTATATTATACTATAAGGATTAAAAGTGCATATTTTTTTGCGAGCAATATTTGCAGTTGCTAGGCGCAGCCGAGCGAATGCAGAATTGCGAGTTAAAATAGGCACTTTTAATCCGAATAATATATACTATTTTTCTCCAACCAAGTCAAAATTACAATAAAATTGGTTTTAGTGAAAATCGTTCATAATTTGGTTATGAATTTGAACACAGAATCATGACAGTGATTGTCAAGTAGATTTCAAATGCATTTACTTTTAATCCAAGGATCAAAGTAGCGTTTTTAATCCTAGGATTAAAAGTGTTGCTAAACAACGAGCAAATTTTTGTACGGTAAGGGAATTTATGACTTTTGCACCTGAAAATAGTACAAAAAAGTCAACATTTTTTGATGGTTGGAGAAAACAGTTTTTTTTGTCGAAGACCGATTCGGTTCGAATGCATGATATTTACGGATTGACCGAAAAATTGGAAATATTCAATTTTATGGCAAAAATCATATATTTTCATCGAAAAAATTATTATGATGAAAATGCACTTTCCTAACGTTGTTTTATTGACGTTTATTAACATTTTTTAACATTCAGGGAAGGTATATTAAATTTATTAGTACGCCCACCGCAGTATTCATGTCATAAAACTTCACCGCACTGACGCAGGATTAAGCTGTGTAATAAGCATGATAAACTAGACTGAACTGAACTATTAAACAGCAAAAAAAACCGGGGCTGAAGCTAGCAGTAACATCAGTATTCCATGAAGAACCAACTAATTCCTGAAGAAAATCATTCCTTGATTTCATCATACGTAAGCTTTCCACATGATCCTTGAAATTATTGAGTTTTTATATTATTTATTATGATTCGTGATTTTAATCAAGGAAAAAACAATAAAGTACAATGACCAAATTGAAACAAGCCGGCATTAAAATAAGGTTCGATTTGCCACGAGCTCTTTAACGACGTATGTTGCATTTGAAAAAAAAAGAAACGAAATGTTTAATTATCAAGAATTTGGATTGCTGTAATAGGATATATGCTTGAATTTTGAAAACAGCTTAGCTTCTGAAATTAATATAGGCATAACTATAGTTTTCATAACAGCTCATTATTATTAAAAAAATAACCTTCTTTTTGGATCAATTATTTTGGTTATTCAAACTGACCATATTTTCGCGGGCATTAATGATGTCACGTTACATATTTACTCATAGAGAAATAAACTATGTTTATGACGTGTTCTGTGATTACGTCGTCCCATAACCTTAAAAATCTCATAACATAACCATTGCGTTTAATGAACTGGACATGTAATTTTGACGTCATCTCTACGCCACCAATAGTCTTTCGTTTGAGTGTTTAGAATTTCACGGGTATTTTTTTTGCATTGTCGTTTAATTATTCTTAATTAGGGAACGAATATATATGAGCAACGACTATTTACATGTCAAGTAGTAATAAAGTAGATTAAAAAAATAAAACTTGAACTAAAAATAAATTTTATGCATATACCCTATTGAAGTACCAATATAAGGGAGGTGAAATTATCACGCATGTTATAAAAATAATTCTCAGGATTGTTAACTAGTCGTACCTACTGAAACCGCTTTATAATTCAATTCAAAAGTCTTCGGCAGCCTGACTCCTGCCCTCAAGAACTCAATAAACCGAAACTAAACTGTCGATCCTTCTAGTTTGGACTCTACCTACACTTGACAATTTCATCCATGTCTCTCGAGGTAAAACAACAACCCTCTTGATCCTGTTAGAAAGGATTGTCTACATTTCCACCGCGTTTCACTGAAATCCTTTGGCATCCTACCAAAAATCCAAGCAAAGTATTGAAAGTCATAATAGCTTCCCAATTTCCGGACGAATAAAAGTTTCTATTTGTCGACACCCGATTCGGCTCGAATGCATGATATTTACGGGCATCGAACATCAATCAGATTATTGGAGTCGCTCAGTAAAACGGATTTTATGTTGACATCGCCCCCATGCTACAAGGATATTTGCCGAGAATTTTTTCGATCCGTTTCTGAGGTCACGCGATCGCGACAAAAATGAAGCATTTAGCGTTATTTATTTATTTACGAATCGCTTCGACTTAGGCATGCGATATAAATACATTTTCGAAGCTTTCTCGGATTGAGAATATACTAATGTTTCGAAATATAAATACATTATTCTTTTCATTTAGAGCATTACATTTTTGCGCACTTGTTCATTCTACATTTCTAAAAACTTCAGGTATAGGTTTTCACTCCAAGTCTCTGAAACAGAAATAATTCAAAAAATTTAAATTAAGATGAAGTGCTCCTGCGAGAATCTTTGCACTTATTTGTCAAAACAAATTGGTTTTGAAGAAACTGTTGCCTAAGAGTAAACCTAAAAAAAAGAAATAAATAAGAAGGATAATGTAACACCTTCTTCAGACAAACTTGCAAAATCTTCACAATTGTGTGTTTCTTCTTTTGCAGGAGCACTTCATCTTAATTTGAATTTTTTAAATTACTTCTGTTTCAGAGACTGGGAGTGAAGACCTATAAAGTTTTTTACGTATACAGAATCCTCCCAGATTATATTTCATTCGATATTTTTTCACTCTGGTTCTCCAAAACTTAAGAAGCTTATCGTGTCCAAAAATCTACTGGGAAAGTTTTTGCTTCAGTTTTTTGCGATAGCCATGGAGTAATCATGATTAATTTTTTGGATAAGGGTTCAACAATAACTGGAGGTTACTATTTTACATTACTGACCACTCTATGGGAAAAATAGAAGAGAAACGAAGCGGAAAGCTATCAAATGGTGTTCTGTTTTGCAAGACAACGCCTCAGCACACACATCTCCTGTTGCCATGCAAAAAATTATTGATTTAAGGTTATAATTACTAGAACACCCCCCGTTATTCACCAGATTTGGCTCCATGATCAGACTATCATTTCTTTCCTCAACTGAAAAAAGTTCGAAAGTTCATGAATTTTCTTCGAAAGAGGTAATAAGAGCTGTGGAGGTCTGATTTGCAGAGCAAGAAGAAAATTTTTGAAAAGTCTAGAGACGTTGCAGGTTCGCTGAAATAGATGTGTCCAATTTATATAATAAGGATAATATGTTGAGTATGTACTAAAATATTTTGACATTGAAATTTTGTTTGGTTATATTGCAGGCTAAAAATTTTTCAATATATCCGTACAATATGCCTCCATAAAAAGGCAAAATCGTTTCATTTGTTACGGAGTTACTATCAATCAAACTTTGTCTAATTAATTTTCCGATCGTGACGGATTTACAGAATGAAATAATTGTATTCATTTTTTCTGTCCTACTTGGAAATCGATTATATCACGGCATTTTTGGTTCACCACAATATAATTGATTTCCGAGCAAAAAATGGAGTACGAACATAATTATTTTATAATTTATGACAAAGTTCTGATTTGTTGTCCTTGAAAATCCCCGAAAAATAATCACAAAAGGATTCGAAATGTTTGCATGTTCAACTAGACTAACAGCAAAAAAATCAGCACTCTATCTGCCGTACGAATAGTGGACATCAGCAATCCATGAAGAAACAGCTGAAATCTTAGGATTGTCATTCCTTGATTTCAACACACCTCTTCCACACAAGTTTCCTAAAAAATAATTCTTGAAATTATTGATTTTAATTTTAATTATTATGATTGATGATTTCAAATAATGGAATAAGTATATAAATTGAATCAGGCCGGAATTTCGTCCATCTACATGATGATTCAAAACTCAAAGCAAAGCATCGGGTGCTGCTTTGCAACTGTTTAGTCGGTAAACTAATTTTATTCTTATTCGACGAAAGTCCATTGTGAGGTGTTCTATCAATGTAAGGGGTTAAATTAGTCTTATCCTCACTTATTCATTCGTAATTATTGCAGGGTCTTTTGTGTTTTAAACAAAATTTTTAGGTTCTTTTGTGGTTTTAGAACATTAGATATTTGGTAGGAAATGTCACTGAAAAAGTGGAGGCTGATATAATTTTCCATTTTGTTTGGTTCGTGAATGTCGTTTGACAGAAGTCTGCATTTTTTCTTCTTGATGAGTCTGTCTATTATGTTCGTGTCAAAACCATTTTCTTGGGCAATGTATTTGATAGTGAAGACTTCTTCCTACTAAATATTTAATGTTCTAAAACAACAAAAGAACCCAAAATTTTGTTTAAAACACTAAACACCCCGAAACAATTACTGGTGTACAATAAAGGCCCTATACCCATTTTAGAGAAATCAGGGGTTTACAAGCTCCAATGCGGTGAACCTAGTTGCAACGTTGTCTATATAGGTAGGAACGGAAGAAACATAGGTGCCAGAATAAAAGAACACCTCATGAGTCGAAGGATCAGGTCCAATAATACGTCAACATTCGGTAAACACCTCGAAGACACCAACCATGAATTCGACCCAAACACAGAAACAGGACTTCTTCACCCGGTAGACAATAGGTTTGTTTTGGTTCCGAGTTCAGAACTGTCCAGGACGGTTCCTACATGCGCCGTTGCGAATTTTAAACACAAATTCAAAAAGTGCGCACTCGCGAACCGTCCTGGATCAGTTCTTAAGCGTAACCAAAACAAACCTTATGATTTTAAACAAGAAACTTGGGAAGAGTTAGAAATATACAAACAGATATGAAGAACCCGTAAACATCATGTCTATGAACACTATACCACCTCTTTTCAGAATTCTCAAAAATTATTAATGTTTCCAGTATTCTCTTCTATTTTAGATTACTAATTCACATACAATTCTGTGATTTATAATTATTGTCGATGTCGCCCCCCCCCCCTGTTTTTAACCTAAAATCATCTCATTGATGTAAATTTTACTTTTGAATTTTGTTTTCCATCGTAAATTTTTCTAACATGTTTCTATTATTTTGATTGTTAACATAACTATTAATGTGAGAGCTTCGTTTAAAACTCAGACTAATTTTCTTGCTTTGACTAAGCTTCAACGCTGTAAGTAAATAATAACAACTTTTATTCAACAAATACGTTCACACAACCTTGCTTACAGCAGATCAATTTTATAACCTGAAGATGGCCAACTTGTAGTTAGTTATTTGACCGAACAATAAATGAAGCGACTGAATGAGTGAAGATAAGACTAATTTAATCCCTTAATTTTATTCTATCACCAGGTGTCAGTCAACTCATTTCTTCATTTCTAGGCCTGCGGTAATTCATACATAATAGTTATTCCATTAACTAATTTATTGATGACAGCGATTTAAAACGAGTTGATTGCAAGATTTTTTCGTCGACAGTATTATGAATTCAGTAAAAATTCTTTGATCGAAATACATTTTTATTTCGCACGAAATATAAGTAGAATGGATGGATTCGATCGCAAAACTAATGAATAACCTTCATTTCAACGCATTCTGAAAATTCACAGAGACAGCATAGAGACGAGAGTTTAAATTCTGATGAGTTGAAGCTTAGGTTCAAACGATCTGGCCTTTAGAGGAAAACGAATATCAGAGTTAATTATCTTCTTTGATCAGCAAATGTTTTCTTTCAGTTTCGCATGGTCGTATCTGTAATATTCTTCTTGAGTTGGCGTGAATAATGTTGTACATAGTAGAACATGCATTTACTTTATAATTACACTGCAGATAAAAGAGCCTAGTATAGGTAAGCATGTCAATCAAAAGCAAAGCTGGTTATAACACAAACCTGTATAAATTTTGATATAAAATTTGAATTATGGTTCTAGTTCTCGGTTCACCTCTGTTGGCACAGGTATCAATTCCAACCGCCAAAAAATCGATAAAGCATGTTTCTGTTCATTACATTCCTAGGTCGCTGCTCCAAGATCTTATTCATAGCAATATATTATTACGGTCCTGAATTTACATTACAAATTCTGCATAATTCATGGCACTTCCTAACATTGATTTATAATATTGTACCTTAGAGGTCGGCATCTATTCGTGGATGCAAGAATATTGCACCATGGTATTATGGCTGTTAATATTGGAGCTATTAATCATGCCGAAATTTGTAGGTACTTGGTAGACCCCCGAATTGGAGAAAAATTGAGAAAGCCCTGAGCATGTACTTCTGAGCGCTCGTTCATTGGTGGAGCAATGAGGCTTTTTACCTGAAAATTTTGTATAGGACTTGAGATTGTTACTAAATATATAAATGCAAAATCTCAGCATGATCGAAATAATATTCTAAAAATTATTCATAAACTGAAATATGTAAACACATGACAATTGAAAAAAAAAATTGTAAGGTTTTGAAGATGCGAGCCTCTTGAAATTTTGCATGAACATTCAGTATATCAATTTTCATTCACACAATGAATTTCACTGTAATCGGATGTCTTGTTATGTTCTGTTAACACTATGGCATTTTGCATGTGGCCGAAAAATTTCATTTTAATTGGTTTCGTTTCATTTGAGATATCGATGAAAAAAATTTTGATAGCCATATTTTATGGAACGATTTGGCTGGTTAACTATCATATCTACGTCATTTGGAAACCGAACTCACCTTGAAAATCTCAAGTTTCTAGGACAATCCCTTCGAAAGTTATCGTGCGCAAAGCCGGACGGCCCAACGGACAGAATTGAATTTGACCACGGATTCGTCATCAGTTTTTTAGGTTGGCGACAAAATGACAAATCCAAATTGGTGATCTATTGATGATCATACTTGTAAGAAATGCTCTATAGGTATAACGTCAATCACTACATAGTATAAAACAAAGTCGCTTTCTCTGTCCCTATGTCCCTTTGTATGCTTAAATCTTTGAAACTACGCAACGGATTTTGATGCGTTTTTTTAGTAGATAGAGTGATTCAAGAGGAAGGTTTATATGTATAATAACATCCATTAAATAGTGGAGAAGTACTGTTATTTTTGAGGTTTCTAATGTGATGTCCGTGCGAAGCCGGGGCGGGTCGCTAGTGGAAACATAATTTAAGAAATTGAAAGGTGAGGTTCTTTGAATGATTACGGTTACAGTAGGAAAAAGTGCTTCGAAATGTTTACCACCCATTCGACAATTATCTTTTGGAATATCAAACACATTTATTAAATTTGTATCAAAAAACGAAGATTGTTGAAATTTAACAATGATGTCTTATCCCAGATCTTACATCGTAGAGAGAGTTTCATTCAGTGCAACCTTAGATCTATTCTGCCTCTTCAGAGCTGTTTTCGCTATTGTGCTATTGCTCACCTTCCATTGAAAGAGCTATTACATGTAGCTCCAGTATCTGTGAGAGCAACAAGGAGGCTAATAAATCTGCGTTTCTCCAATAATTCCATGTTCAAGACATGTGCAAGTTCTCAATGGCGAGGCATTCTATGGTAAAGTGAACAGTAGTTACTTCCTCTTCTCCACATAATCTACACTCGTCAATTTCTGTTGAAGCTATTCGCATAAGAAGACAATGTCCTGTAAGAAAACCAGTGAGGATGCATAAAATTCATTCTAACTGAGATCTTAATTCTTTTTGGACCTTGCAGATTTTAAGTTCTGATGGATATTTTTGGAATGATTCATTCCCGGAAGATTCCAAAGTACTTTGCTTTCAGATTCTTACTTTTCCAAAAAACTTTTTCTTATACGTGCATTTGCTGATACTGAGGAAGGGTTCTGAGCCAGTAAGCGTTGTTTGTGCTACCTTTCTGGATTGTGTGTTACTGTGTTAACCACTTCGTTTCCTTTCATTCCTGAATGACAAGGAACACAGGCTAAAGAGACCAGTTTTTTAGTAGATGACATAGGATTTCAGCGATTTAATACCAGCTTGATTAATATTTCTCTGAGTTTTGTAGCAAATAATAATTCTACTTGAAACTTTTTGAAGTGCAATTATTTTCAATTTATAGGATCTGAATACAAAGCCTGTACAACATCTTGTAAGTTCTGAATTTATAATTGTTCTGTTGTTATATTGATTTATTTTGTAGGGATGCTGAGTTCACATCCCTGTGAATTTACATTTTCCTTTTATTTTGATCTGTAAATCTTCTACGCCATTTCAATATCTATTGGTTTAGGAAGCAATTTGATCGTACAAGTTGATTTTTAACGATTTGGAACCTTTATATTAAATATTTTGGAAAATTACAACTCTGAAATTTGAAATTGAAGGTCAGATTTTTTCGTTTACCTTTAATAGCCCGTTAACATAGCATACATCAATGACATTACCAGTTTAATTGAATCCAGTTTGAGAGTTACTGTTTTGGCCTATTTTTCATAATAAAATAAATATTGTCGATAGAATACTCAGGGAATCCTTATATTTAAATTTTTACATCACTTTTTGTATATCTTTAATTCTTTAATTCAGAATTATTTGAGTTGTAAGCTTGTATATTGGCGTACGTACGTTCGTATATGGGGTGTAGCAATCAACAGTTATCGTACTGTGTAGTAAATTGAAATAATTGCCTTTTGTATGAAATATCACTCAAGTGGGTAAAAGTCATTTCTTTTATATGAATATAAAATCTCGTTTTCGACAAATTTTTGTCATTTTCTTCATTATCTACCTATGTAAAATAGCTTTCTATATTAGGTATAATATCTGTAAGAGTACTTTTTGGCATTCCCAATAAGACGAGATTTTCATAAAAAAAAATCACGTGGCGCCCTATCTCATAATTTCTGTCTTTGCATAGTTAGCCGTTGGCATAATTTTGTCTTGTTGTATAAATATTTGCCCTTATAATAGGTGATAACATGTTATGTGAGCTCGCCTAATAATGTTGCTCATATGATTTTCATCGACAAAAATCTTGGTATCAATAATATTTCTATTGAATAATGGATATTGTTTCGATAGGTTTTTCTATTCACCCTTGTTTTTTCATCAAAAGGTTCAACTTTAACAATATGGTATTTATTCTAATCTAAAATTCATTCACACATGCATCACGAGATTATTGGCAAACATATCCATTTCCTGATTATACATAAAATTCGTAGAGATTGTACAAGATTCGATCATTTGTTTCCAAATTTAAGAATCCAAGTCCACTATGAATATAATCCATTTCAGTCTAAAAATCCGTTGTTATCCGCCATCATTCTTCACAGAATATTCTAAAGGGGCACAAAGGATGCTTCATTATGCAAACGCATCTCATACATAACTCGAAACCTTTTTGTATGAGATAGACCGCTCAAGCGGTTCACCTATGAAAAACTGCGGAAAATAGAAGTGAGGCTTCCATTTTGCGTCGCGTCTAGAACAAACCGACGAATGGAGAAGGTAAATATAAACCGGGAGAAGGTGCTGCAGTACATTCATTTCCCACAGGACCCACCAATTCCTTGTCGTAACATAGATTTCGTATCTCCACTTCTCCACTTTATACCTTCATTTCGAATTGAAAATGTCAACAGATAATGGCGCCCCTGCGATTTTGCCGGAATGGGATTAAGGATTTAATATTTATGTTTAGTCCTCTATCCTGCAGGATAAACATTGAAAAATATTTTCAGTTGGAGTAGCATTGCAGCTCCTGGGATTCGTTACATTTTCATCATAGAATAAAAATACCGAAACACTTTTCTGTCGGATTTTTTTGAAGGAATGGAACTTCCATATTCTTTTGGAAGGCCTTGAGAACATATCACTTGATTTTCTCGATTATAAAAATTCAGTTCATGGAAACTGTGGTGTATTTATTTATTTTCTGATTATGCAGAGCTAACACACACTGAAAATGATTTTTAAATCTTTTTTTTCCTAACGATCAAACTCATACAATGCAAACACTTATGTTCATTATCTTCCAAATATGCTTCGTAAGCGTGTGATACATTATCTACCAAAATAAATGCCTACAGAAACAATTCTTCTTCAATAATGAACGAAAGTATTTCGAATGTATATTCACTTTTATTTCAAGCTATCTTTCATAAATGATGCTTAAATGTGAATTACTGGATGCAAAAGTATTTCAGATGTGATCATCCCAAATCTCATCCTCTCTGTCAAAAATACGCTGAGAAGATATCGACTATCGGGATCTAGGATCTAGGACAGATTAAAAGGCAGTGGGGAATTTTCAGCACCAGCACTATTTTCATTCTCATATCGACCATAATAGCGATTCCAACAAAATGCAAAAAGCAGTACTTCTGGATAGAGCTGAAACGGTAAGGACGTTCGTTGATCGTAAAAGACATCACGAGCAACCATGAAGGGAAACAATGCAGGAATGCAGAACCACATAACGATGAAATAACGACCCAGAAGAAGAACACCGAATACCACATGTTTCATCTAGCACATCTCGATCACCTGTAACAAAAAATTAGAACTCTTTGAACAAATAATAATAAGCATCATTCTGAATAGTACGTTTAAAGAACAACGAGTTTTTTGGACTTGAAGAAAATGTTTGATGAACAGATCCGACATCCGACAGATACTTCGTGAACAAGTCAAATACATCGGAATTTTATGAGCTACTGGTGTGAAACATATAATTCATCACTTCCATGGCTATGCGAGCACCCTAATTAAATCACCACCTTGACATACCTAATCCTGAAGGTTGTATAAAATTATCAAAATTTGCATTAATTTTCGAATATATTTAAGCACTCGTTCTCCTTAAACTAGTGCTATATCGTTTTGCCCAAATGTCTGCAATCTTCTTATTTTGAGCCGAAATGGTCTCGAACGATAGGGCTCTACTCCCTGATGACGAATTCGTGGTCATATTCAATTCTGTCCGTGGAGCCGTCCGGCTGCCGTTAGCACTTGTTAGACTTGCAGGATGAGTTCGGTTCCCAAATGGCTCGGTTAAGTTCGTTAACCAGCCAAATCGTACAGGCTGTTGCAGACGAAACGAAACTCATCGAAATGAAATGTTTCGGCCATAATATGTAAGATGCTCATAGCAACCCTCGAGCAAAATTTTGTGGCCACAGTGTAAACAAAACCGTAGAAAATTCAATTGGAATATTGAAAAAAGAAACTTCATATTTTCATAAAAAGATATCAGATTCAAATGAAAGTTACTTCATAAATAAAGATTGATACACTGAATGTTCATGCAGAATTTTGTGGCCATAGTGTTAACAGAACCATGGAAAATTCAATTGGAATATTGAAAAGAAGAATCTTTATATTTCCATAAGAGGATATCCGATTCAAGTGAAATTTTTTTTGTGAGTGAAGACTGTTACACTGAATTTTCATGTGAAATTTTGTGGCTACTGTAACAACAGAACTATTGAAAATCCAATTGGAATATTGAAAAAAAGAATGTTTTTATTTTCATTGCAGGATAGTTGATCGATTCAAGTGAAATTTATTTTGTGAATCAAGACCTATATATTGAATGTTCATGCAAAAATTCAAGAGGCTCGCATCATCAGAACCATTGAATATAATTTTTGTAATTATTTATTTTTTACCTATTTCATTGTTGAATGATTTCCCGAATATAATTCCGATTGTGCTGAGATTCTGAATTTATATGTTTAGTATCAATCTCTAATTTCATATAAAAATTTATCTCGAAGAACGAGTGCCCAAAAGCTCTTGCTCAGGGCTTTCCTCGATTTTTTTATTGGTAATGTAACGATCAGTTATGACATTATTTATGCACGAAAAATAATATCTGTTGAATAGCCTCCTCTGGCTGCTCTTGCAACTCTACAGACGTTCGCTCTTTAGTTTGAATTTTCAATGACATTTTGACATACGTGAGCCTCTATTTCACTAATAACACAAATTATTTCATCCTTCAGTTCAGTAATCGATTGTGGATTATTCTTATAAACCTGGCTTTTTAAATAACCCCAAAGAAAAGTGTCGAGCGGTATCAGATCACAACGGTGGCCAATTGACACCACCGTTTCTGGAGAGGTTTCAAAGATTCAGATGATGAATGGCCTGTTATTTTAATGATTTCTTGTATAGTCCGTTCACGAAAGGTTGAGCCGTCGGTTGGCCATGATAATTTGACATATTCCACTGTGTATATTGAAATTTTAGGTTATGATGTTTATTTTCTTGTCAGATTGATACGCAATGTTCGTTGGACGAGACCGGGTACATTCGGCAACATTGAATTTATTTTACGTTATGACAGCAAATACTGCCAACTTCAGATAAATAAAGAAACGCCTACTATGTGCTCAACCTTTCGTGAACGGAGTATATATGTGCTCCTGAGTGTGACAAGATACTGACAGCAGATGAGTGATTAGAATAATTTGATATTTTTTTCGATACTTTTGGCTGTAGTACGTGTCTATTTACAAAATTATTATTTCAACTAACAAATATGGGTAAACCTTGCCAATCAAGAGTCGAATATACTTTTAGTACGTCAATTCAAGCAATTTTCATTACAAAATATACAATGACAAGTTCTGTAAAATTTTAAGATAAAGAAAAAATGACAAACAAAAAAATTCTTTGCCTTTAAGGAGGCTAACCTAACAAATTTTTGAAACATAGATAAATTGAAAATAGTAATCATCGAAATGAATACAATCTTCAATATAGGCTCACAGAACCTTCTTCATGCGGACTGGGGTGATTTATTCAAGATGTTATCAATGAGGGAAGAGACAGACCGGTTTCGGCCTCATTAGGCCTCGTCAGTGTCCCATATCCCTCAGAGACAACATCCTATTGAAAAACTTCTACATTTAAGACTACTTGTAAGAAGCTATAGAGTAGTATCTTACAGATGGTGACATCTAGTAGTGAGTAGTGTCAAATGAGAAGTTCAATCATCACAGATCGCATGCTGAAAGCACTGATTACTTCCTATTCACTCTTTGAGATGTTAGCAGTGGTTCTACATCAGGGCCTTCATGCAAGTTTCTCCGAGTGACGGAAACACCCAATTTTTGGAGGCTGTGAAGCCAAGTGATTTTAAGATAAAGAAAAAATGACAAACAAAAAAATTCTTTGCTTTTAAGGAGGCTAACCTAACAAATTTTTGAAACATAGATAAATTGAAAATAGTAATAATCATCGAAATGAATACAATCTTCAATTTATAGGCTCACAGAACCTTCTTGATGATTACTATTTTCAATTTATTTATGTTTCAAAAAAAAGTTCTGTAAAAATTTCAGATAAAATTATCGTCCCGAAGATTTAATTCGATGGTGAGGAATATCAGTCACAAAGAACAGTTGTAGGATGAAGTGGGGTAATTGCGTACTTGGGGCAAATGTGTACTCATTTGAAAAAAGGAGGAAAAACTGAAGCTAGCTGCTATCTAGTGGTGCCATTTGTGCCAATCAAGAGAGGACAGAAGGTGGGCAACAAATTAGTGCAAAGCTTTCACTGGAAAATTCGGAAATAACAAAATCATATACAGAATTTTTCTGTCCTCAACTGCTCTTTTGTACACATTTGCCCGAACAGCAAAACAACTGAATTGTACAGGATTTCCATGCGGCGTACACATTTGCCCCAACTTGTGGGGCAAATGTGTACTTCGGAGGTGGTTTAAAAAAAATAGCAATACAACCATGAAAAAAATAGTTTTTTTAATTCTTTGGGTGATTTGTAAACTAGAGAAACGCCGCTAAAAGATTAAATGAAAAAATAAAATTCTGAATACTCCCCTCCCTACCAGAGGCTGAAGAAGTTGAATTTCGTCAAAACAGGTACCCTATACAATTTATTCAATGGCAACGTTTCTGAGCATTTAGCACGCAAAAATTAATGACCACTCCTTTGATTTTAATAATTTGAAAATTTCAAATAAAGAAAAGAATTGGTTTAAAGGAACTTTCAAAGAAATGATTTTTATCAAGAGAATAAAAGATTCTGTGAATACACGCACCGATATTGGTAGTTTGAGTTCGGTGTATTTTAACTTGATTAATAAGGTTAATCTACATAATTTTATTGCGCGGTAGTTCGTGTTTCGTTCTGAATTTGATGTTTTGTATGTCTCACAAATTCTAATGCAGTCTGTCTTGCCCGATGCATTTATTTATACTAATACGTCTTGTTTGATGTGGTTTTAATGCTATCCTTAGAATGCCATTTTATTGTGTGAACATTTATTTGATGATTTCGATGTATTCGAATGATTTATAACCGCTATTCATAGGGTGAGATCGCTTTTTATTTTGATCTTATTGTTTCCTTGGCCGACCTGGCATGAATTGTTCATGTTGTTTTGCTTTATATTTATATCTATATTTGTTGTTATTTTGTCATCTATTTATATTTCATATTTATTATTGTATAGCGACGTCATTTTATCAATTTTTTATCTTGCTGCACCAGTTGTATGATCCATGCCGTTGTTTGTAAATTGGTTTTTGTTTTTAGCCTGATGAAGGAACTAAATGCTCAGAAACGTTGCCATTGAATGAATTGTATACAACTGTTCTTTATGACTGATATTCCTCACCATCTGTAAAAATTTTTCATGTGTCAACTTGACTTTTTCCACACTTGTGATACAAGGGTCTGGTCACGATCGCCAAATGTTTAAATCTTGATGAAAAATATTCAGTAGTTGTGGATAAAGTATAGTATGCTACTCGCGTATAAAAGCTGCTATTCACTCGCTGACGGTGGACCACTCGCCTACGGCTAGAAGCCTAAACTTCACCTCGTGAATAATTGCTATCATTATACGTTCGTTGCATAATATATTATTATGGCATGTTTGGTGTTACATTTTCAAATTTTTGATCAATTTCACCACTTGAACTAAAACCAAAGCACTGCATTTTGTAGAATTCACTGGCATTCCATCGAGCTTGATCTTTTCTTTGGAAATGATCACAATATGGCCGGAGGAGAAACACCAAAACGATTATATCACGTCGTCAAGGGGTATTTTCACTCATGAATACGTTGTAACTAAGAGAAATTCACGGATAATATTGGTTCAGTAGTAAATGAGTTGTATAGTCATCCTAAAGAACAAAAATTCGCTGGCAGTTCAGGACCCTTTTCGGCTTCGCTGCGTAGGCCAGGGTGGAGTATGAGTCTAATCTGCCTAAGACCAGCGTTCTCGGCCCACCGCTATGCCCAGCCATCGAGCAAACGGTCAGTGTTATACAATAGCCCTTGTTCTGTGACCCCAAATCGAAATGCTCCGCAACGCATCGAAAGGCGAAGGTCAACTCGGAATTGAGTCAAATTGGTATTCTGTCACTCGTTCGAGAATTCGTAATAGAAATGTTTTCGAATTCGTCCGACCTGTTGGAATCCCTATTTCGAAATCGAAATTCCCAAGCATACACCCTGTGATCGATCGTTGATAAACAAAATTTTTTTAGTCAACGTCTCGAAATGGACGACCTTTTGTTGATCTTAAGGTCGATCTATACATTTAGTGACGTGAAGGCAACGTTGCTGTCACGTCAGTGCTGCACTCGGACATGTTTGAGTACGCCGCCATCGTTTCCTTGTGTTTCGAATAGACACTCGTATTTTCCGATATATTTTTTCACTGAATGTCACTCTACGGTACGCCACGTCACTGAAATGTGTGGATCGACCTTTAAAGGTGTTTCAGTTCAATTTGAAGCAGTTCAATTATTTTGAAAATTTGATTTCAAATAGGATAGGAAAGCCACTGTGCAGAAAAGAAAGGAGTCCAATTAACTTTTTCCATAATTCATACAGATAATTTTTAGAGTGGTCTCACATGAATTTGGCACAAATATGTTAATACGCACGCCATTGGAAGGTGGAGCACAATACTGACTAAAGAGAAAAAAATAACAAAGTCTTATTCAGAAATATCATGATTCTTTCGATAACACACAATCTTGAAACCATAAATACCTTCAAGATGAGGCGAAATTGATTAAGCGGGGTGAATTTGATAGTTGGACGAATTTTTATTCTAATATCATTGTTTGTTAAACAATGCTTCTAATCAAACTACGCGCCAAAAGTTATCCATGAACATCTGGCCAGGGTTCAGTTGAAAGTGAGAACTTGGGAAGTGTTGTTGTGAGCAATGTGAGCTCGGTCAGTTGGAAATGAACGTTTATACGAGGACAAATCGAATATAAACGAGACTTTTCACTTTTCAGGCACAAAAGTGGAGTGAGAAAGTTCCTGATTTTTTTGTTGTTGGGTAGGTTTGTCAGGAGTAGGGGAAGCACGTCGGATCGCCTCATCGACCCTCTCGGTGTCCACTGTGACAATGTTTGAACAAGAGGTTCCTCCGTCAATTGCGCAACGTGTTGTAATAAATTTTCTCGCCGCAATTCGGAGAACAGACTCTGTCGCGAGCCAGAGTGTTTGCATGGCAAAAACATTTCGTGGGGGGTCGTGATGAAAATGAGAGCCATGATCGCAGCGAAGAACATCAGCAGTGTTATTGGCTTATTGAAGACTACAGACGTCGTACCACGTCTGAAATTGCAAGTGAGATTGGGATAAGTTATGGGAGTAAGGGTACCGTAAGTGTTGCGCCAGGTGGTTTCCTCGCCTTCTCACAGCTGACCAGAAATTGTATCGTTTTCAGGTTTGTGGGCGTTTTTTTGTACGATCTCAGGAAAAAGGAGACCAATTTCTCACTCATAGTTTCACCTGTGATGAAACTGACAAACTTACCTAACAACAAAAAAATCAGGAACGTTCTATCTCCACTATTGTGCCTGAAAATCGTGAAGTCTCGTTTATATTTGATTTGCCTTCGTATATTTTTTAGAGAGTGTTGAATACAGTGCTGCAATTTGGTGCTAAATCTACAGTGGAAAAATATTGGGTACTATTATTTCATTACACAGTTTATCACTGATTTTATGCTGAATAAGTATTTGTTATCAGTAGGATAACCTCACCTATTGAGTGTTAATTCTTAATTATAACACATTCCAATACCACATGCATTTTCATTCAGTGGGGCCACTTTTATACTAATTTTGGGGTGAAATTGATAGTTATCAAAGATACCTCTTCATTTATAGATATATTGAGATTTATCTAATAGTTCGAAAAAGAAAATACATATTTCTTATCATTCCAGAGTCATCGTGTGTACTTATAAGCGTACGGTATGTGGCTAGAGATACAATGGTTATAAGGAAGAAATACTTCAAGAAGCCTTAGAAAAAGTGGTCAGTGAAAAATAGTCTCTTAATAGGTCATCTAAAGAATTTGATGCTTTTTTCGGAACATAAGATAACAAAAAAGCATGGTAATACACATGGTGGATGAACATCTTCTACCCAATCAGCAAAACTATTGTTACGTGTATAGTGACTAAAGAATTCCATTGAGCATAGATGTTCAGGGGTTGACAAAACTAATGAATTTTAGATCGTCAAGTAAAGGAAGACAAATAACAATATTCCATACTTATACACCGAGAATAGATTGGGTTCACTTCTCTCTTGAAAAGTCTTTTTTCTAGTGATATTTCTTTCTCAGCAATAAGTTAGGTTCACAATTTTTTTATTTCTTCATTCTACAATTCTATTCTAGCCAACGTGAAGTATGATGTATCAACCAAAATAATTGGGGTGACTTTGATAAGACATTCAACTTATATGAATTATCAATTTCACCCCATTGTAGTGCAGATTTGATTAAAAAAACGTCTGCACTAAAATAATTGAGTTTGAAATTGATAACTTATTTCGATAATCCTGTAAAGAAGACGGGAAAAAATTCGTCTTACAAAAGTCACCCCAATATACGTGAAGGTTTGATAACGCGATTGTAATTGTTTTTTGAATGGTTTTATCAAATAAACATTGCAGGATCATGAGTTTCTATTCTGAATGGATATACAAAAATGTAGAATTTTTATTCTGATGAAAATCTTTATGGGTTCAATTATATTATTGGAAAACTATCAATTTGAAACAATTTTACGGTCAAATATTGATAAGACCATATATAAAACGAGGTGATTGGAGTGCAAATATGCATAATATACAGTATCATTGTTATTAACGCCTTGAGAAATGAGCGAATTGCTTCGAAACGTTAGCCTTTTTATAATAAACAATAGAAAACCAAAATTTGCCCAAATTTCTGTGAGATCACACAACAATTTGGACTTTCCATCTGCCTCAGATGATACAGTTTTTTCACGATCCATAAACTTATGAGTGATTGGTATTGGTTAACCCAGAATTTTCATTGGATTAATGAAGCAAATACCACCAGCATCAACAGAAGTTGAAAGTTTGAATGCGAATTGTTGAGAATAGGCCGATTCATTTTCATTAAAAATACACACATCAAATTAACACGGCCAAAAGGTTCTCGAATCGTTCAAGTAGGGGAAAACCCGGATAGATGACCCACTTTTTGAATATGCCTCATATTTTTGAAAATATCGACTTTATATGTGTAATTTCTATGAGTGTAAGAAGCCCCATTATTTGATTTGAAATACTCGGACTTTTCTCTGATATAGCAATCCCAAATTTCACAAAAATTTGATTTTTGTAGAACCCTTTTTTTGAGGATAGTTGCCTACAAGTAGGGATAGTTGCCCCACCATGAAAATATTGGAAGGGATAGATGCCCTTCATACTGTGTGAACCAAAAACCCAACTAAATACAATGAAATTTTCTATGCTAAAAACACCAACTTTATCTACGCAACATGGATCGAATTAACAACAATTGTGCATTTTTAATTGAATTTCAAAAGCATATATTATATTAAACGAAAAGTTGAATTTTTCATATTAACATAAGCCATTATTCCACACATTCATAATAAATTAATGAAATAATAAGTCTCAACAAAAATGATCAGGAGTCAAGTTTAAAATCGAAATAACCCAATGAATCGAAAATCTGCTAAGAAGATAAGGTTTTATTTTAGATGTCCTTAGGGGCACCTATACCTCAAAAAATCAGGGCAACTATCCTTTTCGAAAGGGATAGATGCCCATGAATTTTTTCGATAAATAAGGAACAAAACAAAAACTATTTGTACTCAGATGTACACTCAATGAAACACTGTATAAAATAATAAAAAAAATACTGAATTTAATACCACTTCAAAAGTTATATAGCGGCAAATACCTACCTCTAAAACTTTGGCATGTTTGTGAAGTTCGCTGCTGAGATGATCGCACACACTAGTGAAAAACGGCTTCACTTTACAATAACCCTTACAAAACTGAGGTCCAGGGTGACTAAAGGAGCTACTTATAAAATTAATTTTTTGATACGTGTTTCGGAAGTTAAGTATTTTGAAAATGGGGCATCTATCCAACTGAGGCATCTATCCGGGTTTTACCCTATAGTGATCGAAATTGAAGTTGTTCAAAAGGTACTGACATTGAACGGGAAGAAAGAACATATTCCTTTAAAAACACTTTTCGAGGATTTCTTGTGTTTATTTCCAGTTAATGCGAATATGTATTCAAATCCATTCATGTTAATCTAGGATATTATTACTTTTGTAACATATCCACTGAAACACAATTCTTGTTGAAATGATAACATATTATATAGTTAACATTAACTTTAGTGGCAATCTTAGTGGAGAAAGAGCATCTTAAGAGAATAGTTAGTTGATCGATTAAATAACTGGATGGATTTTGACAGTAATTAAGTAAGTTCAGTCCGCATATCACTGGGTCTAACCTCATTCGAGAAAGAATCTTCAAATCTTTACTTCACAGATATTTGATGTTTATGCTCATCACAAGAAGGAAGTGAAGAAAACAGAAATTAAGATATAAACTTAATCATGAGAATTAATACCATCGTAAGCCTAGGTTGTCATCTTCATATTCTCAACATCCATTCGGTAAACTCTTTAGCTAACCACTTCACATCGTCTCACCCACAAAATCAACCTCAGTTTGTTCAAGACAAAAAACGCCAGAGTAAATGGCTGAGTCGATAAACTCCCCAGCAGCAACTAGGGTGGAAATAATCGCAAATATCTGTTCAACCTCGATCCTGATTCAGCTGGCCCGTTGAATATTCGACGGAAACAGGATACGAGTTGGTACTAGAGTAGAATCAAGTAGAGAGAGCTTCAGCTTCACACTTCAGATGAATTAGGCAACATGGTAATATAACCATTGAAAGGGTCGGATCTGTAGATTTCGTCAGTTGCTATAAGATTATAATACTAATTCTTTTGTTGTTGTTCAGTAATGACTTTATTGTTAAGGACCATGAAGTCTTGAAGATGGAACATTCATTGATATATTATGAGGACTTTTTCCACCATATTTAATTCTTTGAAAATTGTCGAAAATGATTTGAATGAAAAACACAGGGATTCATGAGGTGAAACTTCCATAAGATCCAAAGAAGAAGACCTGAGACGTAGAAAATGGAAGGAAGAAGAAAATAAGATATCAACTTAATCATGAGAATTAATACCATCGTAAGCCAAGGTTGTCATGTTCATATTCTCAACATCCATTCGGTAAACTCTTTAGCTAACCACTTCACATCGTCTCACCCACAAAATCAACCTCAGTTTGTTCAAGACAAAAAACGCCAGAGTAAATGGCTTATTCGATAAACTCCCCAGCAGCAACTAGGGTGGAAATAATCGCAAATATCTGTTCAACCGCGATCCTGATTCAGCTGGCCCGTTGAATATTCGACGGAAACAGGATACGAGTTGGTACTAGAGTGGAATCAAGTAGAGAGAGCTTCAGCTTCACACTTCAGATGAATTAGGAAACATGGTAATATAACCATTAGAAGGGTCGGATCTGTAGATTTCGTCAGTTGCTATAAGATTGTAATACTAATTCTTTTGTTGTTGTTCAGTAATTACTTTATTGTTAAGGACCATGAAGTCTTGAAGATGGAACATTCATTGATATATTATGAGGACTTTTTCCACCAAATTCTATTTTTTGAAACTTGTCGAAAATGATTTGAATGAAAAACACAGGGATTCATGAGGTGAAACTTCCATAAGATCCAAAGAAGAGGACCTGAGACGTAGAAAATGGAAGGAAGAAGAAAATAAGATATCTACTTAATCATGAGAATTAATACCATCGTAAGCCTAGGTTGTCATCTTCATATTCTCAACATCCATTCGGTAAACTCTTTAGCTAACCACTTCACATCGTCTCACCCACAAAATCAACCTCAGTTTGTTCAAGACAAAAAACGCCAGAGTAAATGGCTGATTCGATAAACTCCCCAGCAGCAACTAGGGTGGAAATAATCGCAAATATCTGTTCAACCGCGATCCTGATTCAGCTGGCCTGCAGGATATTCGACACAAACAGGATACGAGCAGTTGATACTAGAGTAGAATCAAGTAGAGAGCTTCAGCTTGCCACTTCAGATGAATTAGGAAACATGGTAATATAACCATTAGAAGGGTCGGATCTATAGATTCCGTCAACTGCT
The DNA here is from genome assembly GCA_013421045.1 of Propylea japonica. Classification (NCBI taxonomy): domain Eukaryota; kingdom Metazoa; phylum Arthropoda; class Insecta; order Coleoptera; family Coccinellidae; genus Propylea; species Propylea japonica. The sequence goes on from CM024239.1 coordinate 48,353,690, forward strand.
ATAAGATTATAATATTAATTCTTTTGCTGTTTGTTGTTCAGTAATGACTTTTTTGTTGAGGGCGTTAAATTCTTGATGATGGAATATCATTGATATAATATTTGATCTATTTCCATCATATTCACTTCTTTGAAGTAAGTTAGTAATTTTGTTCATTTGTCCCAAACTCTTTAACAAATACTTTAACAGTGTTGAAGAAGATCCCAAACAGGATCGAAATGTCGACGATTTGAAAGAGGTATATTATTCACCCCATTAGCAGTGCTGAAAAGCCAAGCTTCAAGTTGAATGCAAGGACGAATATGTTGGATGTGGTAATTTTTTTGAAATTCGTATTTCAGATCTAGGTTATCTATGATCACATCTATGAGCTCTCTTCTTTCATTCAGAATGTGAAGATGACCCATGTGGTTATCCATTTTAAGATCCGTTCCTCTTGTCATCTTGAGATCCCATTAAGCTGTCTACATCTGCCGATTTCTGCAATTTGTCGAGACTTTTTGTCCCTTTGGTAATCTAGTGTCCTCGATCACTAAATGAAAACCGTGTAGCTTACCTACTATTGGCTGTAAAATGGATTTAAAATCCGTTGTGTTGATTCAGAAATAGGTCTTCAAGTATTTCCCACTATTCTCTGACTAGCATTTTGAGATCTAGTGATTGAAGATGTAAACTCGAGGAGAGCTTTCGGTCAAAAACAATGCCTAGATATACGAGGATATATTGAAAAATTCTCAGCTAACTACTATCTAACTAACAGGAACCAAACAAAATTTCAATGTCAAAATATTTTAATACTCAACATATTCTTTTCTTTATTAGGTACGTTTGTTACAGCGAACCAGCAAGGTCTCTAGACCTTTAAAAAAAGTTTTTTCTAGCTCTGCAAACCAGATTACAGATTTTATTACCTCCTTGTTGGATGAAAATTTACGACCTTTCAAACCTTTTTTCAGTTGAAGAAATAGATGATAGTCGGACAATGCCAAATCTGGTGAATAAGGAAGGTGTTCTAGTAATTTTAACCATAAATAAATAATAAATTTTTTACATTGCAACTTGAGATTTGTGTTCTGGGGTTTCGTCCTGCCAAAACAAAACACCAATTTTTTTCATATAGAGTGGTCAGCAATGTCGAATAATAATCATCAGTTTTTGTTCCACCCGTATCCAAAAAAATCAATCCTGATTACTCCATGGCAATCTTAAAAAGCTGAATCAAGAACTTTTCCAGCAGGTTTTTGAACACGGAAATGCTGAGGTCTTGAAGAACCAATGTGTCGCCATTCCATCGATTGTAGAAATGTACCCAAGTCTCATCCATAGTAACAAATGAAGCATAGATCGAACGCTATGTTTCTACCCTTACACGCTTTTGGTCAACATTCAAACATTTGGGTATCCGTATGCAGAAATTTTTCTAATGTTCAAATTGACTTGAACTATACAGGGTGTCCCGGGAAGAATGCGACAAAAGGATATCGTGAATCAAGTACATCAGGGAGGACTCTCATCAAGAGGTTTTAATCGTTTGAGGGCATTCGTTTGGAATATACAGGGTGATATTCATTTGATGCCTGAAATTTCGAAGTTGAATAACTTTTGAACTATTGGACCGAATTATTTCAAATTTGCAAGTTTTGTCACCCTTTAATCGTAAAGGTATTGAAAGATGGCAATCGTGCCATCTTTCAATATTTCAAAAATTGAAGAAATCAGATCCGGACTAGCAAAATTTGGGACTTTTTTTATTTCCATGAATATTGGAAAACCCTGTACGTGAACATTATGTTCTCATTACATTTTCGTAACCACAGAGAATCCATTATTGATAAAAATTCAAAATCTCTGCTTGGCACGTACATACAGGGTGATCAAGAAGTGAGCAAAAAACATTACCTCATGAGTGAAATTTTAAAGTTCAATAATTCTTGAATTATTGGACCGAATTATTTCAAATTTGGCAGTTTTGTCACCCTTCAGGATTGCCATTTTTCTATATTTTAGAAATTGAATAAATCAGGTCCGGACTAGCAAAATTTTAGACCTTTTCTATTTTCATGAATATTGTGTAGGTGAAGAATATGTTTTTATTTCAATTTCGTAACCGGGAAAAATCAATTGATGAAAAAATTCAAAATCTCTGCTTGGCACGGTCATACAGAGTGATCAAGAAGTGAGCAATACACAACCTAATGAGTGAAATTTCAAACTTCATTAACTCTTAAACTATTCAACCGAATGATTTCAAATTTGAATGTTTTGTCACCCTTTACGATTACCATCTGTCAATATTTCTGAATTTGAATAAATCAGATCCGGACTAGAAAAATTTCAGACATTCTCAATTTTTGTTGATAGTGTATCCCCCTGTACATGAACATTATGTTTTTTTTTCATTTCAGGAACCATAAAGAATCATATAATGAGAAAATTGAAAATCACTACTTCGCGCTGTCATACAGAGTGATCTAAGAACATGAACTTATGAGTTAAATTTCATAGTTCGAGAAATCTTTTTGCTCACTTCTTGATCACCCTGTATGACCGTGCCAAGCAGAGATTTTGAATTTTTTCCATTGATTGATTCATTGTGGTTACGAAAATAAAATAAAAACATAGTGTTCACCTACAGGGTGTTTCAATATTCATGAAAATAGAAAAAATCCAAAATTTTGAAGTCCGGATCTGATTTATTCAATTTCTGAAATAGTGAGAGGGGGCAATCGTAAAGGGTGACAAAACTTTTAAATTTGAAATAATTCGGTCGAATAGTTTGAGAGTTATTGAACTTTGAAATTTCAGCCATAAGATGAAAATCCCAAACGAAGGCCCTCAAACGATTAAAAACTCTTGTTGCGAGTCCTCCTTGATGTCCTTGATTCATGGTTTCCGTTTGTCGCATTCTTCCCGGGACACCCTGTATAATGAACGCCTTTTTACAAAATATTCAGCTCTTCAGATATCCGTTTTAGCCCGATTCGACGCCGACGGTCTGATAAAATCTTGTATATTTTCGGGGACTGACACAGAAACTAGCCTTCCCGATAGGGATAGATCATCTTCTTCAATACAGAAATTTTCTTTTGAAGCTAGCAGTCCAATTTTTCAGTCACATACGAAGGACATTGATCACCAAGGGTATTTAGCATATATCTTCCTAAATCTGCTTACCTGTCAACACTTTTAAACACAGGTACTTAATAATGACTCGATACTTAGTTTTTTCGATTTTTACTATTTCGGTGGACATCTTTTCTTTCAATTTATTCCTTAACTCTGGTTTACTGTTTTGACGTCAAATTTTACACTGAGACTTCTAATAAGTTATTGCTCGTTGCTATGGTCTCGTAGTATTTTGTTTTTACATGGAACTGGTTTAGGCTACCAAGATATCAGTACATCTTTGTATGTGCTCAGTGGGAATCATATATTTTCCTAATGAATGGTACTTAAGTAGTATTTTCAAGGTTCACGCTGAGTCTTCCCAGGACACTGCAGTCGTACTCTAAAAATTAGTGCAACTTTCATCACTTGATCACTTTTCGTGTAATGTTTTATTTGTTTCGAACTATTATCACTAGATCATCTACAAGAGATTATGGGAGCTTTTCCATATATTAAACGTTTCAATCATATTCAAACAAACATTTTAATCGGCCTTTTCAGTAGCATTTACTGATATTCAAATATTTGCAATTCATTAAAGTATCGTATACCTATAATTTTTCTACATTTCTACCTGCCTGAGAATGAAACGAATAAGCTGAACAAAGGAAAATCAACATAGATGAATCATATCCGTCCTGAAAATTCAATACCATTGTCGTCATGAACGAAAAATGATGATGAATAATCGACACATTGCTGTGTTCTATTGTTGAATCAATCTTGCCGTTTGATTGGTATCCCTGTTATTAAAAAGTGATTTATCGATCGAATAAGAGGGTTGAATTTCTGATTGCATGGGAAAAGTAGCTTGCACTGAAAGTCATTTCATGCGATTCTTCGAATTAGTTGTAAATTGACATTAGGCTATTACAGCGAAAATAACGAGAAAGGTATCGTTGTGTGTCAAAATAACGGGTATATCGATTGAAAATAAGAGTTTTGATTGCCTTGTCAGAAAAACCATGAAATAATACGTATACTCCGTTCAATTATTATTGAGCACAAAGTACGTCTTGGTTTCATTATCTCAGGTTGGCAGTATGTGGAGTAATTTGCAATGTACAAATACAACGTTGCCAGGCCTAACGTGAACGTAGCCTTGCTGTTCGATGTGTTTTCGAGTCAATATTTTCACTTTATAAACAACCATGACTCTTCGACTAATTTTCATATGCGGAACAAAGAGTAAATACTCGTTATGTAGTGTGGTGGATGTTTTTGCCCATTACTATTCATTATATCAGTCTTCATTCACAAAATGAATTTCACTCGAATCTGATTTTGAGTTATGGAAATATAAAGATTCTTCTTTTGAATATTCCAATTGACTTTATGGCTCTGTTAACATTATGGCCAAAACATTTTGCATGAATATTCAGTATATCAATCTTCATTCAAAAAATGAATTTTATTCGAATTGGATATCTTTTTATGAAAATATGAAGTTTCTTCTTTTCAATATTCCAATTGAATTTTCTATGATTCTGCACCTTCACCTACAGCATGTTATAGTCGATTATTATGATTGTGGTGAATTGTAAACAAGATAACTCTCTCTCGGACTCTCGACTGGTCGAACGGAAAGACTACGTTAACGTTTGGCCTGGCAACGGTGCGGTGCATTGAAAGAGGCAAATTATTCCCAAAACTACCAACCTAAGATAATGAAACCAAGGCCTACTTTGTGCTCAATAACATGTGAACAGAGTATACATACATCATACAGATACATACATACAGATTCAGAGTAACTGACACACCCATGATCGTTAAATCACTGGCGTATATAGGAGGGGACCCAAGGGTCCCGGGCCCCCCGAAATGAATACAGAAAACTGAACTACTATAATAAATTATACAGGCTTGAGAAGCATGGCATCTAACCATTGGATCATTTGATGGTGTAAGCATCTCGGGTCCCCCCGAAAATATTTTCTATATACGCTACTGCGTTAAATATTCCGCTCACTATGATTTCTTGAACTGTTCGAAAATAAGTGTATCTCTGAATTAGAACGAATATTATTATTATTGACCCGTTCATCAGTAGTAGAAAAGAGTCAACGCCTGTGTTTCTTGGATTCCGTGACTGTTTATGAAAGAATATATTAACGGTTATTCATGAGTAACTCATAGACTCGAAAATCAAATAGTTATACGACCCTTTTTCCACGTTTATATTACATGTTATAAAAACAGAACCGAGTCAGAATACGAAAGTTGCCCTGATAAACGTATAATTTCGTGTTGATGTATTTTAAAAGGGCCACGTTTTGACGTGAATCTGGTAAGCTGAAATGGGGTTCTACTGAAAGAGATCGACATTTCCTTTTGGGGAAAGTATTTCAACTAACAAGAGAAGATTTGAATACAAGAGGTTTTTTATGCAAGAGAGTTGTTTCAGTCGATAAATAAATGCCACTTAATGAGGTTATATTATTTTCTTTCATTTTATGAGGTTCAATTACATATTTTATCAGCTCTCCAATTAATGCAACGTTTTTCTGAAGTTTCGGAAAATAGCAAAAACTGAACACATCTATTCTGAGAGCTTCCAAATAACGAGCATTTTGCGACATTTGAAAGACTTTTTTTGACAGGCTAATCCTTAGATATTATTTTACCTAGTATAAGATAAATCCACTCTTTTATTACATGTTTTGAAAATAAAACCAAGTCATAATACGAAACTTGCCCTGATAAACGTATAATTTCTTGTTGATGTACTTAAAAAGGGCCACGTTTATATTAGACGTGAATCTGGTTATCCGATATGGGGTTCCACTGAAGTGGATCGGCATTTCCTTGTGGGGAAAGTACTTTTACTAACAAAAGCAGATTTGAATACAAGAGGCTTTGTTATAGAAGAGATTTGTTTCAGTCGATAGAGAAATGCCACTCAATAAGTTTATATTTCCTTTAATTTTATGAGGTTCTCATAATTATTTACATATTACTTGATCTTTTCATTCCTAGCAATGTTGGGACACTTCGGTGACAGCATTCGTAATATTTTCACTCTGAACACAAATAACCTGAGAGGACATATCTTAAAATTGAAACGTGAGCACTTCAGAACATCTCAACGTCAACTTTTCTACCCAACCGTATTTTCTACTCCTTGGAATCGACTACCTGACATGGTGGCTCGGTCATCCTCAGTAAATGGATTCGAGAACAGTTACGACAGGTGGAGGTGTACATGATGGTGGATCGTCGGATGCTGTTTTCTTCGTCACCGCTTTGACAAGTTTCAAACTTCTGTAGTTTTCCTTCTGTTCTTTTTTATTTTGCAATTTTATTTCTAACATGCTTCACGTTGCCAATTGTATGCTTTTTTGTAAATTACCGAGTTTATAGGTTCGCCCTCAACTCGAATCAATTATATAATTAATAAATAAATAAATAAATATTTTTATAGCTCCCCAATCAATACAAAGTTATTCTGAAGATAGCAGAACACTAAACACATATATTGCGAGTGCTTTCGAATAACGAGGTTTTTGAGACATTCGAAAGGCATAACCTCATCCTTAAATACATGTATTATACAAATATCATTTAACCTAGTAGGTATTTGTATATGATAAATCCACGTTTTTATTACATGCTATAATGAAAATAGAAGCAAGTGAGAATACGAAACTTGCCCTGATAAACTTATAATTTCGTATTGATGTATTTAAAAGGTGACAAGTTTTGACGTGAATCTGGTTAGCTGAAATTGGGTTCCCCTGAAAGAGATAGAGATTTCCTTGTGGGAAAAGTATTTCAACTAACAAGATATTTTTGTATTTGAACAAGAGGCTTTGTCATGGAATGAATTTGTTTCAGTCGATAAAGAAACGCCACTTAATAGAGTTATATTTCCTTCCATTTTATGAGGTTCAATTATTCACATATTTTCATCAGCTTCTCAATCAATATATAGTTTTTCTGAAGATAGCACAAAACTAAACACATCTTTCCGATTCTTATCGAATTGAGATCATTTTGCGACATTGAAAAGCATCTCTTTCAGATAACCCCATCTTTTGATATTATATGTCATTTTAAATAGAAAAAAGTGATTTCGGTACCAAGGCAATTATTAGGCAATGATCTCAAATTTATCGTCTTATTCATCTATATTTCGAACCATAAGCGGATCTTCTTCAGGATGAAAAAAAAAAACACTTCAATAATAAAATGACAGTTGGAAAAAGAAACGGCAACTAATGCTTACATCTGACAAGATATTATTTTACCTAGTTATGATGAATCCACGTTTTTATTACATGTTACAAAAACAGAACCAAGTGAGAATACGAAATTTGCCCTGATAAACTGAAATGGGGTTCACTGTAGAAGATCGACATTTCCTTGTGAGGAAAGTATTTATACTAACAAGAGAAGATTTGAAAACAAGAGGCTTTGTTATGGAAGAGATTTGTTTCTGTCGATAAAATTGCCACTTAATGAGGTTATACCTCCTTTCATTTTATGAGGTTCAATTATTCACATATTTTTATCAGCTCCCTAATTAATACAGAGTTATTTTGAAGATAGCTCCATACCAGATCAACCGTACTTTTATTCTGGTGAGTCTATTTGTCAGTCATTTCACATTTCATTGTTGTGTTTACTTATTTCTTATGATGATTGTGAGAGGTTTTTGAAGAACTACTCAATAATTAAAGAGCAAATGTAAAATCTGTATGCGCTTTACGCTATCAGTAGCCTCCAAACTTCTGTCGATGAAATTTCAAATTATGTTGACAAGAATGACAAGGGACCAGCAGTCCGTAAAAACGAAACTGGTCACAGAAAATATTAAAAACCACGCTCTGAAATTATCGGCGATATACGGACCATACTCTATACAGGGTTACAGGATAAGTCGTACTGAATATTGAAGGAAGTTATTTTTCAGGTCATTTCTGATGAATTTACTTATTGAGACATTGAAGTTTGAAATTTATTTTAGAACTCTTCTTTTTTTAGCTTTTATCGTTTTTTTCTATAATCAGAGCTCCGAAGGTCCATTTTTCGATGTATCTAGTTAAAGAGGATGTCAATCTATGAAAATAATCAACAGAAACCTAACTTTCTACTAGCAGCTTAAAGGTTAAAATTGAAGAACTCTCACTGAATGTTTTTAACTTCGAATCGATTTTCTTGGGAAAAAATTTAAGGGGAAAATGCTTCTAAAAATTTCAGAAATACCCTGTATAGTATGGTTATAAAAGATTCACGTGGAATTACCTCTTCATTAAAAATTTTTCAGGTATTTAATTAATTCTGGATAGCGAAATGTACCGCATAGTGATTTGTTAGTAGCTGTTTCTCAGGTCTTATCAGACTCACAGTGATTTACGCAGATGGCAATGTCGAAACCTCCCAACCAATCAAAAGCTCATATAACAGCTTTCAACTGGAATGAATTCGTGCAATGAGGCATAAGTTCTGGTATTTCGATCATTTATTGCTCTATAAAAATTTACATTGTAACACTGACATTCATGGACCTGCTTCTAAAATTTCAATAAATTACGAAAAACTATGATTCAAAACCATCGAAAAATAAGTTTCCCCTTTAGGTAAAGGAAGGACTAGATTTCTCAGCTGGTGCTTGCCTGTTAACCAACGTACTGCGAAATTATAAAGCAAGAATAACCGGAGAGAGGCTAGAGTAGCAATTTCGGCAAAACATTATAGGTTGAGTGAAAAAATTGAACTCAATTTGAAATGTATGTAGGTATGGGCGTAAGCCTTCTATACTGCCTCACATAATTTATTTCAACGGTTAGCAAAATGTGGAGTGCCATGTAAATTATTATTATTATTATTATTTTTATTGAAACAGTAGAAGAGAGGAAGCCGAAGCCAATAAAATCTCAAGATGAACACAAAAAGTATATATGTGAGTAAAATAGACACAGAAACATTATAACTGATAGAGTCTATCGAGCTGGTTCTTGAAACAATTCACTCTGGGTGCATCAACAATGTGTTCGGGCAGTGAATTACATCGGTCGAAGATCTGTTGGATTAAAAGTTCTGCCTCTGAAACGTACGGTAGCTCTCGTGGTACAACTTGAATGGATGTCTTCGTAAGTTGTTTGTCTTGATCGAAAAATCCGTGCAAGGCTCGATATGTTACTATAAGGTAGGTAAATGCTTGAATTTAGAGAAGAATTATTTGAAGGCTGGAATAAAGTATTTGAGGGTTGAAGATAAATTGAGCCATCCATAAACAAACACTCGTCTATTCCAAACCTTGTCACAATTTCGTACGCTGAGAAGATACCCGGAAGGCAGCGCCAAGTCTCATGCTGGTCAGTTCTTGTTTGACAGATAGATGTTTTAGTCTCAATATTTCGAAAACTAAATTCCTCACTTCTCCGTTGAAATTGGCCATTTGCAATCAGGTTTCCATTATTTTCCTATTCATATAAACCAATATTTTTTAATCTGTGGGTCGCGACCCCTAGGGGGGTTCGTGAGAATAATGTGCTTGTTTATTTTTCCGATATTTATCAAATTGTGGTGCTATTTTTGTCTATTTCTTTTTTTTTGTTTTAATGTCTACCACCGAAAAAAATTTCAATTCACACAAATATGTAGTGGCGAATGGCACTAATAATTTAAGAGCTTATTTTTTCAACTCTGGATATTCGTGTTTTCTTTTTCTATTTTAAGAATGCCATCAGCAGCTAAATCTAGAAGACATTCTTTCATTTTTGTGTGACATCAGCCAGATATATTGATTTGTTCAAAAAAGGATTTAAAATCCATCTACGCCCATTGTCAGCTTCAGAGTGCAAGTCTGGAAAGTATGTCAAAAACTTCTCTTGTAAATTATGCAAGCTCTGTATCATGCAAGGAATATGAGCCGATACTGCAAACTTTGGTATGTTGCATTATCTTCAAACAAAGTTTTGCGTGAAATTTTTTTACTTTATCTTTGGCTGTTGAAATATTTTCTTCTCTTCCTTGAAAGTTCTTGTTCAAATTGGTTAAGAAGGCTAAGAAGTTCTGCCAAAAATGCTAATTTCAATTGCCAAATAGGGTCAGAAAAACGAGAAGAATATTCAGATTTTGCATCTTGTAAGAACATCAACAATTCAGTACATATGTAGAAACTGTACGTATTTCCAATAAATTAAATTTTTCCTTTGGCTTCTTCGTCACAAGAGGATTGCCAGAATATTCCAACCAGTCAAGAGGTCGCGAAGTCAAAAAGATTGAAAAACACTGGTATAAACAATTACGCGAATGAAACAAAATATTACTCTTTCAGTATCTTTTGGGAAGTCTGAATGTGTAAAATATTTTGGCGCTCACATTCATAGATAACATAGGTCCCATTGAAATGGGAAAGCAAACAGGTAACATGGTGAGTCGATCAAATAACTAGAATATTTCATGTCTTCTACAACTTGCGCGATATAGGCTCTCATCTATAAAGCATTGATTTAGTCGATGAAATATAAATATATGGAATATGGAATTGTGTTTTGGAGTGATACTTTCAACAACTCTTTCTGAAATTGAGTTTAATGTATTACATGAAACAAAATCCAATTGAGTAGTTTTCAACATACTTCATTCTATAAACACATACAGGACCGAAGTTATTTTTATTGATTTCGATACTAAGAATAAAAAATGCGTTCATTAAATCACATCGCCAATGGTGTCACAATGAATGCATCACCAATGATGTCATACGTAATATTACACTATAATGAAGCGTGCAAAAATTATATTCGTCCTGAAAGAAACAACTACAAAAACTGTGAAATTACCATTCCAAGTAGATTTGTTCGTATCAGTATTGGTGAGAAATGTGAGAATTTGATTTAACACGATACATAATCAAACACAAATTTTCAGTTTATGACATACACTTATTTCTTATCAACTAGCACAAAGCAAACAAGACAAAAATTATGCTGATGGATGTCAATACTAAATATATCAAAAAGCATACTGTTACGTTCTAATGATTCAAAAAGGAGGCTAGGCCTGAATTTTTTTATCTATGACTTCCCCAAGGAAATGAAAGAACTTCCACCATTTACAATTTTATTCCTTACCTAAGACGACAATAAAGTACTATATAAATGATCAAATATTCAATCAATGTAAATATCCCAAAAAACATCGAGACATGGACGGCTTGGACAAAATGGTGTCGGTGGGTGATAAGACCCTCTAATCCTCAGAATAATATTCTTCTACAGGTACTTAGTTGTAGTGGTGGTCCTGACATAGGGTTACTTGAACCAACGTGGAACAATCCTTCTGGAGTCTCTCTGGGAAATTAAAATTATATCTAGATTGACAGGGTCGACACACGGTGCTTAAAACTTCCTCTCACCTGGCAATGAACAACCCAAAAATAACATATAGCTCTCCGCAAAATTGCGATCTGATTTCCCACTATACTTGAGAATCAATTTTAGCTTTATTCTAGATTCTATCCGAAATTTCGATAATTCAATATTTTTTCTAGACACAAAGCAATATTATTATCTGTCTTTCAACGAAGCCAGCACAATGAATGATTGAAAATAATCTCCGGAAAGCGCATGTGTGCCGGCGCGGTCAATCCAGTTTTTCATATGTCGTCTTTGTCGGGAAGATGCCACTCAATAATAAATCGATATACAGGATGTAACACACCATCCCTCCAAAAGGTGAAAATACGAAGTGTTTTCATTATAATCATCAAATAAATACATCATCCCGACAACTCGACTGAGCCATTTGCTCATTCAATGCCACAAAATAGGTATGTATTGATGTGGAATAAAAAAGGAAAGGTGAAATTTATTTTATGAATGAAAATTATTTAAAATGACAAAAAAGAATTCGGAGAAATCAAACTGATAATGTTTAAAAAAATACAAAACATTACAATTTTCTCGAAATTTAACCGTTATCATGATCATTAGAGGTATTATCTGGTTTCAGATCCTTTACATGGTATTCGCCTATAGATTTACCATTTCTATCAATTAGTTCATAAACATTGCAACCAAGCTTATTTTTAACTTTATGAGGTCCTGTGAATTTTTTATCCAGTTTCGATGAAAAGTGTTTTGACGCATCAGAAAGTGAAAAATTTCTTTTCCATACAAGATCACCCACGTTGTATGAAACAGGTCTCCTGCGAAGATCGTATCTGTTTTTAGAAATTTTGCTGCCTTCTCAATATTTTGTTTAATTATTTTATGAAGAGACCGCAAGGTATCACATTTCCAATCTGAACTTATCTGACGCTCTCCACCTGGTTTTCTCTCATTTCAGAATATTCTCCACCATTTATTATCATTTCTCGACCGAAATTTGCGAAATATGGTGTACATTTCGTGGTTTCATGTTTCGCCGTTCTTAAAGCACAAGCTAAATGTTGCAGATTGCGAGACCAATTTGAATGCTGATCATCTATGTAGGAACTAATCAGTGTTTTCAACACCCTATTAACTCTCTCTGTAGGGTTATTCTGCGCATGATAATAAGCATTCAACAAAGGCTTAACACCGTATCTCTCTAAAAATTGTTTAAATTCATTACTTCTCCCAAATTGTGTACCATTATCTATAATAATATATTCTGGTACTCCAAATGTTAAGAATACCTGTTGTTCAATATGTTTGACTACTATTTGTGCTGTTGCATTTCTTAGAGGAGTGAAAATACTAAACTTACTGAAATAGTCCGTGGTAACTAAAATATACTTGTATCCTTCGCTAGAAGGCAATGGGCCAAAAATGTCGCTTGAAATCATTTGCCAACACGATTGAATATCTGGTCTTTTCCCCATTTCCCCTGCCGGCGCTTTCTGCAAAGGTTTCTGACTACTGCATGTTGCGCACTTTCTTAAATATCTGCAAACGTCAGCTTTTAGATGTGGCCAGAAGTATTTCTGAATAAGCCGGTTATAAGTCTTGTAAATACCTAAATGTGCTCCGGTGTCAATATTGTCATGATATTTCTTTAGAAGTGCAGATCTTTTATGTTTAGGAACTACTTCCTTCCACTCATCTATTTCTAATGAAAGGTGTCTATATTTATTAGGAATGTGGATATAGATTTTATCATCTATTATTCGGTATTTCTGATAACGCAGAGGATTTTCAAGGATATTCCTGAACAACCTGTTATACCATGGGTCATCGTAGTTATTTTCCTTTCTGACCGCTTTATTATCTGCGCTCTCAGAACTTATTGAAGAGATGGCCTTTTCGGGTGCTCTTGATAAGCAATCAGGGACAACATTCAATGTGCCCTTTCTATGAACTACGTCAAAATCATAGGCTTGCAATTTCAAACACCATCTCCCCAGTCGGCCCTTCGGATCTTTTAGATCATTTATCCATTTCAAAGCAAAGTTATCAGTAACTACAGTAAATTTTTGGCCTTCTATATAACCTCTCAACTTTTCTACTGCCCAAATAACAGCGAGAATCTCTAATTGCGTCGAACCGAATTTCGATTCATTTTTTGTGAGAGACCTAGACAAATAACAAATCACATGATCTCTACCTTCGTAAGTCTGATACAGAACACATCCTAATCCTAAAGTCGATGCGTCGGTTTGAATTATGAAGGGATATTCCCAATTCGGACACGAGAGTATTGGGGGCGAGGCGAGCGTATTTCTGATTCTATTAAAGGCTTCTTCACATTCCGTTGACCAGTTCCATTTAACATTTTTTTTTGTGAGCCTAGTAAGAGGAGCTACAATAGATGAAAAGTCTGGAACAAATCTACGGTAATAAGATAGCATGCCTATGACCCGCTTTATGTCTTTCGGACATTTTGGTTTGGGCATTTCTAAAATGGCGGATACCTTTTTGGGGTTAACAGAAAGCCCGTTTCTATTTACAATAAATCCTAAATATTCTAATTCCGTTCTGCAAAATACACATTTATCTCTTTGAGGGTCAAGTTGTGCTGTTTTAATCGATTGAAAACTTCTTCTAAAATTCTACTATGTGTTTCAAAGTCGGGTGCCACTATGATAAGGTCATCTAGGTAAACGAAAACATATGGTTTTAAATCGCCAAAAAGTTTATCGACTAAACTTTGAAAAGTTTGTGCTGAGCCATGTAATCCCATTGCTAGTCGCTTGTATTGAAAATGACCTCTGCCAGGTACGGTAAAGGCAGTATATCGCTTTGATTCTTTCTCTAGTGGGACTTGCCAAAATGCATTCTGGATGTCGAGGAGGACAGATATTTCGCGTCTCCTAAGGAATCCAAAATTTCATGAACAAAAGGTAATGGATAATTAGGCTTTTTAGATACTTTATTGAGCTGTCGGAAATCAGTTACGAATCTGTATGTTCCGTCTTTCTTTTTGACCATTAATATTGGTGAACACCATTCGGATTTGCTAGGTTCTATTACGCCGAGTTCGAGCATACGGTCCAATTCCTCGTTAATCTTTTGTTGCATCGCACGACTTACACGATAATATCTTTGTTTAACAGGTTTTGCATCGCTTTCAACTTCAATTACGTGCTCTATTGCATCCGTACAACCTAATTTGATATCTGAAATATCATCAAAATATTTATTAACAATAGAGTTAAGTTTTTTCCGTTTCTCTGGAGGTAGGTCTGAAGCAGTTTGCAAATGACAACTTGATATAGAATTCGCTGCTTCGTCAGAATCTTTTCTGTTAGAAAAAAACCATTCTTGCTTACGTAGATCGGGAATTATGCCCATTTCAACCCAAAAATTGGTGCCCAGAACTAAAGTATGCCGTAATGCAGGAACGATATAAACGTCAAAAACAACGGTTCTGCATTGTAATGAAATTGGTACACAAACTTTACCGATGCAATCCGAACTTTCATTGTTCGCTACTATGCAATTATTGATTTTTGATTCTTCTAATCTCAAACCTAAGGAACTTAAGATTTGCCAACCATCACTATTCATAAAAATATTGTTTGCTCCACTATCTAACAATGCTTTGAATTTTTGACCGAAAATTTCGACAGTAATGTAAGGACAGTGATCATTATTTACTTGAGACAAAATGTAATCCAGCACTAAAGATACGCCTTCTTTACTAAGTTTTTTGACGTCAGAATTTAAATCAGGAGAAATGGTCGGTTCAAATTTATGTCTGCCTAAGTTACGACCAGAACTTAAGCTCTTGAAGTTTTTTGATGATGAACAATCAGGACAAGTTCTCTTTGTATAGCCTAATCTATTGCAATTGAAGCATTTGACAATCTTGGAAGGACAGTTTCGTGCGATATGTTTAGGTGAATTGCATTTAAAACATCGTTTACCACCACTCGATTGTTTGCCATTATTGTTTGTTGCACTATCTCTAAAATTTGATGAGTCCGAACGATTACTAGAATTACCTCTTGAATGGCAAGAGGAAGAATCTCTAGATCTGACGTTAGCTTCATTTTTAAAACGGTTTTTGAATCTATTATTACTATTAATTTCAGAACTATCTCTTGAACTATGTTTACTATGAGAGTGTTTGGAATGTCTATCTTTTCGAGAACGAAAGTCATTATTTTGTTTAATTGAAAAAACCTCAAGACTCGAAGATGGAGCTACTTCATCTTTTTTGTACTCCGATTGAAAAATTGGTGAAACATCATCTTGAAATGTAACATGTTCGTTATAATAGTTTGAGTGAGAATCGATTTTATTAACTAGTTTAACTAGCTGCTCTTCAGAAGATATAGTTTCTAAGACTATCTTATCGCGGTATTTCTTTAACAAATTTTCGCGAATTCTAGCAATTCGTTTTTGGTCTGAGTAGGGTTGTGGCAGAAAATCCATAAGTTCGCTAATTCGCGCTATGTAGGTACCAATACCTTCGGAATCTCTCTGTTTGCAGTTTTTAATAAGTTCTTTTATATGTTTTCATAATGTAACGGCAAAAATTCTTCCTTTAAACGATCACACAATTCCCGCCAAGAGGAAATTCTACTCTCAATATGTCTAAACCACACCGCAGCATTGTCTTCGACTAAATATTCAAAATTCTCCAAGAGTTTAGCTTCAGTTACTTTATGTGACTTGCAATATTGATTGACTTTTCTTATAAACATCAGAACATCTAAACTATTCCTATAAGTACCTCTGAATTTTATGTTCCATTTGGTGATTGGAATATAGTCCTGGTTATTTATGACTAAATTTTTTGGTGAAGTGATATCGCTCTCACCGATTTCATTTTCACTAGACAAGGATTCATTCAACAGAATGGATCTTAATTCATTGAATTCCGAAAATATTAAGCTAGTTTTATCTTTCAATTCATCGATTTTTGTCATTTCACTTGCATCAGTTGTCTGTAAACGGTTTAATCTCCCCTGCAAATGCCAGAATGAAACCTCTAAGTATGTTACCAATTTTTCAGTGAATATGCATTTAATTTTCTTTGACAGAGTACCCAAAATTTCTCTACAAATTTGTATCTCAGTATCGACATCTAAAATAAGTCCTTCAGGTAACTCATTTACATCCAAACCTTTACGAATTATACAAGCATTAAGGTGTTTAGTGAGATCTGATTTATTTTCCTTTGACACAGTGAAACCTCTTATGTTTAACTCATAAACGAGCCAAGCTCGCTCTAATAATTCAAAATCAAAATTTGACATCTTCTTGATAAAACTAATACAGAAAATCAAAATTTTCTAGCCTAACAATTGTAGGATGGTTAAGGAAATTGATAAGTTTGTGGCACAGAATGAAAAAATGTCTCACCTCTACTTTATTTGATGTTAACGTCCAGAAGGACTGCTGCAGGATGGTCAGTGAAAGAATGAAATGAATGATTTTGGGTGTCCGATCTCGATGTTTCCGTGGAATCTCTTTTCTAATACAATAATCTTCCAACCTAAGACGAAATTTGATTAGTCTTAAATACTGAATAGGTCCAGTGAGTAAATTGGTTGTAAAATTTTCCTGTCTTTCATGTAAACTTTGAAATACAATGGGTTTTATAAACAAAAGTTCCCTCAAACCCTGAGAAAATCAAGATGAACCGTATCGGAACCACTTTGTTACGTTCTAATGATTCAAAAAGGAGGCTAGGCCTGAATCTTTTTTATCTATGACTTTCCCAAGGAAATGAAAGAACTTCCACCATTTACAATTTTATTCCTTACCTAAGACGACAATAAAATACTATATAAATGATCAAATATTCAATCAATGTAAATATCCCAAAAAAAACATCGAGACATGGACGGCTTGGACAAAATGGTGTCGGTGGGTGATAAGACCCTCTAATCCTCAGAATAATATTCTTCTACAGGTACTTAGTTGTAGTGGTGGTCCTGACATAGGGTTACTTGAACCAACGTGGAACAATCCTTCTGGAGTCTCTGGGAAATTAAAATTATATCTAGATTGACAGGGCCGACACACGGTGCTTAAAACTTCCTCTCACCTGGCAATGAACAACCCAAAAATAACATATAGCTCTCCGCAAAATTGCGATCTGATTTCCCACTATACTTGAGAATCAATTTTAGCTTTATTCTAGATTCTATCCGAAATTTCGATAATTCAATATTTTTTCTAGACACAAAGCAATATTATTATCTGTCTTTCAACGAAGCCAGCACAATGAATGATTGAAAATAATCTCCGGAAAGCGCATGTGTGCCGGCGCGGTCAATCTAGTTTTTCATATGTCGTCTTTGTCGGGAAGATGCCACTCAATAATAAATCGATATACAGGATGTAACAATACATTGTCAAAAGTACCATCCATACATAATATGATATACCTACTATGATGAAGCATGCGAAAATTTTCGTTTTGAAGGAAACAACTACAAAATTATAAAATTACCACTCCTTCAAATAATTCGATCTCTGTCCCAATTAACTGATCTTGATTGATTCTTCAAAGAAAATTACATATAACGTACCTAAAAAAGTAGAGAATAATATTAGTCGTATAATATAAACCAATATCATACTCATATGTCAAAGCTATAGTCTCGCCATCGACAAAGAACGTACAAGGAGGTAATATCATCCCAGAGCATCCATAAACAGAACAGAATATTATTATTCTGTAATATGAGGCACTCACGATATGGCTAATTGTTCCAGGAATTATATACATACTCGCAAAATCCACGTTAATCCATTTGATATTCATCTCCTTATCACGCTCGCAACATCAGTATTTCTCCACACAGACTCTCTCATCTTGTAGCAAATTTAATGTCCTTTCCGAATATGTGGTCAAATTTGATGAGACTACAAGGAAAACTGAATAATGATCATTTCAGAGAAAAAATTCTCAATATTTCGTGAAATCAAGAAATGTTAAATCGATGAATAACCGTCTACATTTCGACTATGTGTTATATGACATTTTTTGTTGCAAATTAATCGCATAATCCCCCTTGTGAGTATAGCCACTTTAAAAGTAGACACCCTGTATATTACGTTAAAGACTTCAATGTGCATTTGTAACTCTATCTGCAAAAATTATAGAGGAGTCGAATTATGGAGTATAACACAGTACATAATCAAACACATTATTAAGTAGTTTTATGTCATATATTTTTAACAAGCACTCCGCAAACAGGACAAAAATTATTTCAAAAGATTCAAATACTGAATCAAAATTTTTCAATCACGTCAAATATTTCATACTTTTATGAAACGATACTATGATAAAGCATGCAGAAACCAATTTTCGCCCTGAAGGAAGCAACTACAAAATTATAATATTACCATTCCTTCAGATAATCCGATTTCTCCCCCAACTAACTGATCTTGATTCATTAAAGCAAATTACATATTACGTTAAAATACTTAATGTTCTCGCTCCCACCTCCCTTAATCCTCGACTAATTATTTCGCTCAAGATATATGACCAGGCATTTTTCCACAAAACTACCATCTCGCATGTACGCTGCAGCTATTTCGACCGGAAGATTGAAAGATATCGACCGATCTATAGCCGTATAATTCCAAACACGAAGCACTTTGTTTCATTCCAGACTATTTAGCCAAGAACTTGACAAACGCAATGCTTAATTGAATACGAAAGTGCATTTTTTCTGTTTGGTGGTGTGTCGGGCTCATACAAATAGGTGATGAAGTCGTGAAATGATATGATAAGCATGATGGTTTATTTGCACAATTTGGATGCAAAAAGAAACACTTGCAGTTGAGGCAAAGAATTGATTCCTGAAAGCTATTCCCTACGTCCTACCCAGCTATCCCCAGTCATAAATCAAAACTAGTACGGTAGTTGTTTCACTCCAGACTATTCAGCTAGTAACTTGACAAATGCAATGCTCAATTGAATATTTTTTTGTTTGGTGGTGTGTAGAGGCTCATACAAATAGGTGGTGAAGTCGTGAAATGATATCCTGAACTCGTTGATAAGCAATATTGTTTATTTGCACAATTCGGATTCTAATAGAAACACTTGCAGTTGCAGCAAAGCATTGATTCCTGGGGTTGAATCAACATTGTTAAAGACAAGATTGTATTTATTGAAATATACTCTGGGAGGATTCTGCATTTCTTAGAAACTTTATAGGTTTTCCCTCCCAGTCTCTGAAACATAAATAATCAAACATTTTTTAATTATTTATGTGTCAGAGACTGGGAGTGAAAACCTATGAAGTTTCTAAGAAAAAAAAAGATTGTATTTGGCTCCGCTGATGTTTGATAGCTATTCCCTACATAGCTATCCTCAGTCATAAATCAAAACTACTACGGTAGTTGTTTCTCTCCAGACTATTCAGCTAGTAACTTGACAAATACCATGCTCAATTGAATATGAAACTGCATTTTTTTGTTTGGTGATGTGTCGAGGCTC
The DNA here is from genome assembly GCA_013421045.1 of Propylea japonica. Classification (NCBI taxonomy): domain Eukaryota; kingdom Metazoa; phylum Arthropoda; class Insecta; order Coleoptera; family Coccinellidae; genus Propylea; species Propylea japonica. The sequence goes on from CM024239.1 coordinate 48,373,697, forward strand.
TTACAAATAGGGGACGAAGTCGTGAAATGATATCCTTAACTCGTTGATAAGCATGTTGGTTTATTTGCACGATTTGGATGCAAATATAAACAAGTGCATTGCCCTTGCGGCGAAGCATTTGTGCTCAACTGAAATGGAACTATTTCGTTTGCGATGGACTTAAAGTTTTGACCTTCATTCAATTTCGGATTTTAATTATATCGACTTTTACACTCATTTAGATGAACCTTCGAACAGGGTCCGGCACTCGAAGTATTATTATTATTATTACATAGCAATTAGAGCTGAGGTAATAACCTGTAACAGCTCAGGAAATGAACGAGTAAAAAAACCAATCGCAAAACACTCAACAATTCCAAAAATCACACCTCTGCCCACAGAGATTGCAAGAAAATGAAAAATAAAAAGACACACAAGCACTACAAAGTTACACGCTGTTCACACCATGAGTCATATCTAGATTTGAAGGCGTTCACTGATGCGGCTCCAACAACACCAGCCGGAAGACCATTCCAAACATCAAACACGCGATTGGGCAGAAATTGCTGTCTTGCTGTAGTTTTGAAGATTTGTTTACGCAGTTTGTATGGGTGTCCTCGCAGGTGATTCAGGTTCAGCAGGAATGTGTTGAAGGTATCCAAACCATAGAGCATCTGATGTGTAGCCCTATATGTTGTAATCAGATCACCCCTTAAGCGACGCTCAGCGAAGGTCTGCATGCCAAGCTGCTTCAGGCGTTCAGCATACGATGGCCTGAACATACCATAAGGAATGCGAGTAGCCCACCTCTGCACTCAACAGGACCGGCAAACTCGAGTATTGGGCGGACATAGGTGGTGAAGATCCTTGAACACACATCTGGATGACATCCGTGAAAGGCTTTGCTCATAAGGTAGGTACTCCTCTTTGCTTTGGAAACGACATTCTCCACGTGCTTCGACCAAGACAGATCCTCTGAAATGATCACTCCCAAGTCGTTGTGGTGGTCCGATGTATTCAAAATTGAGTTCTCAATCAAGTAGTTGAATCTAGGATTGCTCCTACCAACATGCAGAACAACACACTTCTCAACATTCAGAGGAAGCAAACAGGCAGAACACCACTGCGATATCGTGTTAAGATCTTCCTGGAGGACATCGTGATGTTCAATGGGATTCACATATAGCTTGAAATCGTCAGCATATTGTGAGCAGATGGACTTCAGCAGAGATGGCAGGTCAGAAACATAGAGCAGAAATAGAAGTGGCCCCAAAACAGACCCCTGCGGGACTCCACTGTTGATCAATCTTGATGAAGACAGCTTACCATTGATACCATGATATAACTCATACAAAAGTCCAACAATTCGGTTAGGAAAATGATTTCCATTTATTTTTATGTACTGAACATGTGAAATTAAGTAAAACTTCAGTATCAATTCACTTAGACTCCATATGACCACCTTACCCTGCGACTATTGCCTTGAGGCCTTGAGTTGCCCGAACGTAACTTGTCGGTATTTTAGCCCACTTTCGGACAATGGCTTTCTTCAGTGTCTCGAGGCTGGTATATTTTTTAGTTCGGATCTTGCTTTCAAAAATGGCTCAGAGAGAATAATCTATTGGATTCACCTCTGGTCAATTAGAGAGCCACTGTGTGGTCGAAATGAAATTCGAAAGGTTGTTTTTCAACCATTCTTGGCTAGCTAGCACTTTGTGAGCCGACAGAGAGTCTTGTTGGAACGTCTATGATCTGCGACCAAAATGTTGGTCTACCTACGGCTTCAAAACAGCCACAAGAATACTTTCCTGATAATATCTCGCATTAACTTTAAGCCAGGCTGAATGAAAACCAGCACGAGCGGTTCAAACCATTATTTGTGGAGGTTGCTGGGTCCCGAAAGCCAACCGATGATTCAGATTCACATATGAAAGGTTTGTCCCGTGAACTTCATCGTTCTGAGAGTGTGCAAATTGCTTATGTGGAAATTGTTTCGTCGGAAAACACGATGTTCGGAAATTCATCGCTTTTGACCAAATAAAACAAATCCTTCGGTCTCTCAAGTCTTCTAACTTTTTTTGGCATTAATTTTTAGCAAAATGCGTTTAACCACCATTGTGAAATCCGTCCTTCGTACGTCTCTGTGCTCGGCCTTAATGATACCCATTAATCACAAGGGAATGATGAGATTATAAATCACTGCTGTCAGATGCTTCATAGATTTAGCTTCGATATAATATTCTTTAATATATTCTTCAAATTGGTATTTCTTCAGTACTCCAACTAACAAATATGGGCAAACCTTTTCAATCGAGGACCAAATCTACTTTCATTATATCAATTGAAGTTTATACAATGACCAGGAGCCTATTGCACCAAATACTTCGCAACTTTTCACTTTACACAATGAATTAAGTGGCAAAAAACGCATTCATAATTGAAAAATACAATGTAAAAAGTCAAGTGTATGGTAAAAAGTACTCTGCAAAAATTAGATGTTGGGAGAAATGTTCTGCAACATAACTAATTTTCACTTTTCAAATTTGTCAGAATGCAAAGTGAGAAGTGAAAAGTTGCAAAGCATTTTGGTGCAATAGGCCCCAGTTCTCCAAAAATGTCTCATGTGTCAACTTGACTTCTCCACGCCTGTCATAGAAGGGTCGCCAAATGTTAAAATCTTCAAGAAATATATTCAGTAGTCGTGGATAAAGTATAGTATGCTACTCGCGTATGGTGGCTATTATTATACGCTCGATTTACTATTTTATGCTTGTCAACACTACTTATCTATCACTTAGCAAATTTCTTAATAGCTAATGTTACTCTGGCAGGTGCGCTATGGATAGAAACGGGTTATACTTCGAGTGTCGGACCCGGGTGTCAAGTTTTGCTCCCGTTCGACGAACGTATACGTTAGTGACATTTTGAGCGTAGATTTTTTTTTGTAATTGTAATAATTATTTTCGTTCAAAATGAACTTCCACTTTCGTTGGAATGAGTAGTAGACGATTAACTCTAGAATATCGGATATGATTATTACAATTTCCAATAATCTACGGTCAAAATATCACGAACGTATACCTTCGTCGAACGAGTGCTCCCGAGAATAGACACCCCGGTATGATGCACTGATACCTGGGGTTGAATCAACTTATTAGAGACAAGATTGTATTCTGCTCCGCTGATGTATAATAATAATAACTACGGTAGTTGTTTCACTCACCGATAACTCGAGAAACTCAATGCTTAATTGAATACGAAACTGTATTTTTTCTGTTTGGTGCTGTGTCGGTGCTCATACAAATAGATGATGAAGTCGTGAAATTATATCCTGGACGCATTGACAAGCATGATGGTTTATTTGCAGAATTTGGTTGTAAATAGAAACTCTTGCAGTTGCGGCAAACCATTTGTGCTCGAGCGACATGGAACTAATTAGTTTTGGCTGAAATTATAGTCTCCGCTTTCATGCCATCTCAGATTTTAATTTATCCAAATTAGATACTCATTCAGATAAACTTACGAACGATGCACTGATACCAGGAGTTGAAACAGCATTGATAAAGACAGCATTGTATTCTGCTTCGCTGATACTTTATATCCATTTCCTACACAGCTATCCTCAATAATAAATCAAAACTACTACGATAGTTGTTTCAATCCAGACTATTTAGATGGTAACTTGATAAACGCAATGCTTAACTGAATACGAAACTACATTTTTCCGTTCGGTGGTGTGTCGGTGATTATACAAATAGATGATGAAGTCGTGAAATGATATATCCTGGACGCGTTGACAAGCATGGTTTATTTACACAATTTAGATGTAACTAGACTAGAAACACTTGCGATTTCATATTTTAATTATATCAAATTATGTACTCATTTATATGATTCTTCTTACGATGCCCTGATTCCTGGTGATGAATGAACAGTAAAAACTAGATTGTATTCTACATCGCTGATGTTTGCTCATCATACATAAGATATACTACAAAAGAAGTTGAGTTCGAGCATAAGCTGTCATTTGTCTTATTTTCGTTCAAATATAGGCTGTCCAATGAAAAGGAACCAACCCTGATATTTGGATTATGGAATAAATAGCATAATTAACATGAATGAATCCAAATATTGTACACTAAATATTTGAAAACGCAGCCTTCTATGATGGGAGCTGTATATACAAAAATTTCATAGGAATGGTTATTCTGCGTTCCAGTGACAACTTACTATACCTCGAATGGTTTATCATTTTCCTCGTTGAAATGGACTAATCGATAATAGCAATGGTAGATATAGCCAAAAAAACGAAATATTTGATATTTCCATAGTAGAGGAACGTGGGGGAATATCGACCATCGGTTAAAATCGACCACATTCAAATCTCATGAATTTGTCGCCATACGAAAGAAGTATACCGACTGGCCGAAGTATAGCTTCGTAATGTGTGCTATGATAGGGTCAGCAGGGTGCCATCGATTGACATGCCTACATGCTGACGATATTGTTGTTTTTCTGGCTCAACTTATACCAATAGTACTTCTCTTTCAAAAGGTAATAATTTTTCTTCATTTTATAAACTGATTGCAATTTACTTTCATAGTGTAAAGGGGATAGGTGACGTGTACTACTTAATCGGGTAATATCGACCATGCTGATCGATATAACTCTACAGTAATTGAAATTACCCAACCTCAGATTGATAATAATGATAGTAATAAGAATACCTATACTTTATTTGCAGTGGGTAAAGAAAAAAAGAAAAATGTGGTCGATATCCTTCCGGTCGAAATTACCCGATTTATTTCTTATTTTTTATAGACGGTTTTAGGAAGAAACTATACATATTTTGCAGAACTAACGCCTTCATAATAAAAGAAGTTATCAAAAAATTTATCGGTTTTGATCACATAAATACAAAGATTAGAGGGTGATTGATATTCCCCCACTCTCCTCTATTCAGTATGTGTGAGAAAACATTCATGTGAATTATACAGGGTCTCTATAAATTATTGTAACAGCGCAGTTGGCTGTGAATTATTTATTTATCTGTTATGCAGGCTAGGGTGTCGAATTATGTGAATGGAATTAACAATGTCAAAGATAGATAGAATTAACTATAGAGAGAAATTTGATAAATGTGTTGAGCTTGCATAAGATACAGCAAAATGAAAATAATTCAAAGCCAACTGCCCTGCCATAATCATTTATAAAGACCCCGTATGTTCAAATTGGGCGTCACTCGGATTCATACAATAATACAAATGCGGTTGGGACATTTCAACCCTTTAGAATACTTCACAATGTGGTTACCACCAGAATTTCATTTATTCATTTCGCAATTACAAAGAAATTCCGGAAATTACAAGTATCAATCGAATGAATCCAATATTTTAATAATCAATTTCATCATCCTATTAGTTCTTCTGTCTCAATTTTCTATACGATACTGCATTGGGTCTTGACTTTTCATAGTGATTGAGCTCAATTCGGGAACAGACGTCTGTAACATGTAACGTTCCGATTCTTGTATATTCATCTCACTTCCTCTTTAAGACGTAAACGGTCAGAGGCATGCCTCACGCGCCTTCTTGTCTAGCGCATTCATCACATCGACTTGACGAGATCATAAATCAACTTGCAATCGGCAAGCTGCCTCTTTTTCGGAAATATTCGGGTTAATCGGGAAGCGGGAAATAGTGTTATTGTTAGTTTTCACTTTGTTATGGGTTTATTAAGTTTGTGACGTTTGTGGAACCGTGTTTGCTGGTAAATTTGTTTCCGTGTTCATGCCGTGTCAATTTTTTCCACAAAAATTTTTAAGGCGAAATGGTTTCAGCGAAACCGAGTGAGTCTTCTCAAATTCCGAAAACAAATTTCAAATAATCGCCGTACTCGTGATATATTGTTTTTTTCATAAATCAGGGACAGTTTTGAGGTATACCTATGAGGATAAATTATATATTATCAAAGAAGCAAAGTAACCTTTTACAGATCTGAGGAAAATAAAATCGGAGATATCGAAATAAATGTTTTGAGAGGTAAGAGTCGCTTACTGGCAGTGTAACTTTAAATAAATTATTTGTTGGAATAATAAAAATTCCGATAGACTTCGGCAGAAATTGAGATTTGAAAATCTTGGGGCAACTGCAACTAATCATTGCATTGAAGTATTAATAACAAAGGATTTTCTCAAGTGAAGATAAAAATAACATTGTCAATAAAGCCATAATGAAATGAGAATTTGTAGTGACTCAAAACTTCGAATTATAAGTAATGATTTTTAAATAATGATATCTATTCAACTGATAAAGTACAGTTCCTTACATATTTTTTTTTAAATAAGAATAATTTCATTCTGACGTGCCTCACAGTTTTTTTATGTCACGAGTAGCCACTGTTTGCAATTGTATTCATATAAGGAATCGAATAGCAGTCAATTTGAATATGCAATTCGAATAAATGTCTCCTTACGTAGACTATAATGGAAATATCAAACAGATAATTCATAAATCTATAAATCTTTAGGTAGCCATATTTAAGAATAATCAATGCAAGCCTTCGTGGATTCTTTTTCGCACTCACCAATCGTATTTTTATAGCCTAACGAAATGGATCTGGGGGTAGAGGCAGAAAATACTAGAAAGTGATAACGTTGCGAAGACACGGATATAATAAAATCAGGGAGATATTTCAAATTGAAAAGTAACTCACGGTTCAGACGAGCGGTGGAGTTGATAGATGGAAATAAAGGTGTAAGAAATGAGACTTTCAAATATCAATGATAATTCTTGTTTCCTGATCTTGTCGTTGTTCATTTTCTACAGTGATAATAAAAAAACTATATATTTTGGTACTAGCTTATTTGGTTAATATATTTGAGAAGATCACGCTGTATAATAACTACATTATACAAAGTTGCGCCTACAAAAATACAAAAAAGGTGCAAAATTTCAAAGTTCTGAACTAGCGCTATCCTTTAATTTTTTATGGCATGACATTATTGTAATTTCATTGCGTCCGTTCATTTTATCTCTTACCAGGTTCGAATGTCACCACTCATAAGAACTTTTTTCTAACCAGTTCAAATGAAAAAGAATTGTTGCCAGTTATTTTTGCATCTATTAGTAAAATTGTCATTACTTGAGTAAGTAAAACTGGGGAAGAAGTTAGGAGGTTCGAAAGTTTAATTCAGTTCTAATGAGAAGGTAAGAAATGATACTCGAAATAATCATTGGTTTGACAAGTTTTCTTTCAGTTGAAAGGGAAAACAGCCTATTTCAAAGCAAAAATTGCGTTTAACAAAAAAGTGACCCTACACCATAGAATTTGAGGTTTCGGCCAATACAGCAGTCTCTTCCCTTGGGCCATCGAAGTCTATTATATTTCTCTTCGAAGCACCGGATGATTCATATTTAGGATTGAAGGTAACTATCATATTTCAAGTGATTTTAATTTTGTTTTTCGGATACCATGGTTGTTTCAGATTGTTTCATTATTCGGAGTAGCTGGTGCCTGCAGATGTGATGAAATGGTGAAAATGAAAACGACGGATATCGAGGACACGAGAAATATTATAATAGTCAATATTCCTGATAGTGAAACGAGAAGAGTTCAATTATTCACAGTAATTGGGGGGAATATTCTAAATATTTATCGGAGATACACTGTGTTGAGACCAAACGATTTTGTTGAAAATGGATTTTTTCTAAATATCAATCTGGAAAATGCTGTGATGGGCATACATACGATAGGAAGTGTTCCAAGAAAGGTTGCCTCTTTTTTACAATTGAGTCATCCAAACGAATACACAGGTCAATCATTGAAGCGAACTTCTGCTACACTACTTATAGATGGAGGAGCCAACATTGAGCGTTTGAAACGACACGGAGGTAGTCGTGTAGCAGAAGGCTATCTCGAGGATTCGCTGCGAAATAAGAATGAGATTGCTGGTAGAATATTGAGCGTCAACGAACTCCTTGGAACCAGCAACTCAAATTACTCTACTGAGGCATCAGCATTTGAAGATGAGACAGAATCCTACCATTTCATAACTACATAGTTTTAATTTTCAAAATGACTACCTTGACTAATTGTACATTCAATGTAACTTCGATGAATAAAAATTACGTTTGAATTGGAAAACTTTTCGTTTATGGTGACCAATTCATCTTTTACATAGCAACACTTCTCCACCTTGGCAGAGAAATAGAACTTTTCGATGATCCTGTCAATCGAGGAATTACGTTACTATTGTACGTTTGAAAATAAAATACTTTTTTCGAAAAAATTTCTTATAGATGGTTTTCCGGAGGTTTCTTGATATTTGTAGTTTTAGAGTGAAAAACTCATTTTTGCAACAGCCCCGAAAGCAATGATTAAATACATTGCTTCTTACTTAGCTTTCTCTGTATATATTGATTAGATAATTTTTTTACGATGAAGAAAAGGTCTCTCTAATATGCACACTAAATTTCAACAAAATCTGACAGACCGAAAAATAATTATTCAGAGACAAATTGAGTTCCAACTAAATTTAGCATACAGTGTATATTTCTTAGATATTCATGGAAACCACATACATAATATAATCGGAAAAATACCCATATGCATATTGAAATTTTCTGTTCATACCACTTTCATTGTATGTAACTTTCTAATGCGCATGCTTTTCATCTATAACTATATGTTAAGCTGGGTTTAGACGAAGCGCACCCACTCGCGAGTCAAACCTCGCCACCTACTCGCGCACCAAAACTCATCCTCGCGCTAGTGTTTACACGACGCGCTGGATTCGCCTGGAAGGGCGAGCCAGGATGAGAAGGCGAGGTAGTCAGCCTCGTATAGAGTCGTACAGTTCAGCATGGCTACACCTTCAATTACCGCGTCGTTTGCTTTCCTAGCAATGTGTCACTTAAAAAAAATGAGATTGAAAAAAATAGGGAGGCGCGTCGGTGGTGGGCTAAGGAATTATTTCGCTGGCGATTGCAGTATGGTTGCTGATTGATGGCCGATATGGTGGTAGACCCTGCTGAAGAAACCATAAAAAATTTCCTGCGCATGACGTTTGAAGATTTTGAACACCTGCTAGCTGTTATTTCGCCGAAAATTGCAAAAATGGACACAAATCATCAACCCTTTCATCTTTGCCTTTAATGCAGGAATCGGAATTGACAGAACAGAACTTATCTCATTCCATGCATCCTGTCTTTTATTTTTGTTGTGGTACATTTTTAATTGGGATTCCACAATACCACCCGCTGTTTATACAGGGTGTTCCTAAATTGAACGTACAAACAAAAAGGGGAGATTCCTTGAATGAGTTTAAGAAAAAAAAGTCCCATAAACATGGGGTCGCAAACGTTTCGTTTTTGAGATACAGAGTGTTGAAGTTTGAATTTTTTTCAAGTTTTTTTCTCATAGTATCTACACTTCACAAGATATTCAACTGAAATTTGGCATAGATATTACATTTGAGAGGTCCCACCACGTGACATGGCGATTTCGATAGAAGATCTACAGGGTGATATTTTTTCTGGAACACTGCCACTTGTTCTTCTGCAGAACTTTTTTTTGGTGAGCAACTGTAAATTTGAAAAAATGTAAAAAAAAAGCTTTGTTCTTATACTAAACTTTTCGGTATCTTGTAGTTTTGTCGTATCTACCAACGATTTTGAGAAAAAAAATTTGAGCGATCCTTTCGAAATCCTCGTGAAAATTCAAATTATGATGGAAAGGCCACTTTGTAAGCTGTGGTGAATGAATTCAGTGTCAGTTTTTATGGAAATTTTCCTGATCTGTAGCGATGATTCATAAGGATTCGATAAACTCGTATAATCAACACATGTTTTCGATTAAAACTTTAACACCCTGTATCTCGAAAACGAAACGTTTGCTACCCCATGTTTATGGGACTTTTTTTCTTAAACTCACTTAAGGAATCTCCCCTTTTCGTTTGTACGTTCAATTAAGGAACACCCTGTATAGTTCGATAAGTTCCAGGCACTTCGCTTGGTCCATTTTCCCTGCGTAAATAGAATACTAAAGCCGGCGCACTCGCTAGTCTCGACTAGCTCCAAATTCTTGTTCAAACGACAGAGTGAGGTTTCTTTGATGCGCGACTGAAAACCGACCGGCGACGGCTCGCCCCGAGGACGAGGGGCCTCACGGCGAGGAGCATGTTTACACGATGCGAGGGAGCGGAAGCGAGGCTGGTGCGCGAGTAGGTGCGCTTCGTCTAAACCCAGCTTTAGATAAAATGTTCACCTATGTAACCTTTTTGCAAACTTGCTTCTAGGAAAATTGAGTGCTACAGTGTTGCGCAAATGTCTGTAATTTTCCAAGTATGATCTAGTGATCTCAATCGTTGAACTCACTGATGAAGCATCCGAGGCACAGAACTATTTTGTCCGACACACAAAGATCGGAAATCGGTAAAATAGTTCCCGAGTTAGTATTTTTGAAACCTACATTGAATTCTTTACGTTTTCATAATGTTCTATTCAGTCGTACCCAAATCTCATCTACTTCAAAACTAAATTGATGAAAATGAATCAATGGGGACTAACGCGAACGCTAAAACCGCTAAGGCCGTATTCATAGTCATCCCTCAAGGTAAAGGTGAGTGTGAGTGTCAGATCGCACTTTCATAAATACCCAGTGAGTGGGGTGCGATTTTTGCCAGTCTCAACTTGAGGGAAGCCGGTAGCACCCATGAAATGAGTAAGCTTTATGAAACGGCTACAGCTACTCAAGAGTAATCTGACACTCACACTCACCCTCACCTTGAGTGATGACTATGAATACGGCCCTCACAAGTTGAAAACACAGAACAGTAACAATTCCATAGACTAATTATCATTCAATGATAAGTGAATAAGTCTATAAGCATTATTTCTTGATAACTATTTCTGGGTACTATTTTTGACCAAACGCATCAGTGAGCACTAAACGGTGGCCATCATTCTCATCATTTCACAATTCGGACAAACGCGCAAAAGCTTCTAACCTATACGTCAATGCTTTTTCATTTTATTTTTACCTCAGACTGTTAATATTCAGTATCGACCGGAAACTGAATACCCATAAATATTCAATTATGATCATTCCAATCATCTCCACAAAGGCTTAATTCTGAGGAATTGAACCATGAACAATTCATATAATTACGTATTATTTCAAGAAAACCGGCGAAAATGGAAAACCAACAGAAACGAACAATCGTTGGATAAACTCAAGAATACAATAACTAAGAAATGCAAATTACTCGAGGAAAGGGGGGCCCGCACGCCAAGCCTTACGATAAACGTTCTGCATCATTGTTTCTCGCTCATCGAGAAGCCGGCAATACTGGCAATATTCAAACTCCGCACTCTACGAGCTCGTTGAAGTAGCAAACATGCTGAAGTGAATTCACATTCGTATTACAACGAACCATTACTGAATACGAAATGACGAGGGAACCTCTGCGAATACGCCACCTTTGCAAACTTTGGTTATCGGATTGAAACCGCTTCGGAAACGCGGATTCTATTCGTGCCAAGTGGATGTTGCTCCATCAATTGAAAGTTGAGGTATTGCCTACTCGAACGCCATTTCTTCCCAGCCATGGGCACGAAAGCTATTCGGAGTAAATTTAAGAGAAATCTCTTCAGAATCAGATCAAATTTGCGTAGCAATTCCGTAATCCGATTTGAATTTTTAAATACGAGAGTTGCCTTTCATGGAATATGAAAGAAGAGCTGCTGTCTGTGGTTGCTCTGATGGATGATGTTAACTCCAAGTAGGTCCATATTGAAAGTTGACGAGACAAGTATGAGTTAGGAATTTGTTAATTTTAATCGATTAATATCATTTTCTACTTTCATGTTTCATATTTTTTCACTTGCGTTGTACGAATCAAACCTTTTCATTGAAATATTATTTGAGCTATTTCTATCCTTTTTGAGCGCTCGTTCTACTTAAACGAGTGCTATATCGTTTTGCCCAAATGTCTGTAATTTTCGAATTTTGAGCCGAAAATTGTATCAAACCAGCCAAATCGTACATAAAATGAGGCCATTCAAAATTTTTGTTCCTCAATATCTCAGGCAAAACGAAACCCATCGAAATGAAATATTGCGGCTATATGCAAGATGGTCATAATAATCTTCATGCAAAATGCTGTGGCCATAGTGTAAAAAAACCATGGAAAATTCGATTACAATATTGAAAAGAAGAAACTTCATATTTCCATGAAAAAATAACCGATTCGAATGAAATTTATTTTATAAATAAAGATTGATACACTGAATGTTTATGCAGAATTTTGTGGCCATAGTATTAACAGAACCATAAAAATTTCAATTGGAATATTGAAAAGAAGAATCTTTATATTTCCATAACAGGATATCTGATTCAAGTGAATTTTTTTGTGAATTAAAACTGCTATACTAATTCTTTATGTGAAATTTTGTGGCCATAGAGTCAACACAACCTTAAAAATTCAATTGGATTATTGAAGAGAAGAATGAATGTTCATGCAAAATTTCAAGTGCCTTGCATTATCAGAACCATACAAATTAATTATTGTAATTATTTTTTTTATACACTACTGGAAAAAATTGAAGGATCAAAAAAAAATTCCAAATTTTTCGGCAATTTTCAACATGCCGTAACTTTGAGAGGAATGTTCGTACAAGGAATTTCAAAAAAGGAAATTGTAGCTCCAATTGTCTAGTTTTTGGATTAGAACTTCAGAAATTCTAAGTTTTAGTGGTTGTAGTAGTAGTGGAGAATTGATAAAAAAGTCAGCAACAAAAAAATTCTCAAAATTTCACCACTTTTTTTTCTTGTCTACGAGCGTGGAAATTTTATTTTTGCATAATCGTTATAATGATGGGATACCTTGATAATTAAGCTTCAATTTATTTTTTATTGACCTCAATACGTCCACTTCTCGCCGAGATATCGGTCTTCCAATGGAAAAGGATCCATTTGTCTTTATTATCGATTTCTCAGCAACCAATGATCGCACAGAAAATTGAAGGAGGGTTTCGAGACCCTTTAATGAACTCCCATTAATGAAAAACCATTGTTTATTCATAGAATTTTTTTTTCTTTATGTCGCATCAATATAAAAATTTAACAAAAAAGGGCTTTTGGTGGTTTCTTGGAAAATCTACCGCTGGATCGAAAATGTTGGGGAAACCAATAATGTTAAGTGTGACTTTCACAGTTCAATATGTTCATAAAAACCTTACGAAGAGCCAACTCAATCCAGCGAGCCGTTTTTTTGTTTGACTCGATTGAATTTTTGAAAAAAAATAAGGATCACGTTTTTTGCTCTGAGAAGCTCATAATCTTCAAAAAAGGCAAAAAAGAATTTTCTCGAGCTTTTTCCACATTTTAATTGCAGATCCCATCATTATAACGATTATGCAAAAATAAAATTTCCACGCTCGTAGACAAGAAAAAAAAAGGTAAAATTTTGAGAATTTTTTGGTTGCTGATTTTTCTATCATTACTCGAAAACCACTGAAACTTAAAATTTTCGAAGTTCTAATCCAAAAACTAGACACCTGGAGCTACAATTTCCTTCTTTTAAATTCCTCGTACGACCATTCCTCTCAAAGTTACGGCATGTTGAAAATTGCCGAAAAATTTGGAATTTTTTTTTATCCTTTAATTTTTTCCAGTAGTGTATATTTCATCTTTTGAATAATTTCCAAACTCTAATTCCAATCGTGCTGAGATTCTGCATTTATATGGTATTAATTTCAAATCCCATATAAAATTCTGAGATAATAGTCTGTTCGCTCCACCAAAGAAAGAGCGCTCAAACGCTCCTGCTTTTCTCGAATTTTTTCTTCTTGTATTCAACGTTTCAGTGAGCATCCGCCAGACGACTGAAAGCTTCCAACTTTAATAGAAGCAAATTCTGTACGTTTTAAGTATTTCACGTCTTGTGAATGCTGGTCAAAAGCTGAATACAAGAGGCGAAAATGATGGAAATCGCCCAAATGATATTTCAATAAATGTTCCATCAAAAATTTCACATCAAACTTTGGTTATTGGATTGAAACGCATATTCTATTCCTGCCAAGTGGATGTTGCTCCATTAATTGAAAGTTGAGGTATTGCCTACTCGAACGCCATTTCTTCCCAGCCATGGGCACGAAAGCTATTCGGAGTAAATTTAAAAGAAATCTCTTCAGAATCAGATAAAATTTGCGTAGCAATTCTGTAATCCGATGTAGCAGTATTTGAATTTTTAAATTCGAGAGTTGCCTCTCATGGAATTTGAAACAAGAGCTGTCTGTTGTTGTTCTGAATGATGTTATCTCCTTTCAGGTCCATATTGATCGACGAGACAAGATCTGAAGTTTGGCTTACGTATTTGTTAATTTAATAAATCATTATTAGTGTCTACTTTCATGTTTCATATTTTTTCACTTGCGTTGTCCGCAACAAACCTTTTTATTAAAATATTATTTGAGCTACTTCTATAATTTTTTCTTCTTGTATTCAACGTTTTAGTGAGCATCCGCCAGACGACTTAATACTTCGAACTTTCATGAAAGCAAGTTCTGTACGTTTTAGTTTTAAGTAATTCACGTCCTGTGAATCCTGGTCAAAGAGCTGAATACAGGGTGCGAAAATGAAATGAATCGCCCAAATAATATTTCAATAAGTGTTCCGTCAAGAATTCCACGTCAAACTTTGGTTATCGGATTGCCGGCAATACTAGCAATATTCAAACTCCGCACTTTACGAGCTCGTTGAAGTAGCGAACATATTACAACGAACCATTACTGAATACGAAATGACGAGGGAACCTCTGCGAAAACGCCACCTTTGCAAACTTTGGTTATCGGATTGAAACCCCTTTGGAAACGCGAATTCTATTCGTGCCAAGTGGATGTTGCTCCATAAATTTTTTTTTCATCATTTATTTGAACAACATGTCCTCTTGTTTCCATTTTGCAAGATTCTTGCTGTATGCTGATGATTTAAAGATTTCTTTGAGCATAAAAAGCATCTTAGACTGTTTTCTATTGCAGCAGGATCTGAACAGGTTTCAAAATTATTGCAGGGTGAATTTTCTCTTCCTGAATCTAGATAAATGTCTCAAAATTTCGTTCACAAGAAATAGCAAGATACTCAATTTTCACTACTCCATAGACCAGATTCAGCTGAGGCAAGTGGGTAGTATTCGCGATTTGGGAGTTATTTTTGATGCAAAACTGAAATTTATTGAACATATTGAAAGCGTTCTCTTGTCAGCGAATAAAATGCTTGGTTTCATCCTTCGACATGGTAAACAACAAATAACAAAGAAATGAGACCATGATGACGATGTACTATTTTTTTGTCTTCAGCAATCTAAGTTTTACGTCGTCGGTTTGGAATCCTTATTATGAAGGTCATATTAAACATTGAAAGTGTACAGCATAAGTTTCTGAGATGTTTGTCATATCGAAATACTTTCCGATTTGTCAATCATGATTACTCTGAAGCTCATCTAAGATTCCGTATTTTTGTCTGTTTTATAAAATAGGGAATGAAGTCCTTTCGATCCCTTCTCTTCTCCGGTCTATACATTTTAAAGTTCCAGAAAAAAATTTAGATCTAGAGAAATGTTTGTTGTACCCTTTCGAAGATTGAATGTCACCCAAAATTCACCAATATGCAGAACCATGAAATCGTTTAATTCGAGCTCTTTTAGTTTAGATTTCTTCAATGTCTTCTATGCACAATTTAAAAAAAAATTGAAGCTCAATTTTTCATTGTAATGTTGTAACATCCCTTTAATATCTTTCCATTGTTTTTCCTGTACTTCTTTGTTTATAATTGATTCTATTTTTTATGATTTTACTCTATACTAAGTTTAGCCTACAGGATTGTATGTTTTAAATGTCAAATTATGAGTAATGTGTTGGGTTGAAATACTTGTTTGTATTCCTATTCCTAAATAAATAAATAATCAATTGAAAGTTGAGGTATTGCCTACTCGAACGCCATTTCTTCCCAGCCATGGGCACGAAAGCTATTCGGAGTAAATTTAAAGACTTATCTTCAGAATCAGATCAAATTTGCGTAACAATTCCGTAATCCGATGTAGCAGTATTTGAATTTTTAAATACGAGAGTTGCCTTTCATGGAATATGAAAAAATAGCTGTCTGTTGTTGCTCTGGATGATGTTAACTCCTGGAAGGTCCATATTGAACGTTGACGAGACAAGATCTCAAGTATGAGTTAGGTATTTGTTGATTTTAATCAATTAATATTATTGTCTACTTTCATATTTCATATTTTTTACTTGCGTTGTCCGCATCAAACCTGTTATTGAAATATTATTTGAGCAATTTTTATCATTTTTGAGGGCACATTCTACTTAAACGAGTGCTATAATCGTTTTGCCTTAATGTCTGTAATTTTCGAATTTTGGGCCGAAAATGGTATCAAACGATATAGGGTTAGAATCCCTGATGACGAATTCGTGGTCAAATTCAATTCTGTCCATGCGGCCGTCCGTCCGTTCGTTAGCACAATAACTTAAGAAAGGATTGTCCTAGAGAATTTCAGATTTGGGTTATTAGATTGAAACCCCTTCGGAAACGCGGATTCAATTATTGCCAAGTGGATGTTGCTCCATCAATTGATAGTTGAGGTATTGCCTACTCGAACGCCATTTCTTCCCAGCTATTCACACGAAAGCTATACGGAGTAAATTCAGGAGAAATCTCTTCAGAATCAGATGGAATGTGCATAGAAATACTGTAATCCGATGTAGCAGTATTTGAATTTCTAAATACGAGGGTTGCTCTCCATGGAATATAAAAGTAGAGCTGTCTGTGGTAGCTCTGTGTGATGTTAACCCCTTGTAGGTCTTCTTTTGTTTACTTTCATGTTGTTTAAAATCGGGTGTTCAAATTTTGTAATTCAAAATTGTGAAATTAATAAATGATGGAGGTTCCAGATGGTTGACATGGAAAGACATAAAACTTCATATTATTTAATACAGCACAAGAATCAAGAGAAATTGTAAGAATATTGACTAACAATTGAGATGACAATTTTATACGCAGTATTCTGTAACATGTAACATGTCAAATTAAAGAAAGCTGTCTAATAAATGCTATTCAGTGGACTGTATAATATTCAAAAGTGACTAACCAGTGTTCATTTCATACTGGACAAAATTCAGGGCAAAATAAAAAATGATTCATCTTTGAAGACATCTCTGAACAAGAGTTGACGAACAGACTAAAAGTTAACTAGGTAACTACCGATGACTAAAGAGAAGAAGGGAATTCAGATTAACTCATGAAAAAGTATCTCTCGAGGACTAAATAAACGCAGTCAATTCAGATTTACTTACACCGAGCTGTTCAGAAAAATATTTCAAACGATATAAATCAAATAATGATCCAATGTACAAATATTGGCACTACTAAATGAACACAAATTAAATATACCCCACTTCGATCAATGATGGCTAAAATGACTTCTGACTTTTTTAAATTGACTAAATCAATTATGTGCGGGCAATATTAATAACTGAGTGCGCGTCCACAACGGAGCACCGACCCTAGCCCATCGCACCCTCGCCGAAAGCCCTGACCCTCGCCCATAGCACCGACCCATGCACCAAGCCCTCGACTGTCCACATTGAAGCCCCGACCCTCACGCCTATTTCTAGGTTATGTGTCTTTGTTTTTATTTTTCAAATCATCATTTAAATCTTCAAAAACCTAAAAATGCATTTGGAAAGGCTGTTTCAGTTAATTCAAACAACAAACTTTATATTCTGCGATATAATTCATAGAAGCAAAGCAATAGTAATAGAAGAAGAATGGTTGGATATATGTACTTGATTTAATCATTTATCATAAAGTAAACAAACTGAATGCCTAATTCTTGCGTTGAATACATCGTGTTCTCAACATCAATCTATATTACTTCAAATGTGATAAAATGAGTTTTGAATGTTGAAACACTAATTTGATATGTGTTCTTTATCGATTTGTAGGAGGCCGGTGTTTCGACTTCTTCATTGATTCGAACATGAACGGAAACATTATATAGATTTCATTGTTATTTCTTTACCACTTACTTTCTAATGAAAAAACCAAAACTATTCGAGTAATCATCAGTTAGTTATAGGTTGATTCTGGTTAGAGCTGTAAAAATTAGTTATGTCCAATATAATCACTAAATTGAACAATCGTTCGATAGATAATGTTCCAATAGCATTCGTGTACTTTATACAACCATATCATTGATTCGTAGTCCTAGGAAAATAGTTCATTTATTTGAAGATTTTGGAAATCTTTCCTTATTATGATTGGAAATTGAAATTTTTTGCACAGTGATTGTCCTTCAACGAACGAATATATCGTTTGACAAAATAAATATAGACACACGTAAATCTTGAGGTTATGTCATATTTGGTGCGTGGTGCGGTGCTTAAATAAATACAAAATGAATTTCGCTCGTTGGTGCGCTGGTCGGTGCTAGGTGAGGTGCGTAGGTCAGTGCTCCGTTGTGGACACTCGTATAAGAAACATGCTTTATTTATTTTTGAGGGGCGAGGCTTGGTGAGGTGCTATGGTCGGTGCTATGATAGGTGCGCCGTTGTGGACGCCTACTTAGAACTAAAATGGAGTGAATGATCGAGACCAGACAAAAGGCGTAGATAATATGACCTGAACACTCCGAACAGTGTACCAATTTGAACAACAGTCGTTGAACAAACATATATTCCAAAATATATCTCTAATCGTATTAACAGAGGACAAAACAATACCTCTGAACATAACTGAGATTCCTATGATCATTTCTAATCGATATGAATCGAACAAAGTACCCACGTTGAACGTGGTGAGGTTAAGTCGGAAATTATTATAGGAAAACGAGAATACAAATTCAGATTACTTTTCGTCTGATCACAAAACACCACACAATACCGCAGATTACAACGATTACTTACATTATACACAATTATAAAAGATGACGATTACTTACATTATACACAATTATAAAAGATGACGAAATTACATGGAGGTAAAGGAAGTGGAGGGTGGCTAAAGGTTGGTAAGGGGTCTCGTGGGTTGTGTAGGCTGCTGTTACCTGCATAACCTTGAGAAATGACCACTGATTCCTGACGAAAAAGTCGGAGATTCGGGAGATCGAATACAGCTCTACCAACAAACCCTACTCTCACGTCCACGAAGGAAATATCTCGCGTAGCCACCTGGTACATGGCACACCAGTAATGGATGCTGTGTAGCAGACGAGAGAGGGTGAAGAGCGAGTTTGGAACAAAGCAGCTAAGGTATGGTAACCCCAACAGAAAAGTCCCTGGTCCTCCAAGCTTGGGGGTTGAATCGTAGGGCTAGCAACTCGACATTTGTAAAAAATCAAGAAGTGCTAAAAGCTTCGACAAATCGCCTCGGAAAATGGATGGATCAAACAGGTATCGACAACGGCTACGGAGAAGGATTATAAAACTGGCTACTTGGAATATACAAGGACTTAGGACTAAACAAGAAGAAGTATTCCGGGAAATACAGAAAATGGAAATTGACATCTGTGTACTCAACGAAGTGAAAAAGAAAGGAAAAGAAAATGAAATTATAGGAGAGTACATATATCCATATTTATAGCGGAGTCCCGAAAGACGCAAGAGCAAAAAGAGCGGTGTCCATAGCAGTAGGTACACAAAAAGCTAAGGAAGAATATAAGAAGCTGGGAAGAGGTCGATGAGCAGATAATAAAACTGGAGATATTTAAAAACGGTAGGAAAATTGTAATAATAGGCGTATATGCTTCCAGTGAGGACTCAGATAGGGCAACAAAGGATCATTTCTGCAACCAGCTATCCAACACCATATCTGACATCGAAGACAACAGAGAGATATTCATACTAGGAGACCTGAATGGTCGAACGGGACGGAAAAGTGATGACCCTGTGGTGGGAAAATACGGCGAAACCACTTTGAACCTTGAAAATAATGAATAGATATTTTGCCCATAAAGACATCCATAGGATCACCTGAATACAAGCCACTAGAGGATTACGCTCTATAATTGATTATGTCATTTAAAAACAGAACTCGGCACTCAAGACCATGGACGTGAGGGTGTACCGAAGTGCGGAATGTGGGTCCGATCACCATATGGTTGTGGCTAAAGTTGCTGTGAATTGTAGACAAACGAACAGCGCGTTGCAATCCAAAGGAAAAGAAGAACAGAGAATGGATAACCGCAAATACAACTTGCGAAGCATGCAACACGACCCTGTGAAGTTCCTATATAAGATGTGTAGCCACCAAATTAGAGACACTCAACATGAATAATATGGATGCGGAAAATGTGTACAACGGAATCAAAAGCAGCATTCATGAGGCTGCAGAAGAGTCTCTAGGGCATCAAGAGCAAAGACATTCACGAAATCCGGAATGGTGGTCAAGAGATGTAGAAAAATTGGTTGAAGAAAAGAAAAGAGCATACGAGAAATGGTTAAGCACGAACGATGTAAATGATAGAAGAATATATGCACAGTGTAACAGAGAAGTGAAGAAAGCAGTTATACAGAGTAAGAACGAATTCTGGGAGAAGAAGTGAAGAGATAGAAAGATGCATGGGAGGAACAAAAGTAGCAGAGGCGTGGAAATCAATCAAGAACCTGAGAAGAGAAAACAAGGGAAGTGCTGGAATCAGTCTAATAAATATGGAAGAATGGGAGAAATACTATAGGATGTTACTCACCGAAAAACGAAAAGAGTTTGAGCTCAAAAACGTCAACATCAAGTCGAGTACAGTTTCGCCAGTAGAGGAAATAACGGTAGAGGAAGTAAGGGAAGCATTGCGGAGGTCGAAAAATGGAAAGGCTGCAGGTCCCGGAAATATCCCGATTGAGCTGATAAAATATGGACCAGAAATATTGTTGGAGACCATAACTAGGTGGTTCAATAGGTGCCTGAAAGGTGACAAGGTTCCGGAGGATTGGAATTTTGCTTATATTAGCTCGATCTATAAGAAGGGAGATAAAAGTATGTGTAAGAACTACAGAGGAATAAGCGTTATGAGCTCGATGGCGAGATTGTACGGCCGAATACTAAAACGAAGAATAGAGGAAAGTATCGTTGAAATAGAGGAACAAGGTGGATTTCGAGCAGGAAGGTCTTGCACTGATAATGTTTTCGTTCTCCAGCATGTTAGAGAAAAAAGGAAGTCCAGAAATTTGTCCACACACCTGGTGTTCGTTGACTTGGAGAAAGCATATGACACGGTCCCCTTGAAAAGACTTTTTGAATCCCTGACGAAAATTGGTCTGAATGATGTATATGTGAAGGCCATATGGAACCTGTATGTGGACTCTAAAAGCGCCGTTAAAGTGGGAAATGCCACCTCAAGCCCTTTCCCGACAACAAAGGAATTGAGACAGGGATGCAGTCTTTCCCCAACGTTGTTCAAAATTTACCTACAAGAAACACTTAGCCATTGGAGAAGGAAAACATCAGGAATGGGAATACAAATGTCTCAATACTGTTTGACGACACTGTTATTTGCTGATGACCAAGTAATTATCGCTGGAGATGAAGCAGACGCAGACTATATGTTGAGAAAGCTGCTGGAAGAGTATCAGGAATGGGGGCTAAGTGTAAAAATGGGAAAGACTGAGTATCTTGAAATAGGAAACGAACCAGAGGACACAGAACTGAAGATTCGGGAATTAAAAAGGTGTAAGGAGTTCAAATATCTAGGAACTATCATTCCAGAGGAAGGTACCACAAAACAAGACGTCCTTAATAGAACACAACAGGATAAGAAGGCTATTCGTTTACTGAACTCTCTTCTGTCGTCTAATAAGATCAAATTGGATACAAAGATGACAATCTACAGGACTATTGTGGAACCAATTTTAACATACGGCAGTGAGTGTTGGCAGTTCTCGAGGGATGACAGGAAAAGAGTTGAAGTGGTTGAAATGGACTTCCTGAGGAGAGCCTGCAGGATATCAAGGATGGAAAACGTACCCAATGAAGTGATAAGAAGGCGAACAACGAGAGTGTTCACAAGCGCTGATAGAATCGAATCGAGGCAATTATTGTGGTAAGGTCATGTAAAAAGAATGACTCCGGAAAGATGGCCAAAGTTGGCAAAAGAGTATCAACCACAGAGCAGGCGGAAAAGAGGAAGACCAGGAAGGACATGGATGGATGGGATCAGAGAAACTATGAGAGACCGGGCGATAGCAGAGGAAGAATGGAAGGATAAAAAGACATGGTGGTCGAAATGCGGGATGCGTCAGAGGACGTAGGAACCCCGCGATATATATATATAAAGGAAGTGGAGGGAGCCTAACGTTTGGCAAGTGTCACGTAAACAAAACAACACAAAACAAAGGAGGGACACGCCACTATGGCCGACTTCGAACTTTTTAAACGTTGAATTTTATTATTTGTGCCTCATTTCTTGTTCATTTTCTCTACAGTTTGTAGCGGAAAGATATTAAGTATTAGTTAAAAAAGGTTTCTTATTCAGTGAATGGGTGCTTTAATGAATCCAAAAATTTCCCGCCACAAAGTTGCTCATACAAATATGACCTTTTTATGTGACACTTTTGCAACAAAGGAAATATAGGATATGCTCCCTCCCCTTCCTTTACCTCCATGCTAAATTATAACAGGACGGAAAGGTATATTGAAAGCTGTGAAGTGCTGTCTTGCCGTTCTATGATTTTGACATCGAGCAAATTCTGTACCAAGGAGGCGGTCATTGGCGAAGCGCCAATTACACACATGTTTTATATTTTCTCATTTTCGTTGTCCGCATTGAACCATCTTCATTGAAATAATATTTGGGCTATTTCCATCATTTTTGCTTCCTATATTCAATTTTTCGGTCAGCATTCATCAGGCGACGCGTCGGCATCGCCAGGAAAACACTTCAAACTTGCAAAACTTGCTTTTCTGAAAGTTGTAAGTTTAAAGTGATTTCCTCACGACGTCGGGTGAATGCTGGCCGAAAAGCTAAAAACAGGAAGCACAACTGATGAAAATAGGCCAAAAAATATTCCAATTATTGTTCCATCATCAAGAATTCAACTTCACCCTCAATTATCAGATTCTATTCGTACCAAGTGGATGTTGCTTTATAAATTGAGAGTTGGGGTATTGATGTCTACTCGAACGCCATTTCTGCCTAGCTATGGGCACGAAAGCTATTCGGAGTGAATTTGAGAGAAATCTTTTCAAAATCAGATGAAATATTCATAGCATGTGGGTAATCCGATGAAGCAGTATTTGAATTACTGAATACGAGGGTTTCCTTGTATGAAATACGCAAGAGTTTGATATCGGAAGATTTTTATCGATTAATATTATTCTCTACTAGATGAGATTCCATATTTTTCCACTTAAGTTGTCCGCTTCAAACTTTATTCATTGAAATGCCATTTGGGCTTTTTCCACAATTTCCAAAATAAGGAGCTAGAGTAAGCATTCATGATTAGGCTGAAAGAATTTTAAATTATTCTTGACAAAAAAAATACTCCGAAAATAAAGTCTGTGGAAGACACAGCTCTTGAGGAACTAAAAGAGTTATACAATAAAAATCCAGAAAAAAACAAAGATTCAAGAAAAGTTATCAAAAATGAATAACAGATAACTTAACTCAAGAAGATTAATGATTTGAAAAAGACAAGGAACAAGAAAATTAAATCAAATGACTAACAGAAATTTTATATTCGAATTGAGAGTGAAAATAGCTCCGAAAACAGTTGTTTGATGAATTCCATCATAGGCACAAACACTTAGCTGAAGTCCTCTTGAACAACTATATTGGAATTAGATATTTCATTGCGACTGTTGGACTATATTTTTTCGATTCTATTAAAATACCTAGGCACCTCAGAAACACTTTGCTGAATATGGTTAAGCACACAATCCCCTAGTTTCTGTCGTTTCTGATACTGATAGCTGTTATTCACGAGGTGAATAACAGCCATAATACGCGAGTAGCATATTGAAATATTGAATATTACTTGAAGATTTTAACATTTGGCGATCGTAACAAGACCTATCAATTACAAGTGTGGAAGAAGTGAAGTTGACACATGAAACATTTTTGGAGAACTTGTCAATGAAAGTTGCCTCAATCGATGTATTAGAAGTAGATTTGGCCCTCGATTGACAAGGTAGGTATACCTATATTTGTTTGTTGGAGGACTTCAGAATACTGAAGAAATATCAATTTATAGAATATTAGATCGAAAATAAATCTAAGCAGCATCTGTCAACAGTGAATAATATCTCCTTATTCACTTCTGATTAATGGGTATTATTATGGCCGAGCAAACAGACGTAGAATAGGTGAATTATGCAATTGTCGTGAATAAACATTGATTATTTATAATAACGAGTGAACTAAAAAAAATGAATAGTCATACGAATCCATGAATCGATGAAAATTCACGAATCCATTCAAAAACAAACACGCTTTCTATGAATGCCGAATTGCAAAGCTTCACCAAACAGCTCGTCTATTCGGAAAGAATATTTGCTTTTTCAAAAGTCAACATGAACAAGTACTCCACTTTCCCCCATTTCATTCCGCAAAACATTATTTTTTCAATAGAGATGAAAGTGTACATAATTCGAGAACTGCTAAGTTTACGTCTCCCGTTGAGAGGAAGAAATTCTTTTATTACTCTCGGTGCTTTCCCAAGAGTACCTTCTCACGAAAGTTTACGTTACCGAATGAATATTTCAGAGGGTTGGTGGCGTAAAAACCGCGTGCCGTGCCATTAAATATTTCAGCCAGTATGTTTCACCGTACAAAGATCATCTCGTTGAAACCCTAGTTATCTCCCGAACTCCAGAAAGTTTCTCAACTAATCATGATATTGAACACGTACCGGAATTGTTGTGATGTTTTACATTGTTGGTGGTATGAACAGGCTTACCGTCGATTTTTTCTCTTCATTTTATATATTGAGTCTAAGAGTTGCTCAGTTTATAACCAAATTAGGGCGTTGCAACCTAAATGGGGTATCGCACATAGAATGTGAATGAGGGTTCCAGGCAGGATGTAAACTTCTGTTGAGTGGATTGCATTATTTCGAAAAGACACTTTACGCATGAATTATGAACATTATTTTTACTACGACCTCATAAAGATTCAAGAAACACATTGAAAATATATATTTCATTTCAACATACAAAACATTCCATGAAAATCCACTATTTATTATCAATAATAGTGTTGGAAACACAATTTCTTGCATTCTGCAAATACGTCAGAATAGCCGATCCAGAGTAGTTAGTGGTAACTGGCTGTTAAGAGTAACACTCGTAGATTGCAAGGTGCATGAAGATGACGGAGACGACATCGGTTGCAAGCTTATGAAAGAATTTTATTCAATATGGTTTTTTTCTGTTCTACGGAGTCCCCAATAACTATCAGCAGCAGCAATTGACTTCTAGAACCCAAGACCTCCCTTCGCTTGAATCTGCTAGAAACGTTTCCGAGGATCGTCTAAAACTGTGACTTGTGTAACGTTCTGGGTGAGGTAGGCCTAAGTAGGTAGCCATCTCTGCCGGCATTTTAACAAATGTATTTACGCCTACGCACTGAACAGAGCACATTTGACTGCCCCGCACTAGTGCGGGAAAGTGTTACTTTCTCAACTAAAATGAGTGTATGAAAGAGGGTAAACACGCTCGGTCGTAGAAAAAATCTGTATGACAAAGTTTTCCTTATTTGTTCTGTAACACCATGGTTATTATCACGGAACTATAGTCGAATGTTGCTATTTTGATATTACCTTCAAACTTTCAATAAATATCGATTGACTATTTGAGGAGACACCAATTTCGTCGAAATTATATATTTAATAGTCATTGACATACTTCGATATTAGTTGATACCCAGTATGATAGTCATTGACATAACTTCGTCTCACTTTTGCATCAATTTTGGTTATGATATTATCTTGCTTTCTCTCTCTCTCATACATCTCATTATATGGGTCATTGAAACATTCATACTAAAAATAATAGAGAAATAAGAAGGTAGTGTCAATTTTATTCCATAAAAACAAAGAAATAACAAAAAGTATTAGTGATCTTCACATGTAAAAAACTATTGGTGCTATCTAGGGTTTTTCATATTTGTCCCCATATTTCAGAATGTTTCATTTCTATTTGAGTCCTCAGGTTATCATTCTGAAAATGGCATCATTAGATATTTGGCGCGAGAATTCGCAGTAGTGTCAAGTGTATATGTTTACTTAAGGATAGCGACTGCACTAGAATAGTTCCTATCAAAAAATGCCATCACTAGGAATTCAACATATAGGTACAATCCATCGGATCAAAGCGGAAATTTATTGTGCAAATGGAAATTCGAACTTCAATTATAAACAAAAAAAATCAGGAAACCTCCAGAAGAAGTGTAAACAGAGACTTGGGGAAAACACCCTGAGGTAAATCTCAACACTGGGTGGTATGAATAAAAACGAAATACATATTAGGTACATGGATTTACTACGTAGTATAAACTAAGAATAAGACGAAACTACACTCCGAAGTATATTATATATTACTCATTCTTTCGGGCGTTGAGCACCCTACCAAGAAGCACTCTCGTGAAAACGATTGAAGTATTTTGTCATTTTTAAGAGCTCGTTTACTTGAACGAGTGCTATATGTTCGAATTTTGAGCCGAAAATGGTCTCAAACGATAGGGTTCGACTACCTGATAACGAATCTGTGGCCAAATTCAATTCTGTCCTTAAAGCCGTCCGTCAGTTATAATTATAACTTTCGAAGGGATTGTTCAAGAGACTTGAAATTTTCAGGGTGAGGTCGATTCCCAAATGCCTCGGTTAAGTTCCATAAAATATCGAAATTTTTGTTCCACAATATCTCAGACAAAACGAACCTAATCAAAACTAACTTATAATGGACTAGCGCCCCGCCCCAGCTTCGCACGGGTGCAATGCTGATACTAAAAAATATACTACAGAAAAACTGTGAACATTGTATATAAAAACACACATAGCGGCCCGCTCCGGCTTCGCACGGGTATAAAATATATAGCCTATGTGATTGAAATCGATCCAGTAGTTTTGATTTATTCATTACTGCCCTTGGCCCGCACGCATTAAATTTGGAGAAAAACAATCCCCTTTCCCTATACCATGAAGATTTCCTGCTATCTTTGGAATGTCTAAATTCATACACTACATTTTTACTTATTTACTTTTTACATTTTTAACTATTTATTTTATTTTTACAACATATTACAGAATGTCTTTATAAACAACGTTCACAGCTTTCTTGTCATTAGACAATACAAACATGTTTTCTCTGGAGGTCACTCTTGAAAGAGCGACATACAGTTGTCCATGTGAAAAACAGTCAACGCTCAAATCTAAGCCTGCAACGTTGAAGGTTTGACCCTGCGATTTATTAATGGTCATTGCAAAAGATGCCTTTACCGGAAACTGTAAACGTTTAAATTGGAAGTGTAAATCCGATGGTATCAGAGGGATTTGGGGAATCAATACATCTTCTCCGGTACCACATCCTGTGAGTATTGTGCACTCTATTATGAAAGTTTTCAATGATTTTACCAGCAAACGCGTGCCATTGCAAAGTTTAGGTGGATTCAGGTTTCTTAATAAAATAACAGAACAACCTACTTTCAACGCCATTTTGTGAGGAGGGAGTCCAGACGGGTTCAAAGAATTTAGAAATTCTGTAGCAAAATGAACAGCTTCTTTCAAATCGAGAACAGTATCGACCGAGTAGTATATTTTCGTCGGCGCATCAATCTTTGACAGAATCAAGTTATTTACTTTATCTACTTGTTCGTTAGTTGGTGACAGAATCGCTCTTTCTTTAAACCAAGATATTGTCTTATAACTTATATTATCAATGTCAGGATAGACATTGTTGACTAACTCTTGGATGTTGTCTATCAAAACGCAAAGGTTTGCTAGGTCAATCCTTCCCTCACTTTGTGTTTTTTGTCCACTTTTTTCTTCATATTCTGAAAACTGATCTTCTGTTGGTACGGATTGTGCTCAAGCAAAGAATAACATCGAATGGAATCTGAACGTCATTTTTCAGTTTTGCAACCGTGTTATCTTCTAACCTTTGAAAATATTTTTTCCTCAGATAATGAAGTACTGACGGGATACTTCCGACTTCGGAAAGCAAAAGTACCTTATGTCGGTTCCCTTTTAACTCTTCTGTAATTCTTACAGCCAAAACTGAGCAATTAGGCATGAATGCAGGTATTATAACAATAATAATATAACTCCACTTTTATCTCTACTCCTCAATGACGTAGATGAGCGCGCCAGACGAGTTTAGACTCCGAATATGGCATACCGGTGTGAGTGTATCGTGGGCACGCTCTTGTCGTACCGGGCGGCCGGCCGGTACCGCCGCAGGTCCACAGGGCACAGATAACGCGACTGAGCTGCGCTCAGATGTAAAAGGCCACGCCCCCTTCTCTCAAAGCGAGCACGAACGCCAACCGAATTAAACCGAAGGCCCCGCGCTGCTTTGGCTTTCATACGTTTTATATCCGATTATTTACGACATCACATTAGAAACCTCAAAAATAACAGTACTTCTCCACTATTTAATGGATGTTATTATACATATAAACCTTCCTCTTGAATCACTCTATCTATTAAAAAAAACGCATCCAAATCCGTTGCGTAGTTTCAAAGATCTAAGCATACAATGGGACATAGGGACAGAGAAAGCGACTTTGTTTTATACTATGTAGTGATTTGTCATCAGTGAAAATTCGAATCCATGTTTAATGTGAATTAAACATTAAGGAATATCCAGACGAAATCGCATTTAAATTTAAATTCCATGGAAAATTACCAGGAAGCAGTTATCGACCTCATGCATTAAATATACCATATCTAGGCCAAATAATATGCGAATTTTGCAGATTCCAGCAATTCCGGAAGGCGGCCCATGACGAAAACTGTGTGTCGTCACAAATAATATATAAGCTGTACTCATTTGATTCTTAACAACATTTTTGTTCAAGTTTTGACGTAAATAAATTATTCAAACTCCACCGCGAGTTTTACTTGGTTTGTAGTGGATTTACAACCCTCTACTCACCACAACTCACTCACTGCTACTTCAACGGAGTTACGAACCGTTGAAGAAAGTAGAAACATATCTTTAGAGGATACCCTCCAAAGATACATCCATTTCGACTCAAACTAACAAAAATAATACCGACAGAAATACCAGACTGTAAATATAAAAATTGTTGTACGAGTAATTTCGCCTTCTATCTCACCTAATTCATCATCGTGAGAAGAAGTGAGCTTGTTGCAACCTTATTTTTCGGTATGAAGTGTAATATATCAAGCTCTTCAGCCAGAACGAGTTCAGTTTTTTCCTTCCATCCATTGTGACAGTTGAATCGAGTAATTTATTTCTCCTGATACCGTGCTTGTTTGTTTTGTTTCATCATATGGAAAATTTGTCGAGTGTAGGTAATGAAGACCGGAGCACTGTGTTGCTGTGTATGAAGAGAGGGACTTGGAACAGTTTTGACCCAATTAACCCAATATCATTTTGGGAAATGAAATATTGGTATTGCTGTGTTGAACAATACAATGAATTCATTGTTTTCAGTCACAAAAAGGTTTTTATGTTTTACATAACATATTCTCATTTCACGCATTGGGATAGCACATTTATTGGAATATGACATAAGTTTATTTAAATCTTGACATATAAATTACGCGTATGATTATTATCGTAAGTAATTGCACAAGTGCATCAAAATTACCGATAATTTTGCATGACAGCGCGTTTTCAAAAAACTGCATGAGTTCATTTTCATTTTTCGAGAGAGAGCCAGACACCGAAGGTTCTTCGAAAATGAAAATGACCAAATGCAGTTTTTCAATGACAAACACGCTGGAATGCGAAATTATCCGGTTATATTGATGCACGAGTGTAATTCCGGGAAATATTTTCCGACTAACATGTCAAATTTGACACAGTTCAAATAACGCTGGGCTTTTTTCCTTTCTACATTGCAATTATCAGTTGTAATTTAACTAGTGCAATGAAAATTATCGAAAATTTTGGGAAATATGCTCGAATGCAAGTTAAGTTGAAAAAGAGCACGAGTGCGCGGAGCGCTCGAGTGCCTTTTACAGTTTAACTTGCATGAGAGCAGATTTGTCTAAAATTATCGATTCATTTTCATTGCAAGAGTTAAATTTAATAAGAAAATTTTGTGAATCTATCAAATCGTATTGTGTCGCTGTAAGTTGTTCAACAGTTTTCATGTTACTCTAATAAGTAATAAACGTTCATAATTACGTCTGCATTTATTTTAAAGGACCTGATAATTTTGCACAAGTGCGAATTATCGATAATTTGCACTAATGCAAAATTATCGCCTAATTGTATGCTCATTGGCTAAAACTACAATAAAAAATCAGTCGGAACATTGTTGTCTGTCGAAGTTGACAGATGAATAAAATTTTCGTAATTGCACAAGTGCATCAAAATTACCGATAATTTTGCATGACAGCGTGTTGTCGAAAACTGAATGAGTTTATATTCGTTTTTTGAAGAAGAGCCCGACACCGAAGGCTTTTGCTTAGAATGCATAAATAATGTTTAAAAGAAGGAAAATATTGTTGCAAATTATATGCGTTAAGATGCAAATCATCGTTTAATGAAGTATATTCACTAAAGCAATGACGCCATATCGATATAAAATTGGACTAAAAATGAATGGCTCGCTCGAAAAAATCACAAATCTAAGTAGTCTGCCGATTCGTTCACTGTTCTATCAATTGCTGTGATGTTTTGTAAATCTGATTGTGTTTCTAATTTTAGTTGGGATATTTTCTGAAGCATGCTGATTTGAATTCGAATATGACAAAACATTTCCTCAATCAGTTCATTCCTGAACTGTCATATGTATGTCACATTTGAAATTATTCATTTTATCGTATGGATGCAAATTTCATAATCTTTATGTATAGGGGATCAAGAAATATGATAGTCGCTTTTTCATGTTTTGTCACAGAAGATGTCTGTAGAATAAGTACATTTTTTCTCGATATTTTAATACGATGCTTGATGACCTCAAAAAATATTTGAAATTCATTGAATTCTCTGATAGGTGTGATGATCTTCACTACATGGAACAAGGAATCCAGTTCTCTTTTCTGGATGGATGGCATCAAAAAGTTGCACTTGATTCGATCAAGATGAAGATTGAAGTGAACCTCACAGCTATATTGAATTTTTAAAGATTTTTTTTCGTGTAGTTTACTCCTACTTTTCGAAATTAGAAAGAGGAGTGGATTAAAGAATTGTTGAAAATAATTGGCGACAAAAAATCTCGATGAAAATATGATCTTGAGCACAGGCGTAGTGGAGCAATATCCTTATATTCACTTCAATAAACAAATGAGATGTTTAATTTTTTTCACATAATTCATTTATTGTTATTCTGAATTAAGATTGTATGGAATACTCATTAGATTTTGACACATTCCAAAAAGTTTCCATTGGTTTTTTGTCACTTTTTTTTCCTGTTGTTTATTTTCACCCAATTTTCGTTTTCTTTTCGCCACTTTCACTCTCCCATTTATATTTCTCAGAAGTTCTTTGCATATATCTCTTTTATGAACCCCAGCAACATCCATTTCGTACGTAAATATTCTTCAGGGCATTTGTTGAATATCCCACGTGCAATTCTTAAACTATATTTTTTGTAAGGTAAATGGGGCAAACATTGACATAACTTCATAATTTCTTTTTTATTAGATCGGAATTTTTTTTATTTAATCTCTGAAAATTTTCTGAGATAGGCATACTATGTAGTAATACCAAGCAATAATATACGTAATGTTCTAATGTTTACTTTATCCAAAAAAAATTTCTTTTAAATTTTGTCCGGTGTCAATGTTACCCTATGGATAGTACAACATTGACATCCCATATAAATTGAAGCCCAAGTCAATGTTAAAGAATCGTTAAGCAACATTGACACACATAAATCTGTTTTAAGGTCTTTTTAGGCAGAAACGAACCATTTTACCTTATTTTTCTGCAAAACTAAGTATTTATTGGGTAAAACAGTCTGAAAACTATGTTGTTTTCAAAGAAATCATATTTTTATTCTGAATAACACAAGAATAATATAATGTGGGAACCTTATTATCAAAAACTGGAACTTAAGCTAGGAATTACATCTTTAAAACATACAAAACTAAATATTAGCACTCTTTGCCTCTTTGGCAAGGTAATGATACTAAAGTAATAAATGTTGGTAACTCCACTAATGTAGGGCACATTAAAAAAATGCATTCCTCTATTTATCATCGGTTAATAATACCGGCTCTGTGTCTCTTAAATTACCTTAAACACCAAAACTTCGGGCCTGTTGACTCAAAATTCACAAAGTTTTCTATGCAAATATTGGGAACACTTTGAACATCAGCTGTTAAAATCAGCCGTTATGAATCCAAAAGTTGGCTGCGGAGCATGCACATTACGTTTATACAAAGCCGTCGGATGGTAATAGAGCACCATAAGGGAGAAAACGGTATGGCTACCAATGCAGTCACATTTTCGATTAGATTTAGAAATTGTGTCAATGTTATACCAATGTCAATGTTGGTCCGCGTTACCTTATATAATGAAAACAGAAAATAATAATATTTGATCGAAATCAACCAATAATGAATTAATACTTCGGAGCTAATCTCGTCCTCGCTCAAGGCAAAATGCAAGGAAGTGGTATCAAACAGAGCCCTTTTATCATTTGTAGTAACGATCCGAGTTAAGTATTAAATCAGAGTCAAAAGCAGATCTATAACCAATATAATAAACAGAGGTTCAACGCGTAACATCGCCATGAATACAAAATAATGAAAGAAGAGAATAATTTTAATCGATCGAAATCAACCAACTTATACTTCGGAGCTAATCTCGTTCTCGTTCAAGGCAAAATGCGAGGAAGTGGTATCAAACAGAGCACCTAACCTATGAGTGGCCATTTCGTCCTTAGTAGGACTTATCAGCACGGATAGCTCTGAATGATACAAGGTATTACTTGGAACTTAAAACGAGCTATCCTGTGCAGATGAGTTCTAATAAGGACGAAATGGCCAACCATAGGTTAGGTGCTCTGTTTGATACCACTTCCTTGCATTTTGCCTTGAACGCGAATGAGATTAGCTCCGAAGTATAAATTTAATATTGGTTGATTTCGATCGATTAATATTATTCTCTTCTTTCATTATTTTTGTATTCATGGCGATGTTACGCGTTGAACCTCTGCTTATTATATTGGTTATCGATCTGCTTTTAACTATGAGTTAATATTACAAATAAGTTTCCGCGGTTTGTCAAAAGATGGCCCTACCAGAAGGTTATGGAGAAATTGTCAGATGTAAAACGTAATATCCCAAGTTTAGTCATCTGGCAACACCATAACCTCAAAGTACTAGTGATTCCGTATCAGCATCACGTAATTTTTTTCGTGCAAAAATGTCAAGTTTTATTCCGAATAAGCATCATTTGCGGGAACTTTTGATTTACTTCTTTAATGTGAAAAAATCTGCAGCTGAGGCGCATCGATTGCTTCTAGAAGCATATGGTGAAGCTGCTTTAAGTGAGAGAAGTTGTCAGGAATGGTTTCAAAAGTTTAAGAACGGTGAGTTTGACGTTAAAGACAAAGAACGCAGTGGAAGGCGAAAGTGTACGAAGACATGGAATTAGAAGCACTATTGGAGGAAGATTCGTCCCAAACGCAAAAAGAACTTGCACTTGCTCTA
This sequence comes from Propylea japonica, assembly GCA_013421045.1. Classification (NCBI taxonomy): domain Eukaryota; kingdom Metazoa; phylum Arthropoda; class Insecta; order Coleoptera; family Coccinellidae; genus Propylea; species Propylea japonica. The sequence goes on from CM024239.1 coordinate 48,407,530, forward strand.
CAAGTGACTCAACAAGCAATTTCACATCGTTTCAAATCGTTAGGAATGATTCAAAAACAAGGAAATTGGGTTCCATATGAACTAAAGCCGAGAGACGTTGAACGCCGATTATGCATGAGTGAAATGCTGCTTGCCAGGAATAAAAAAAAGAGTTTTTTGCATCGTATAGTCACTGATGACGAAAAATGGATTCACTACGGTAATCCAAAGAAGAGAAAGTCATGGGTTAAGCCCGGCGAACCATCAACATCGACAGTTAAGCCGAATATTCATGGAAAAAACTCATGCTGTGTATTTGGTGGGATCAGCTTGGTGTCGTGTATTATGAATTGCTGAAACCAAGCGAAACCATTACTGGAGCTCTCTACCGAACACAATTGATGAGATTGAGTCGGGCACTTAAGGAAAAACGCGCCCATTACTACTCCAGACACGACAAAATTATTCTTTTACACGATAATGCTCGTCCACATGTTGCGGCGCCGGTAAAAACATACTTGGAAACACTCAACTGGGAAGTTTTACCCCACCCGCCGTATTCACCAGACTTAGCCCCTTCTGATTATCACCTGTTCCGGTCGATGGCACATGGTCTGTCTGAGCAGCGCTTCACATCATATGAAGACACCAAAAATTGGGTAGATTTGTGGATAGCGTCAAAAGATGAAGAGTTTTTTTGACGGGGTATCCGAATGTTGCCAGAAAGATGAGGAAAAGTAGTGGCAAATGATGGAAAATACTTGTTGGAAATATTTGTACACCTAATACTTAACTCGGATCGTTACTACAAAATGATAAAAGGTGAAGAATCGTCTCGTGTTGTCAAGAGCTCCTTCAATATGTATATTTTACTAAAGCAAGAATAGCCTCACTTGCGATTCTTCTCCGAATACCAAATGAGTTCCTGCACGTCTATTTTCCAGAACTGTTCATTTTATGAGTCTTATCAGATGTGAAAACCTGAAAAATCCATGAAAATCGGCTTTCCTGTTGAAACTCGTGTTATTCATGGTTCTTTCTGAAGAAACCATCTAGTTATCTCTATCGTTGAATTTTTCTCCGCTATGCCACCCCTTTGTGTAATGAATAGCAGCTTAAATCGACGATTTGCAGCTGGTGCAGCGTGGCGTTTCTCAGATTTATGATGTTCGTTCCAACGCTCGTGAACAATAAAGTTTTCGATCCGAAAACAATCCTTCGCGTATCTACTCGAGAAAAGCAAACTTTGTGTTATGCACTCATTACGGAATGAATTGACATGCAATTCAATATAGGGAATTGTAAGCAATAATTCTTTGCAAATGTTTATTTTCTGTAAATATTAGCATATATCTCATGAATATATTCTAATGATATCTTTCCACGCGGAAGTAAATGAAAACCTAGAATAGAATAACCCAATATGAAATATACTCATAATTTGTGAAAATGTCATTTCATGGTATTACCCCATCCAGCGGGGCAATATAGTCCGCCTCATGGGGTAAAACCGCGCATTTCCCTCAAAACAGCAAAAAGTCTTATTAAAACGAAGTGCTATCAAAAAACATTTATTTATATTTTTTTGAAAATAACAACACAGATATACTTTTGAAAAGAACAGAAAATTTTCATACAACACAGTTCAAAACAAACATATAGATAATCGTTAAAAGAGTTTGAACGCAAATGGGTCTCAAATATAATTTTTGGATTAGTGGTTTCCTTACAGTTATAACAGAAATATTCTCTATAAGATCTTCCTGATCCGAACATTCGGAACGAGCCCACCCCTTACATTTCTCACACCAGACTACAGTTCCTTATTTCTTTTAAAATCAATCAGATATTTCATTTAATTCTATTTCCTCATGTTAAACAATAAAATGAGAATAGATTAGATAGAATTGTTGTCGGTTGGCACAGTGACTATTTTTCTGCACTGCGACCAATGCGGTATTTTTTCGATACTATACTAGAGCTACCTGTTGCCCAGGAATGAAACTTCCTTCGCAAATTTGATAAGAGATTTCTCTCTAATTTGGGCTTACGTCGTGGCACCCATTAGAGTAAGTCTGCATTGGTATAATATGTGTTCGGTAGTTTATGTGGCCGATCCACATATAACCTACAGATATCGAGTTTTCCTTATCGATCTTGTGTAAGTGATATATCACGAAATAATGACCTGGGGCCTATTGCACCAAATACTTTGCAACTTTTCACTTTGCACTTTTCAAATGGATAATGTTGCACGAAACGCATTCATAATGACAAGTGCTATGTGGAAATGCAAGTGCAAAATAAAAAACACGTCGCAAAAATTAAATCTTGGAAGAAATGTTGTGCAACATAATTAATTTTCACTTTTGAAATTTGTCAGAATGCAAAGTTCAAAGTGAAAAGTTGAAAAGTATTTTGGTGCAATAGGCCCCTGTAAGAAGCCCAGTAAGCATCCTTAACTCGTTTTTTTATAACGATAGAGTTTATTGAACCTTCTCTCTCGTACGTGCAATCAATCTCTTTGTTTGCTTTCACCTAATGTGTTGATCCAGTGATATAATTGGAGTATTGAATAGGAATATCTCTATATTTCCTTAACGAAATATCCTATTCGATTGAATTGAAACTGTACTTCATTCTGAGTAGGTACTAAAATTTTTAACCTTTGTTGTTTTTATTTGTCTCTCGAAAAGCCTTAGTCTTCAAATTACACGAGTGCATAAAAGCCCTATTCTATAGAATTTTACATGCGTAAATATAAAAATTGTTACGATAATTAGTCTAAAAATAATTGAGATCATAATTACTACATCTTAAAATAGCAGATCCAATTCTGTCACCGTGCCATCGTAAAGTTCAATCTGTCGGTTGAATCATTTCATTGAAAACATGGACTAATCGTGTGCATTAAGTTAGCAAAGTCCTCTAAAATAATGAAGAGGAAACGCACGGTTTCATTTGATCCACTTCTGCTGATAAAACTTTTCAGTTATATCTTTCTGCCTGTGAATTACTCAGAATTAGCGTTTCCTTCTATTGAATTCGCCTACTCAAAGGAATGAAAGTAATGAAGAACCCACATCGAGTAGGGATGACAACTTCAAAATATTTAAGAGTTCATCAGCAGCACTACGTCAATTAGACAATTCTGTGATAATGATAACGAGATAAAGTTGAAACGACTTAATCATTTATGTTAATTTCACCTACGTTAAACTTTCTAAGCCAAGAGTATAATTGTAGGCTTCAACAGAATTTTGAGGAGGAAAATTATTTTGATGATCATTTCAGATAGTTGAGCATCCATTGCACATTTAAGTGACAAATGTTTTATTCTGTTTGGTCTTCTCAACAATCAAGAAGTGTTACAACGCAGGTATACCCTTACTGGCCCAAAAACCTGTTGTGGGTTAGGCAACTACATACACAATAAACAAATGCGAGCGACTTAGGGAGATGATTCCTCGATGAAAATAAGCAGGAGTAGTTCATATAATTTTTTTTCCGTGAAAAAACTATAGATAATATGTTTCATCAAGTACCTATATGTTACTCACACAATTTTTTTTCTGGTCCCCTAACTTCATTATAAGGGGTTGAAAATAACAACCTCTCATGATTCTCCTTCAAAAATTGTTTTCGTGGGATAGATTTTTGAAAAATAACATTCTCCATTCAAATCTGGAGAAAAAGTCTTCTGCAAAATTTCGATACTTTTCTCGGAAAAAATTATAACTTAAAAGCAGATATGCTCACTGTTTATTGCATTTCATCGTATTTTCCATAGAATGAATATTCTTAGATCCTATTGTTTATGCTCAAAATGAGTTTTGACAGAAGGAAACAGATTTTTTATGATTCCTCCTACAATTTTCAGTTTCAGAAGAGATCGATTTTTTTTAAAATACTTTGCAGTAATAAAATGAATTACTCAGTTATAAAAATGGTAGTTTATTCGAATTATCATTTGTCAGAATTGAACTTTTGCTCCCGTCATAGACATAAAATATCTTAGAAAATTCATTCTATGAAACACTTATACGATGAAATGGAATGGACAGTGATAATAACTGCTTGTAAGTTTCTTTTTCTTCGAGAAAATTATCGACTATCGAAATATTCCAGAAGACTTTTTTTCTCCAGAATTGAATGAAAAACGATAAGAGAATTTACTGACATACTGAATATGTGTAAGCTTATTCATATGTTTAATGTTTTTAATTTTTTAAAAATGGTGTTTTGATTGGGAGCTACTCAATTCAATCATTTCACCATTGTCTAAAATACCAGTACCTATTGGTTTCTGAATATCTAAAATTTCCAGTAGTCCCCCCCATCAAGTGGGGTCTCGATCCCATAGACTTATAAAAGAATGGACAGGACGTGTGAGAGAGAACATTGACTTCAGAATAGGATAGAGTAATATTAGTGCGAAGCACAGAACATATAATAAAACATTGAATCGCATTAGATATTTTTATGTTCTGTCAGTTTTTCAACATTATGAGAGAGATACTGTGAAGGATGGAGTAATATTAGTTTAGTTTAGTCTATGCACCACACTAATATTACTCCATCCTTCACAGTATCTCTCTCTCTCTCTTATGTTGGGATCACGAAACGTAGAGTAAAAGTCACGTGACGCCCTGTCCATTCTTTTCTATGTCTATGCTCGATCCGCGCCTGTCGTCAACAAAAGTTAAATAATTGCAATTGGTAGTCTTCCGTTCTGCCTTACCACAGAAAAAGGTGCCGATACTTCGTTCAAGACTTATGCAAAAGGAGAGGGTTTCGAGAGTATTTCAAATGATATAATCACCAGTTCTCTCTTCATTTCATGGAAACATGGTTTCGGAAACGGAAGGAGGTTAACCGTGACATAAAGAAGTTTCGTTGATGTTTTTTCAGACTTTTCTCAGGTCAGGTTTTTACTTTTCATTTATGGAGGTTTTACACTAAATACAATAAACGTATTGGAAACGGTTACGTTACCAACCCTGATTAAAAATTTAATTATGAGGTCAAAGATATTGAAGGAATTACTCTATCGAGAATTTTGATATTATTAGAGTTATTTTCTATTATAGTTAGACTAATTCGGATATTATCACGCAAACATATTTTCTGTAATTTACCCCTAGGTCTCAAAGGTCCACTGTCAATGAAATGGCAAGCCAAAGCGGTCATTTCTGATGCACTTTAGTTTCTCTCTATAGAGTTGTTTCTGTGTTGCCCCGGTTTCCTTGAGAGATAGGTACTGATCATTTTGTCTTACGTAACAACGTCCTGGTGGTATAGAATAATTAATGTCAGAACATTGATGTTTACGAACCAGGCCTTTGAGCTTTGTCAACAGGGAATTCGTAATCTAAAGGGTGGAAGGGCCGATACAACAGCAGAAGTTGAATTAGAAATGATCAGCTTAATTTCTTGAAGTCGAAATACCCTGGACAGCGCATGACACGAACGAGAGGATCTTGAAACGTGCCCAAAGAGCCAACGGAGAAAGACCATTAATGGACACGATTGTAGGTCAAAAAACTTTTTATTTGTTCGTATAATACACGTCTATAAACAAATGTAAAGAATTTAGGGAGCTGATTCCTCGATGAAAATAAGAGAGGTAGTTCACATAATTTTTTTTTCGTAATTGGCCTCCCTTCCAAGATTCAGCCTTTGGAAGGCGATGACGAGTTGACAGTTTTTAAATTTTTTTTAGGAGTCCTAAAAAATACTGAGTCATAGAACTAGACATAATATGATTCATTAGGTAGATGTTACTCACACAATTTTTTTCGATCCCATAACTTTATTATTAGGGGTTGAAAATACAAACTCTTATGATTTTCCTTCAAAAATTGTGTTTTGAGGGATAGATTCTCGAAAAATAAAATTCTTATTGTTTCGCGTTCAATTTTGGAGGAAAAAAGGTCTCTAGTAAAATTTCGATACAGTCGATACTTTTCTCGGAAAAAATGAAAATTTACAAGCAGTTATGACCAATGTTCATTCCATTTCATCGTATGTTCCATAGAATGAATATCCTAAGATATTGTTTATGCTCAAAATTGGTTTTGATAGAAGAAAAGAAGAATTTCTATGATTGTTCAAACAATTTTCAGATTCAGAAGAGAAGTTTATTTTTTCCAATAAAAGTATCGACTGTATCGAAATTTTGCAGGAGACTTTTTTTCTTCAGAACTGAATGGGAAACCATGAGAGAATTTTATTTTTCGGATATCTATCTCACGAATTCTTGAACGAAAACCATAGGGGGGTTGCTATTTTCAACCCCTAATAATAAAGTTATGAGATCTAAAAAATGTGTGTGAATAACATCTACTTAATGCTTCATATTATGTATAGTTTCATGACTCAGTGTCTTACGAAGCCTTAAAAAAAAATTAAAAACTGTCAACACGTCCTCGCCCTCCACACGCTTTATGTTGGAAGGGGGTGGATTTCGAAAAATAATTATATGTAGTACCCCTACTTACTTTCATCGCGGAATCATCCCCCTTGCATTTGTTTTCAGACACCTTGTATAATAGATATGAATCCCCTCGAACTGATAATGGAGGGAAAGATTTAAGACAAGCGGTTCATAGATAGAAGGAAACATTTCTGATTGAAAAACATCAGAGATTGGACATGTATGTATGCTCCTCTATATTTTCAGCAACCTACGATCAATAGACGTTCACCCGAGATTATTACCGCCTTCCATCAAATGGAGATGGAATTTGAAGAAGTAAAATGTTAGGATTTATCAGTAGAACGTTTGACAGAGATATTCAACTTTGTTATTTTATTTCAGAAAATGATTTCATCAAAACCTGGATCGAATGAAATCAGGCATTCCAATATTCTCTCTAACGCCCACTTCACAATGGACGTCAGTTACGCTCAGAGGAGATAAAGAAGACCTGGTCTTCCCTAGTTTTACTGCATTATATTGAATTTTCGATCCAGGTTCGAGTGAATAAGAACCATATTTTGGTATCAGTTCATTTTCTTCCATTCTATCAAAATACATTCATATATTTCCAAAACGCACTATACATCATAGCAGACCACAGACCAGCCGCTTAGCAGATAAGGCTCGTCGCCACCACAAGTCGAGATTTATTAGAATTTATAACTTTTTATTTCCTCAAAAACATGATTCAACTACCACTTATCACTTCAGATTACGTGACGGAGGCCCGGCTCCGGCGTGCGTTTAATAATAACATTTTTCAGAAAATTTTGTAGGTAAAGCCGTGTTTTCACAAGACAAGTTAGCTCGGAAAGAGTGCGCTCGTATGAGTTATGTCGTAACGGAGTGCACTCGTATTGTAGTTTACACGTTACGAGTTCTCTAGGGTCCAAGAACATTAGTCTCCTAGCACAGTCGAAATGACTTCTACCGAACTCCAGCTGCGAGGAATAGAAGTTGTAGCCAATATGTTGATAGGTAAAGACAAATTCAAAATTAGGGAAGGCAAAAAGAACGACTCAAGAGAAAAATTTAAACGCGGCAATGGGTTCAAATTTTCATACGAAATCGTTGCAGAAAGGCGAATGCGCCAGGTTATTTCACGGATTTTCTAATATTTGGTCATTTCAGCGACAACATATCATTGAGATTTTCACTCAAATATTCCTTGAAATACCGACTTCAGTTTATGACTTCTGCTTGCTGGTTCTCTAGAACAGTTTCTATTGTTTTGCCCTAATCTCTGTTTTTTCGGATATTGAGTTGAAAACTATGGAAACTACAAGTTCCAGTGTGGTTCTTGGGTACAATATGGTTGAGACATTAACAAAATGCAAATGTAGCTTCAAAAAAGGTGAATTCTTCTGGTGTAATTCAAACGAAGCCATAGATGGACGGATGGAAAGACATGCAAAAGTTGTGACTTCACATCAACGCTTTTAAATGATTTATTCGATATAAGCTTCAATCAGAAAAGTAATTTGTGAAACTTATAGCCAATGTGAAACATTTTTCTGAGGGTAAGATTGTTTGTAGTTGGTTTGTGTTTTGTAAAGGAGTTTTTTGTGTGTGTTACTGTCTATATGTAGATAATGTAGTGTATTTGAATTTGTAGGTAATATAACACATACAGATAATACACATCTAGATGCTTCTGTAAATGAACTGGAATATTGTAGAATACTAGGATAGGTAAAGTTGATTCTTTGTTTTTGATTTGTAATCACATATCAGTAAATAACTTAGAATCACCTATGATTAAATGACAGTTATGAAGATGAGTTTCTACATTTTATTCAGATTTTCTATTTCGGGGTTATTAACGAGTTTTTTGAACAAGTCGTTGTTTCGTCAGTGTATTCGGCTTAATATAACATTTACAATCTCTGGTTAGAAATTACTGGGAATAACGAAATTTAAGTCATTAACAATGTGTTAATTATTAATGAACTGCAACGGATGAGATATTTTGACCCCACACGCACCCTAAACATTTCAAGTTATCTCGAGGTTCAGAATATGTTTAAGAACGTACGGTCTCAAATTTACAAGTACACAAAGATAACCAAAGTCTTTATGAGAAGAAATTGCCCCATAATTAAATTTTGGCAACTGATAGCGAAACGAATTGAAAAACTTTAATATTGTTCTATAACGAAGCCAATGAAGGTGATTACACGGAAGCTCATAATCCTCTGGCTTAAAATGAGAAGTGATTTTAATAGCCGATATTCTGCTAGTTTCTGCATCCGACAAACCTGCAGGGAACGATTTTTCATGTAGAAAAAAAGAGAATGTACAACATTTCGTAATTAGTGCATTAAAAGGTGCTTACTAGGTCGGAACAAAAACGCAGCACTTATTGTACTTAGGTGTTGCGGAAATGAGTTTTTACGCGAATAGGAATGTTCAAGTAGTCATATAAGCTCATAAGCCTGAAACCTCTTTTCATTCTGAAGTAAATGATAGCTTCATACATAAAAGGATATTTTCGAAAAAATGGCATTTCAGTACCAATTTCGTCTCGCAAATTTTACCGCTGAAAATCAATGGTTCGGTATACGGAATAATCAGAAATTTTGATGAAAGTTCTGAATTTCAATATCGTCTGATAAGCTTGTATTGGGTGGGCCATCTGTTAGTTTTTTTTTTAACCATGAATTAAACACATGCATTGTGGAAAAAATTCATTAATTTTTATTGAAAATCAAAGGAATATTTATGCCATTTATGTGTGAAAAATCACATCATTCATGTGACCACCACGGCTCTTCTTACAAGCTTGCATCCGAACATCAAAATTTGCGATGACTTTTCCAGTAAGAGCGGATCTGTGGCCTCAATTTCATGCCGAATATTGCGTTTGAGGTCTTGAATTGTCCGTGGGGCGTTAGCATACACTTTACTCTTCAAAAAACCCCAAAGAAAATAGTCCAATGGTGTCAAATCGCATGATCTTGCTGGCCAATTCACGTCAGAATTACGGGAAATTAAGCGTTCACCAAATTTGGTTTGCAATAAACCTATTGTTTCGCGAGTTGTATGCGATTTGACACCATTGGACTATTTTCTTTGGGGTTTTTTGAAGAGTAAAGTGTATGCTAACGCCCCACGGACAATTCAAGACCTCAAACGCAATATTCGGCATGAAATTGAGGCCACAGATCCGCTCTTACTGGAAAAAGTCATCGCAAATTTTGATGTTCGGATGCAAGCTTGTAAGAAGAGCCGTGGTGGTCACATGAATGATGTGATTTTTCACACATAAATGGCATAAATATTCCTTTGATTTTCAATAAAAATTAATGAATTTTTTCCACAATGCATGTGTTTAATTCATGGTTAAAAAAAAACTAACAGATGGCCCACCCATTATATGTATTGGTAAAAAGACCAAATGAATAAAAATAATTTTCTCTGCTTTTCTGTTCACTTCCTGAGAGGAAATGCTGAGATATTAAAAGGGATAGATAAATGGGATATATCAGTATTTTAATGCCAGAGGGCATGTTCTTTCAGCCGTCAGATCGTTTCGTTATTACCGTATCTGGTGTACAGATATGTAAAAATGAATGACTCAATAAAAATAATTTTGGTCCACTTCCATTCTTATGAAATCATAAATATTCCATATTGTACACATTTCTGTTCCAAATAGAAAAAAGTAATCCCAACAAGTATTTCATATTATTACTTATCTGCAAAACTCAACTTTTGTCAATTCTCTCCTAGGAAATAGCAAATGCAAACTTCTATTTCATTTCATATAATGTTGTTCAAACAATATTCTTCTCAAAAAAATAAAGGAAAAGCTCAATCCTTCATGTATCTAAGGTATGGAAATTTCTGTATATGACTTACATCGCCTCAATGTTAGGAGTTTAATAAAAAACAACATATTCGTGAATGATTAAGTGGTCTTTTTATCTCCTGGCTTTCTGAATGACCTTTCCCATCAGTTCCTGAGATATAAGTGGAAATAAATGAGAAATAATAGTTAAATTTTTTGAGAGGCCAAGTTCTTATAAACTATTAATTGATAGTATCGGTCAAGGAACCGAAAATAAAACAATACTTTTCCTTCAGCGACTTAATTGGGCCTTCTTTAGGCTAAAAATAGAGAAAGATCACAAACAGCAGCGTAATATACAAACAAAAATAAAGTGAAAACAAAAACAAAAGGAAGGTAATGTAAAATTACATGAACAAGAAAAAATTAAATTATGAATGAAATGAAATAAACAGTTGCGCAATAACAATCAAAGATGGATTTATGTGAGTCAATTCAAAAATGCGAACAAACAAAATATAATACATTTTAAAAATGGCAATCACCAACCTACAAAAGAATAAAAAAAATAATATTTTCTATAAAGAAAATCAACGTTGAAATAAAAATAGGTTTGTTCATTTACAGAACAAAAAGTATGTAATTAGAAGGTACACAAACAAAATATGAAATAGTAAAATATTATCATTATGTCATCATTCATCTCTATTTATTCCAAATGTCCATATCCTAAATTAATGATTGAACTATTTTTACTAAAGATTCCAATTTATTCACTATTCACCATAAACGAATGCTTCCACAAATTATTTTAGAATTCAATTAGAATAACATTTGCTAGTATATCATAAATATTATATCAGATAATTACTTTGCCAACAATGCATTATTTTCTCGTTATAATTGAGAGTATAAAATTTTTGTGGCACATACCTACTACTACTGGGTAATAATTTTTCAAATTTGTTGTTTCATTTCATATATTTATAGCTCAAAACAAAAAATACTCAAAACTTATCTATAAGTGTTCAATATTGATCGAATATTCGATCCAAATATTACATGAATAAACAGAAAAAATTGTCAAAATTCGAATATATTATCTGTTAGTGTCATTTCCAATAGCAACCTGAAACCCTTAATTAAAAATTATTGAATTTCGATTTTTCAAACCCGCCTGTGAAGTGAACCATCTTGGATGGACTATTCTATAGAAATCCTTACCAGCACAGCGAAATTCAAAGCTGATGTGGAGCTTGCATGAGTATGGTTCTATTAGTAAATCAGCCATCAATATAACGAAATGTAACTACTGGTATGTTGTCAGGCATGCAATCGTAACAAACACAAGAAGCGCTAGTGGTACAAGGATTATCACGAATATCGGTCCCTACCATCACCACTTGTTAATTCAATTTATGGTTTCTTGTTTTTTGTATCTCTATGGAAAATATCCCTTTCATACGGAGTACGGTTAAGCCATAACTTTCAGACGGAAATGCATTGTATTAGTGATGGATCCAGATTCTGTTTTAGTATGCTTGGTGGCCAAAGAAGAGTGAAATTAAATATCCTCGGTTTTCCATGAAAGGCGACCACTCAACGTTGTTGGAATTATAGTGTTGATGCCTTCGGCTTGAGAAAGCAAATAATATTTTATGAACAATGAAAGCAGAGAATAATATTATTTGATTAAAATCAACCAACATTAAACTCATGCTCGGACATTTTCTCTAAAATCCATGGATTCCGAGAAAAACGCATTTCAAAATATTTTTGGATTTTCTCAAAACCAGGAGGAGGGTCACTTCGGAAATCTGGCATTAAATTTTTTTTATGTCCCCCTATCGATTCATGAAATCAAATTTCTGTACTTAGGTCATTCTTCGAAAAATTCGTTTTTTTCCTTACTAATTCCTTCTCTCGTATGTCTCTCTCTCTGTATTATTTCCGTACGGACACGTCAGTCGTGGAGATACACGTCTAATCTGCTCGACACATATGCGTGGAATATCAATATTGGAAGCAGAATCTTTATATTTCCATAACAGAATATCCGATTCAAGTGAAATTTATTTGGAGAATGATATTATTCATCATTTTTGCATCGGGCCTCCGCTCAGGAATAAGTCTAGACATATTAGTAATGATATAATCAATATTCCCAATAGATGTTATTACAGGCAACTTGTGACTAGTTCTGCTCAAGGTGATCATATCCTATTTGGTGAACATAAAATATAACAAAATAAAAATTCATGCATTTGAGAGTAACGTAGGTATAATAAGAACAATGAAAGCAGAGAATAATATTCATTGATTAAAATCAACCAATATTAAACTCATACTTCGGAACTAATCCCGTCAACGCACAAAGAACATGCATGGTGATGATGATGAAGATAGCTTTTTCGCCCTATTTGGGGCTCTTCAGTATATGAGAACTCCGTCTGAAGACATTCAAAGACATTCTAGGTTCCCTTATTTGAAGAAATGTCGCCTATTTTATTTATAAACAGAAACAAAACGCCACCTCCTGGAATCCTTACGAACACCTGGTTCCGATGCATGAACCTTGAACGAAAGTAGCGACATGTTTATCCGTTTTACATTTAAATCGATGGTAGTTCAACTTAACTTTCAGTCTTCAATTAAGGGAACCTAGAATGCCTTTCAGACGGAGCTCCTTCATACTGAAGAGCCCCAAATAGGGCGAAATAGCTATCTACGGATGCTCTGTTTGATATTACCACGACTGAAGCTTAAGGTTTGAATTTAAATCGACATAAAGAGTAATTGATTTCGAATTAATTTCAAGATTTAATTTGAATTATTGATTTTTGATTGCAAACCAGACCAGAAATAATAATTCACTTTCTGTTATTGAATTGAATTATTAACTTCTGCCAGAATGCTAGGTTATATTATTGTGTTATGCTGACAGAGATTAGTCCTTACTTTCTATTTGCCAAAATAATTTCCGAAATCACTTCAGTTGGAAGTGATGTGATTTTGACAAATAGAACATGACTTTTTCGGATAACAATCAACGAAAAGATAAGGTTTGAAATCAAAGTACCAAATCAGAATATTCACGATTCAAATACTTTGAGATTGGGAGATATAGCCTAAGTTGGCTGTCCCATAAGGGAAAAAAATATTCACGATAATTCCGAAGAAAGTTCTAAAAGTAATATGAATTATTCATTACTAGAATTAATAACCGAGGGAAATAATTCACTTTCTCTTATTTTTAGAAGTAAAATTGTAAACTTTCACCAAAATGTTAGGTTGTGTTGTTGTTATGAGGAAGTGAAGTGATTACGGAAATTAAACTGATTTCAATCCTAGCTTTCTATTTGCCTGAATAATTTCCGAAATCACTTCAGTTGGAAGTGAAGTGATTTTGACAAATAGAACATGCCTTTTCGGATGACAATCAACAAAACGATAAGGTTTGAAATCAGAGTACCATCGACGATAGTTCGGAAGGAAATTCTAAAAGTAATATGGGTCGAATTTTGGTGAGCTTTGGTTACATGTAACTATCTAACTATCACGTGATGATTTGACAGAAAAAACGTGTATTAACTGTCAACTATGTAACTATGGTAAGCTGTAGTTACATCGCCAAAATTCGACTATGAATTATTCATTACTAGGAATGAAAACCGAGGATAATAATTCACTTTCTGTTATGTTCAGAAGTAAATTATAAACTTTCACCAAAATGTTAGGTTATGTTATTGTTATGATGAACTGAAGTGATTGTGGAAATTGAACTGATTTTGTCAGAAAGCAACATCAGTTGGAAGTGATGCGCATCAGTTCAAAATCACAACATTGTCAAATAGAACACGCATCAACTGATTTTACATCAGTTTGGAAGTGATGCGGCTTCAAATAAAAAGGGCCTATTGAGAAGCAACATCGGTTGGAAGTAATGCGCATCAGTTCAAAATCACAACAATGTCAAATAGAACACGCGTCAACTGATTTTGCATCAGTTTGGAAGTGATGTAGCGTTAAATAGAAAGGGCCTTTTAGCACAATTGAACTGATTTTTAAAAAGTAAGGTGTGATGCGCATCAATTCAAAGTCACGACAATGTCAAATAAAACGTGCATCAACTAATTCTGCAGTTGCTGTTTTAGTACCTATGCTTGATGGCCAAGGAAGGGTGACTTGAAATATCCTCCATTTTCAATGAAAGGGCAACTGCTGAACATTGTTATAATCATAGTGTTTATGCCTTTGGCTTGAGAGAGCAAGTTATATTTTTGGTCCTTCAGATATGATATGATCACCTTGCGATAAGTCCAAAAGGTCGCCAACACACATTTCGTTCGCCCATTTTGGAGATAAGTGGGGTCTTTTGCCTTCCCTTACATCTGCTAAGTTCGCGCCGATTTAGCACGACCGACAAATCACAGATTTTACAGAATTTGCAGATTTACCTCATGCCCTCGAGACTCTTGCTAGCAGAACTAGTTATATGTAGCCTCTAGCCTATAATAACACCGCTTGGGAATATCGATTATTTCATCACGTTTCAAGAAAATGATGCATATTTTTCCGTCGATTAAATCCTCCTGAAATTTTATTCAAACGTTGCCTCAAGGAACCCCTATTTTATTATAAGAATCACAATTAGACAATCACAACAAGAAATGGTTAAATGAATTCAGATTCTGTTTCAGTATTCTTGATGGACAACGGCCAAATAAGGGTGAAATGAAATTTCCTCAGTTTTCCCTGAGAGAGCAACTGCTCAACATTGTTGGAATCATAGGGTTGATACCGTGTGCTAGGGAAAGCAAGTTATATATTTTTTTGTTCATCACATATTATGTGATCGCTTTGCGTTACATCCAAGAGGTCACTAAACCACATTTCGTTCGTCCATTTTGTAAGATAAGGAAGGGTTTTTGCTTCTCTTGCATCTCCTCAGTTCACGCCTATTCAACACGAGCGGGAAATTACAGGGAAAATACTGATTTACCTCATTCCCCGAGACTCTAACTGGCAGAACTAGTCATAAGTAAACTGTGGTGACATATCCAAGAAGTATACCTATACCTACGTTCCTCGAGAGAACCATCATCATTATTTCGCGCCACCGATTCCGAATGAAATCATATCTCAATTTAAAATACCTACATACCTATAGTACGTTCAAGAAAGTTTGAGCGCATAGTAGGCGTTTGTTTATTTATCTGAAGTTGGCGGTATTTGCTGTCAAAACGCGAAATAAAGTCAACGATGTTGATTGTACCCGGCCTCGTCCGACGAGCTTCCAAGTTATTAGAGAACTCTATACCCAATTGACAACACTGCGTATCAATCTGACAAGAAAAATAATAACATAGCCTAAAATTTCAATATACACAGTGGAATATGCCAAATTTCCATGGCCAACCGACGGCTCAACCTTTCGTGAACGGACTATTATACATAATATAAGGTAAACACAGATACATGCATATTTATTGATTCTGTAATATATTCAACCAATTCTGAATTACAATTTCCTATTCCTGAATCATAATTTTCTTTTTCTTAATTATAATTTCTTTTTCTGAATAAGGTACATATTACTATTCTTAAATTCTAATTCCCTATTCTAACTATCAGCACACTATCCTGAATTACAATTTCCATCTTCTGATATTCAATTTGCTTTTCTACATTAGATACATTTTACGTTTTCTGAATTACAATTGGAAAAGATGTAGACACATGCTTTGAATTATGGATGATAATATGTATGATGAAAGTTATATATTTTTTCTTTTTGAGCGCTCGTTCTACTTAGACGATTGCTATAACGTTTTGCCCAAATGTCTGTAATTTTCTAACTTTGATCCGAAAAAAGTCTCAAACGATAGGGTCAGACTCTCGATGAAGAAATCGTGGTCAAATTCAATTTGTCCGTCCGGCCGTCCGTTAACAAAATAACTTTCGAAGGGATTGACCCAGAGACTCGAAATTTTCAGGATGGGTTCGGATCTCAAATGGCACGGTTATGTTCGTCAACCAGCCAAATCGTACCGGGAGTTCCATAAAATATGGCGATTCAAAATTTTTTTCCTCAATGTCTCAAAAAACGAAACCAATCGAAACGAACTGTTACGGCCAAATTCAAGATGCTGATAACAAGCCTCGTGCAAAATTTTGTGGCCATAGTGTGAACAGAACCATTGAAAATTCAATTGGAATATTGAAAAAAGAAAACTTCATATTTCTATAGAAAAATATCCGATTCGAGTGAAATTTTTACGTGAATGGAGATCGATATTCTGAATGTTCGTCGCCATAGTTTTAACAGAACCATAGAAAATTCAATTGGAATATTGAAAAGAAAAATCAAACAGGATATCCAATGCGAGTGAAATTTTTTCTGTGAAAAAAGATTGATATACTGAATCTTCATGCAAAATTTTGTAGCCAAAGTGTTAACAGAAACAATTCAATCGGAATATCGAAAGAAGAATCTTTATATTTAAATAACAGCATATCCGATTCGAATGAAATTTATTTGGAGAATGAAAACTACTATACTTGTCTTAATGTTCATGCAAAATTTCTAGGGGATCGCATCATCATAACCATACAATTTGATTTTTCTAATTATTTAGTTTTACATATTTCATTTTGAATAATTTTCAGAAAATACTTCCGACTGTGCTGATTCTGCATTTATATATTTGGTAGGTATCAATCTCAAATCCCTTAAAATTTTGAGAACGAGCGCTTATAAGGGATTTCTTCAAATTTTCTTAAAATATTTTCTTCAGTATTTGATGCATAACTAAAACTGTCATTTGAACTCATTCCGAAATTTTCAAAATTTTGCGTTGCTTCACAACGCCAATATTCACAATCGTTACTAATTTGTTGGATATGATATTATTAAACAATGCGACCGCAAAATCATCATTCATGGAGCATCTGTTTCCGACGTTAATATATTTCTATTTTTTTTTGTTTCTGTTTTCGTTAAAAAAAATCTCTAGGAAATTGTGTCATTTCTGACCAAATTCTTCAAAGAAAGAGTCAAGATTTCCTCGCTGAGACAAAATGGATATTATTTCATATCTGTTAGTATTCTAAATGAAACACAATATGCTTTTGCGTACTTTTCTATTGGTTTCTTCGGAAATGATTTCAATGAAGCAGTATTCAGGGCCTCAATCACCTCTGAAGGGATTCCTAAGAATGGAAATTTCATCATCACTTTACTTTCGAGAACACTAAAAATTAAATTTAAAGCATCAAAGATTGACAAGTTCACCATATAATATGTTTCCATTATAACCCAAGTAATTTTATTGCGAAATTCCAAGCACCATTTAGTGCTGATTCACAATGGACGTAACCATAACGAACACGTAAACATACTTTGTCCGTAAACGTAATGGTGTTCAGAATGGACTTTGGGCGCAGTAGCAAATTATAGACTAAAAAGATTTCATAGCTTAAACAAATTGTTACTTTGCGTTTCAAATTATACTCACCCAACTGAAATACAATATAAATGCCCAAACTTGTCGCTGGCCCCAAACTATTATTATTATTGTCTTGTCTTTTTACGTCATTTTGACGTATTGGGCTCACAACTCACAGAATCTGAATAAATTTCTAAAATTACGGACTACCATAAGCTCAACGTAAACGTAAAAATTACAGAGCCTATTGTGAACAGTTCCATATGATTTGCATTGGTTCAACTCTGCGTTTTTCGTTTACGTTGCGGGAGTTTTATGGTTACGTCCATTGTGAATCCAGCATAATTCGTAAATATTTGTACCGCGTTTTTTCAGAACTAATATTTTTCGAATTTCTAAGGATCGGTACAAAAAGAATATATCTACCCCGTGAAAAAAATCACATTGGTGCACTCTGTGTCGGCTTTTTCCTGTACTTACCAATCTTCACAGTCGCCCAGGAAAGTTATATTCTTCCTACTCAGTGAGCAAAGTAGGTACTTTTAACAATTGTTCGTGAAAAAGGTTCTGTTTGATTTTACATAAAAATAACTTTTCTATTTCATCAAAATAGAGTATCATGTTTATATTGAAAACCAAATATTTTTTTCCTTTTGATACAAACTTGAATGGATTGAAACAAGGTGGAATGAAAGGATATCAGAAGAAACCATGTATTTCAAATAATAAATTATTATTCTCATCATAGATTTTTTGTGATACTTTCAAAGGATCTCAATAAACACTGAATTTTTCCACCGTTTGCGATTTTGTACATTTCTTTTATAGAATAAAAGTTCGTGCAATATACCATTAACAGTTATAGTGTGAGAATATCGACTGTAAATTACAATACTAAGGATATTGATCGAGTCAGCAGTCAAAATACCGTCGGAGATTAATGTCTCTTTATTGTATGGCCAAGCTTTCAGAATAGCTAACTCTATTCCTTCATCGGTTACGTTGTTGCCCAAAACTCGTTGCACTGATATAAGACCAGGACCTACATGTATTGCGTTTTATATTTTGTATCTCACATTGCTTAGCCTTGATGAAGGAATACAATAAAGAGACAATAATCTCAACTGTATTTTGCTGGCCCAAACAATATCGTTAGTATTAACAATTGTTCGTAAAAAAATGTTTGTTTTCATTTCACATACAAATAACTTTTCTATTTCCTCAAGATACAGTAGTTTTTTTCTTTAGATACGAACTTGAATGAACTGAAAACTTGGTGGAGTGGGAGGATATCAGAAGAACTTATTTCGTATATCTATTAATATTCTCATTATGGGCTTTTTTGTGAAATCTTTAATGGATCTTTTTAAACACTGAGTTTTTCTAACAGTTTGTAATTTTGTACTTATATTCTTTCGAATGAAATCTTACCAATCTTCACAGTCGCCCAGGAAACTAATCTTTTCCTACCCGGTAAGCAATGTACTACTAACAATTTTTCATGAAAAAGTTCGTTTCCCATTCACATACGAATTACTTTTCTATTCCTTCAAGATACCGTATAATTTTTATATTCAAAACCAGATGATTTTTCTTTCAGATACCAACATGAATGGACTGAAAACTTGGTGGAGAGGAAGGATATAAGAATAATTCATTTCTTATATCTATTAATATTTTCCATCTTCAATGGATCTCTTGAACACTGAATTTTTCCCACAGTTTGTAATTTCTACTTTTTTTCTTTTGAATAAAATTTTACCAATCTTTTCAGTCGCCTAGAAAACCAATACTTTTCCTACCCGGTAATCAATGTACTATTAACAGTTGTTCATGAAACGGTTCGTTTTCATTTCACATACGAATTACTTTTCTATTTCTTCAAGATACCATATATTTTTCATATTCAAAACCAAATGATTTTTTTCTTTCAGATACCAACTTGAATGGACTGAAAACTTGGTGGAGAGGAAGGATATCAGAAGAACCTGTTTCAAATATGGAATATTCTCATTATAGGTTTTTTTATGCCTTAAATGGTTCTCAATAAACACTGTTTGCGAATTTATACTTTTCTTCTTTCGAATAAAATTTCGGGTTTTCACGTCAAAAATAAACTTACTGGCTAAGAGCACGGTCCGCTGCAGAAGGTCCAGAATCATGGTGTCTCCTTTCTTTGTGAACAATGCCCATTAACTTCATCCAGGCATTGTTCTTGCCCCCATGCCCCCCCATCCCACTCTGCCACATCGTCATGGCTGCGAGTCATTACCATGCCCCCCTTTTAAAATAAAAACCCCACTGTCTCCGCACTCACACATCACTTCCTTCATAGCTCACCACCTCTTCAACTCCGAGATTTGATCACTACAGTTAATTCCCAAGTATTCACGGTATTAAAATTCGAAATTTATTTTAATTGTACTACTGAAAATTTTCTAATTTAGTAACTTTCAATATGGAATGCGGCCATATGAGCTCAGTTTCATATACTATTAAAAAATGGAAGATTTTGGATGAAAGGGCATAAGCTAAACTATTTAAAGTCTACCTTGAGCAAAAGTTAAATTTATCAATTGACCACCTAGTTACACTACCTTATATCGAGATCTTTACTTTTATTGTCTTTTGTTTTTATCTTAACTTTGTTTCAGCAACCTCAAGTTCGTGCGAAACTTTATTCTTCATTTGAATTCAATCTGTAGAAAGCTTTCGTTGTTTTTCTTAAAGATTACTCTGGACGAAATTCACAAAAATATTTGAATAATGGAAAAGCAGTCAAAAGCCGAATAAAATTCAATCTAAACTTTTTGTTTGTTTTCAGCAGCGAGTCAAAAAAAATGAGTAAAATTTCAAAGTTGAAGCAACATTTTAGCCCCACTCGAGTCCGGCATTTCCTCACTCGTGATTTCACTTTGCAGATGTCCACAAAAAAACTCACACACCATTCTGGATCAATGGAAACATTTTTCAGCGAACGGACCGATATAGAGCGCGCGAGTGTAACGGGAACGTTTCGGACCCTCCGCGCGAGTCATCTTCAGGGTCGAGCCAGGAGTCGCGTTTTGGCGGGATGGCAGAACGTCGCTAGAGCATACTCTCCTGGCCAACAGGTGCTGCGGGTGTTGATCGGCGCTGAGCGTCGCGAATTGTGCACTGAGGTCTGGGCCCGTTGATGCAAGCGCCGCTACACTGTTGCCGGTTCGGGTGAAATTCGAGGAAATGGGCGGTAGAAAACTGGCAACTCGCAGATGCGGTGAACGTTTCGCCTGCATTATTTTCGACCGTGAATTGCGGACTATGAATCGGTTAAATGACTGCTTGTCCTGGAAGTATTCAGCATAACTTTTTACTGGTTCCCGTCATGATATCTATCTATTTTTCAGCGTTTCAATATTTCATCAATTGTAGTAAATATATCCTTCTTTCTTACCCAGATAGCACGTAATGAAATAACTGGAAAAGCATCAACTAGAAATTATACGTATCGATCAAAAACATTTCAACTTCTAACTTTGTTAAAATTTCTCTGTGGAAGACTTGCCTGAAGCATGAATTAAATGAATATATTTATACCTTTCTGATACATTGCAACATATTTAGTATGATAATCAAAATCCTTGTTAATAAAATATTAAATATTACCTGAATGTATTTCATTTTAGAATATAATAGTCTTTCCATAACATCTCTCCTTCCAGATTGAAAACTGTATTTTATTATTCCAGGTGATTAAAAAGAATAGAATTCATTATTTTCATATTAGTTATTGAGACATAATTTATTTATAACTGTTGAGTCAAAAACAAGTGCTCTTTAATTAATTAATTTGAATTTTAAGAAAAGCCCCGAGCAGGAGCTTTTGAGCGCTCGTTCTTTGGCGGAGCAATAAGACTATAACCTCACTATTCATATTTATATGGGACTTGGGATTGATACCGAATACATAAGCAGAATCTCAGCACCATTGAAATAATATTCCAGAAATTATTCAAAAAATGAAATCTGTAAGAAATAAATAATTAGAAAAATTAAATTCTATAGTTCTGATGATACAATGCTCTTGAAATCTTGCATGAATATTCAGTATGTCAGTCTTGGTTCACAAAATAAATTTCATTCGAATCGGATATCCTGTTATGAAAATATGAAGATTCTTTTTGTCAATATTCAAATTAATTTTTTATGGTTCTGTCATCACTATGACAACAAAATTTTGCATGAATAGTCAGTGTATCAATCTTCATTCATTAAATAAATTTCAATCGAATTGGATATTTCAATAATCTATGGTTCTGTTTACACTATCGCTACGAAACTTTGCAAGAGTCTTATTATAAGCTTCTTAAATGTGGCCGCAATATTTCATTTCGATGGGTTTTGTTTTGTCTGAGATATTGAAGAACAAAAATTTGGAATGGCCATATTTTATGGAACACCCTATACGATTCGAATGGTTAACAAACTCAACTGAGCCATTTGGGACCCAAACTCACCTTGAAACTTTCAATTTTCTAGGACAATCTCTTCAAAAGTTATTGTGCTAACGGCAACTCTGCCCCACGGACAGAATTGATCACGAATTCGTCATCAGGGAGTCTAACCCTATCGTGTATTTTCGGCTCAAAATTCCAAAATTACAGACATTTGGGCAAAACAATATAGCACCCGTTCGAGTAGAACGAGCGCTCAAATAGCATTTGGTGAGGGAAATGAAAACAACTCTTTTCATTTTCTATCAAAATGACTTCGAATTTTGATCCGAAACTGGTTTCAAACGACTTGATTGGGTCTGAAATCAAGTGATACCTTCAAACTGGAAAAGCTTAAAACTGGTTTGAGACCTAAGTATATTTGAGTTCGTTAGCGGGCCTAAGCGATTGATTAATTTTCGTCACTAAAATATTTCGCTTATGATTCTCAATATCTCTGAAACTACTCATTCGATCGATTTGTATGAATTCATATTGGAAATGCGCTTTTTACTGCAGAAGTTAATGGAAATCGTATAGGACTAAAAAAATAATTGTGTGCAATAAAAAATCACTTTCACGAAAACTAATTATAAACTACAAACTTTCTTTGACTTTCTCATGATGTTCATCTAGTTGACATTCATCTTAATAGATTTCAATTGTGAACATCAAAGGAGTCAGAAGCCTTTTCACGCTTATTGATATTGAAAGAACAATATTTCAATCAATAAAACAACGAACTCAAATATCCTGTTCAAGTTAACGTAAATGAAAATATACGCTATTAGTTAGGTTAAGAAATACTGCCAATTTAACTTGAGCTTCCATAATAGTGGTGGGAAATTCAGATTTCCCGTCCAAATGTTAATTTTCTTATGTTTTTTATTTTGAGTAGATCGAATTGGAATATCTTGAGAGCTATTGGTTTCATTATATCTAGTCATGAACTAAACTTTCCTGTTCCAATGTTGAAACTACTCATTATGTCAGAAATTATCGTGTTCACGTAGACATCAGTGCCACTCATATTTCATAGTTCAACAGAAGAACAAGAGAATCAGTTGAATTCTTGAGAACTGAACAAGATTCAATATCAAATTGAAATCAGTAACATCGTAGGTTGCTTTGGAATTTTTATCTTATCTTTTCTTACAAATTCTCTACAAATTTATAATTCCAGTCACAATATTCAATTTCTTTCGAAATCGCCAAAATGAACTCACAGTATCCTTTGTTTAACTTGAAGTTCACATCAGGATATAAATATTTATAATAAATAGTCCAACGCCCACTCCGCTGTTATAATCATTTATAGAGATCCAGTATCAATGGAGGGGTGACAAAATGTTTATAATCATTCAATCTCAAGTTCTCTGCTTATGTTGCTATTGGTACTAGATAGTGTTCAGTTACAGGGTATTCAAATATGGGATATGTAACCTGATGTCCCAAAAAAAGCTAGCATGATATTATACAGGGTGTTTCGTGAGTAACCGGACGAAAAAAAAAAACTGTGAATAGAGGGCATTGAGCTGAGTTCAAAAACACCCTATATGTGTGCTTTAGGTACTCCGTTTCCAAAATACAAGGCGTTCTACCAAATTTCTCGAATTTTTGTTTCGCTATAACTCCTGATTTTATCGATAGATTCGGGTAAAAATTCACATTCATTTTGAAGTAATTAGTTTCAATGAAACAGAATATTTAAATTTGACGAAAATGAGGTCTGCTAGTCTGCTAGTCGCACAGAACACCGACTTCCATAAACCGAATGAGCTAGAGATTTCGAATTCTCAGATAAATCCCTCAGCTAATATTTCTGTTGAGCTAATTTTCATTTTTCCTGAATTGTAGATTCGATCTGAGATATTTTTTTCCAAAGATCAATAGTCACAGAACATTGTTGACAAAATCTCATTATTTTGTTTTTTGTTCCACAATCTGAAAGTCAATAACCTAACTTCCAGATGAAAATACTTCAGAGTCTGAATTTCAATTTCCGGAAATTTAACAAATCTGAAATCTCTGAAATAGCTGTAAAAGGGAAATATCATTAGATTTCTTCAAATTCTGATTATCATTGCACATAAAACTCTTCAGACCAGGTTTCATAAATAAGCACATAATACAAAATTATGACCCCATACTGATGAATGAAAAAGTAGAATGAAATTCAAATTAATTCACCCCAAAAGTTAGGCGTTACTAAGGGGATTATCGTGAAGTGAAAACTTCACGCCAATAATTCGACGAGAGAAGAAGTTTCGATTTGACGAAAACTGATAATTAATATAATAATAATTTATATAAAAAACGCACAGTAGATTGTGCATTATTAAAAAAATATATAAGTCGGGCTGATCAAACCTCTGTGCACAATTTCGAAGAAACGTATCACACAATAAAACGGATAATTTATTTTGCTATACTACATAGCAGATTTGCTTCACGATCTGAAAGATTTACTTCTAAGATCTCGTTGAATTTTATTACTACGATAGAAAATTTTAAAAAATCTAATTCAAAAAGATGGATTTCATATGTATGCGCTAATAACCTCTCTCAATAGTTATGACACTCAACCTACAAAACTGGGAGTATTAATACAGCAATTGTATTTAGAGTACAAATATGCAATTTCATAAGGATTCAGAACAATATTCATGAAAATACTAATAAAAAAGATATTACGAATGTAGGTACATCAACTTTAAGAATAAGGTACAGGTTGTTGGAATTAGTATCGAAATCATTTGTGAATGCTTCTCGTGAATTAATCTCGTCATGAGTTATGTGTTTTTCATTTCCTGATTTAATATTATCTACCTATGAATACAAATACAGGGTGACTGGTGACGTAAGGGACAACGGCTAACTGGAGATAGAGGACCTCAAACTGAATGAGGATTGGGGGTTTAAATGTCCTATAAGGCTATTAGTTTCAGAGATACAGGGTGTTTTTTGCAAAAGTGCTAAAACTATAAACTCCCATATCTTCGTCGATATGGCAAATTTTTCGCTATAATTTGGCAAGCTTGTTACTAAACATATTCTCCATCAGATCGAGAAGAAAAATTCCCAAAAATTGCAGGTCCGTATTCAAAAATTTCAATTTCCGTGTCAGGTGAAAAATATCACTCGGTATATGAGATAAAAAAAATTTAATTGGAAAATTGGAATCTTCAAGAAACACTGAGTAAAAATCTGTTTTTAGTTTGAATGGCACAAATTTTTCATAGTTTTTATGATATGTTAAAACTCGAATATTACAATTTATTCATATTGAATTCAAGAAACATACTATTCCTGATAGAAAAAACACTGAATTTGAGATGCTTAAATAATCCTGACGCATTTTGAATATTCCTTCACATCTTGAACTCCTTTTTTATCAATATTATAAGAAAAATTAAAAAAACAATAGAAATACAAAGAGAGGAACAGTAGCACATATGATTCATAAAAAAATCAAATAAACAAATGCGCGATATGCTAGAGCCATTCCTCTCAAACACTCAATGAGTCTTTTGAACAATTGAAGTAATTTTCATATCCACAAGATGAAAAATTATACTCTTGATAGAACAGAAACACTCGAGAAAAGTTTGACTTTCTTCTCAGAACCCCTGAACAATAATCAATCTGGTACTTATGTTTTCAACAAAATTTATTCTTCAATGAAATAATGTATGAATTTTGAGGACTTACTTTCCTCTAATATGTACTTAGGTATAGCAACTTCGTCTTCTTTTGATAAGCATATAAATTTCTTTAATGCAAACAGAATATTAGGGAAACAAGTGATTTTTTAGAATAAGAGGTTTATTATTCATTTTAAATAAAATACATCCTACTACACAGAGTAGGCTTATTTCAAAAAATGACGTTTATATTCATACATTCATTGATTGTGTATTATTGGGAATTGTGTCGTTCGTTTATCTACTGAAAAATGCATTCAATATTCACGAATGAAGAATATGTTTATGATACTTGTTTTTGAATTGCGCAAAATGAACGGATATAATAATATTTGGTCTCAGAATAATCCTCATCTCAAAAGAGAAAGAAATCATTAGAGTTCAAGAAATCCAATAAATGCGTTGAAGCAAATTGCTCTGATTTCGAGCATTTGCTTAGTTGTTTTCTCATGAATCATTGCATTATTTAATAAAAGGATAAATTTTGTTGAAAATAAGTACCAGATGGATTATTGTTCAGGGGTTCTGAGAAGAAAGTCCAACTTTTCTCTAGCTGAAATCTAGTGTTACTGTTCTATCAAGAATAATTTTTCATCTTGTGGATATGAAACGTACTTCAATTATTGTTCAAAAGAGCCAATAAGTGTGTGAAGGGAATGGCTCTCGCATATCAAGCATTTGTTTATTTGATTTTTTTATGAACCATATGTGCTACTGTTAATCTTTTTGTGTTTGTATTGTTTTTTGAGTTTTTCTTATAATATTGATAGAGAATTTAATGAAAAAGTATTTCAAGATGTGAAGGAGTAGGTATTCAAAATGCGTCAGGATTATTTAAGCATCTCAAATTCAGTGTTTTTTTCTTTCAGGAATAGTGTGTTGCTTGAATTTAATATGAAAAAATTGTAATATTCGACTTTCAACATATCATAAAAACTTTAAAAAATTTGTGCCATCAAAACTAAAAACATATTTTTACTCAGTGTTTTTTGCAGATTCCAATTTCCCAATTTATTTTTTTTTATTTCATATACCGAGTGATATTTCTCACCTGACACGGAAATTGAAATTTTTGAATACGGACCTGCAATTTTTGGGAATTTTTTCTTGTCTATCTGATGGAGAATATTTATATTAACAAGCTTGCAAATATCAGCGAAAAATTTGCCATATTGACGAAGATATGGGAGTTTATAGTTTAAGCACTTTTGCAAAAAACACCCTGTATCTCTGAAACTAATAGCCTTATAGGACATTTAAACCCCCAATCCTCATTCAGTTTGAGGTCCTCTATCTCCAGTTAGCCGTTGTCCCATACGTCACCAGTCACCCTGTATAATAAGTAAAATCAAATTGATAATATGAAGATGGTGGCATACAAAGAAGCTGAACGGCTTTCAGTGCTTTCTGTTATACAGCTATACAAGATTTTGATAAGAAAGTATAGAAAACTTCAGGATTTTATTGCTCGTCCAAAAATACGAACCAATGATTCAATTATCCACCTTTTAAATTGCACCGTTTTCAAGATACAAGATATTTTGAAATTGAGAAAACAATCACTTTTTGCGAATATCTCCTTAACCTGTTATCGTACAGAAAAAACTGAGCGTTTTCAAATCATGACAAGCTATGTTTTTCGTGAACTTTTTTCTCAAGTGACGAAGATTGTTGAGTGTTTTTTTCCCCAATTTTCACGCTTGTGGAAAGAGTCCTGGTTTTGAGACGCTCATCTGAACAGTCGACAAATCATATAATGATTATGATTATCATATTTGTGTGGAAATCGTACTTTATTCCTGAGCGTAGGAGTTGGGATGTTAAATAGAATAGAATAGAGTTTATTGATTCATACATAAATAAACTCTTAAAAATTACTGTGAGTTATGCACCCTGGGGTGATATCTGTGAACAGTGTTAAAAAAAACACAATTTGTAAACCTAATTTACGGCAATAAACAAAACAAATTATATATTTTCCTATTTACAAGTTACCCATCATTAAATAAGTTTTAGCTTCAAATTTTGTCATAGTTGGTGGAAAAAATTAATCGGCGCAAATGTCATCAGCGGATGCTACAACTCGGTGAACAACGTCCTGATCGGTTTAAAAGTACCTGAATCGCTGAAAAAAGGTCTCCTAGCTTTTTTTTAATGAAAAAAATTTTTTTTTTAGTTTAATTTGTTTTTTAATTTTATTTTTTTTCAATTAAAATTTCTTTTGTTTAATCTTTTTTGTTTTGATTTTTTTAAATTAATTTTTTTTCATTAATTTTTTTTGCTTCAATTATATAAATATATTTTTATTGCTTCAATTATATATTTTTTTGTAGTTCATTATCTATGTTGAATTTATAATTCCATGTATAAGCTCCCTATCTTTTCTCCATAATTCATTTCTTTATTTCTTTATTGAATGTATATTTATTTTTTACCTCTTTTATTTGTTTTGGTATAATTGAATATAATCGCTGTACCTTTGTCCTATCCTTTTTTCTGCTTTCGGTCTCTCATAGTTAATATCCCCAGCCCTTGTTGAGTAATTATGTTCCCTCGTTATAACTGAAATTTTCCTCTGATGAATACACATGATAATCTTCATCGCGTAAATTTGTCTCAGGTCTGGTGCTTTTGATATTTTGTAAATATTGTCGGATGAGAATGTTATTTTTTTTCTAAACAATGAAAGCAGAGAATAATACTAATTGATTAAAATCAACCAATATTAAACCCATACTTCGGAACTAATCCCGTCAACGCACAAAGAACATGCATGGTGGTAATATCAAACGGAGCATCCATAGATAGCTATTTCGCCCTATTTGGGGCTCATCAGTATGGAGGAGCTCAGTCTGAAAGGCATTCTAGGTTCCCTTACTTGAAGAAATGTCGCCCAGCTCTGAGTATAACAGAAACAAGACGCCATCTCTTGGGATCCTTACGAAAACCTACCTCCGATGCATGAACGTTGAACGAAGTCGCGGGATGTTTATCCGTTTTTCATATAAACTGGTGGCAGTCCAACTTTGTGGATTTTACCTTCAGTCGATGAAGTGGAAACGCTCGATTAATCGTCATAAACCAAACGTGGTGATAATAGTACGAAATGAAAATCCATGCGTTTAAGAGTAACGCAGGTATAATATAAACAATGAAAGCAGAGAATAATACTAATTGATTAAAATCAACCAATATTAAACCCATACTTCGGAACTAATCCCGTCAACGCACAAAGAACATGCATGGTGGTAATATCAAACGGAGCATCCATAGATTGCTATTTCGCCCTATTTGGGGCTCATCAGTATGGAGGAGCTCAGTCTGAAAGGCATTCTAGGTTCCCTTACTTGAAGAAATGTCGCCCAGCTCTGAGTATAACAGAAACAAGACGCCATCTCTTGGGATCCTTACGAAAACCTACCTCCGATGCATGAACGTTGAACGAAGTCGCGAGATGTTTATCCGTTTTTCATACAAACTGGTGGCAGTCCAACTTTGTGGATTTTACCTTCAGTCGATGAAGTGGAAACGCTCGATTAATTGTCATAAACCAGACGTGGTGATAATAGTACGAAATGAAAATTCATGCGTTTAAGAGTAACGCAGGTATAATATGAACAATGAAAGCAGAGAATAATACTAATTGATTAAAATCAACCAATATTAAACCCATACTTCGGAACTAATCCCGTCAACGCACAAAGAACGCATGAATTTTCATTTCGTACTATTATCACCACGTCTGGTTTATGACGATTAATCGAGCGTTTCCACATCATCGACTGAAGGTAAAATCCACAAAGTTGGACTGCCACCAGTTTGTATGAAAAACGGATAAACATCTCGCGACTTCGTTCAACGTTCATGCATCGGAGGTAGGTTTTCGTAAGGATCCCAAGAGATGGCGTCTTGTTTCTGTTATACTCAGAGCTGGGCGACATTTCTTCAAGTAAGGGAACCTAGAATGCCTTTCAGTCTGAGCTCCTCCATACTGATGAGCCCCAAATAGGGCGAAATAGCTATCTATGGATGCTCCGTTTGATATTACCACCATGCATGTTCTTTGTGCGTTGACGGGATTAGTTCCAAAGTATGGGTTTAATATTGGTTGATTTTAATCAATTAGTATTATTCTCTGCTTTCATTGTTTATATTATACCTGCGTTACTCTTAAACGCATGAATTTTCATTTCGTTATTTTTTTCTATGCATAACTTTGAGTAAGGCTCTGAAAAGGGGAGTATACCAGACAGCCATGCTGGGTCCAACCACAGACTCGAAAATTACAGAACAATTCGAATGAAATGAAATCTGTAATCGAATAAATGCTTATGCTTACCTGTCTAGTCTCCAACTTTATTGTTTTGAATAAAAAATCAATACTTTCTATTAACTATTCTTCAAAAAAAGCACGCAACTAACAATAGAGCACAATAACTGAGAAATTGACATTACCATCTGTAATTTTCGAGTCTATGGTTGGACCCAGTCAGCCTGTCTGGCATACCTATCTTTCTAGTGCTCTACTTTGAGTATGCATTTTTGTAGAACATCTATGCCTTTTTTATGACAGTCCAAAACACCTCCCCATCCTATTATACCATACGAAAGCTGCGATTGTACTAGATCATCACAAAGGATCCGCAGGTGTTTGGTAGATCTTATGCTTTGCGTTAAATATTTGAATCTGTAAGGATGCCTCGCAGTTTTTTCGAAAGGATAGATGTATGTTCCTGCCATTTTAAATTCTCGTCAATGGTGATAAAAAGATATTTTGTTGAAGTTGTTTTTTCAATTTTTAGTTGTGTATCAATGTTCAAATCTCCTAAATTTGGAATTCCTTTTTTGCTTGAGGGGAAGGTTGAATATTTCGTTTTTTCAGGATTCATAGTTGATTTATTCATTCGAAACCACTTCACCAAAGACCCTAATTCCACGATTACCTGATTATTGAGATTTTCCCATGTGTCATCTTGAAACAAAATTATCGTGTCATCCGCAAAACCTATAATTTCTCCTTTATTATTAAAAACAAAGAGGCTGTTCAAATAAAGATTGAACAAAAGAGGCCCAAGTACTGTACCCTGTGATACTCCGAAGGTAAGTCGATTATTTTCTGCTGTATTTCCCATCTAGAGTCACAACTTGAACTCTGAAGGAGGCTCAGTATTTTACCACGAAATCCGTAACCTGCAAGTTCTTCTAAAAGTCTGTCATGACTGACGGTGTCATATGCTTTTGATAGATCTATTACCACCGCCAAAGTTGGATTTTTTTTGTCAACATTTCTGTATATAAAATCGGTCACCTTTTTTATTGCATCTTCGGTAGACATACCTTTACGAAATCCAAATTGATTCTTTGATATAATATTATGTTTACCTATGAATGCTTCCATGCGAACTTTAATCAATTTTTCGAAGATCTTGCTCAGATTTGATGTTAATGTAATCGGTCTATAATTTGTCATACGACTTCGATCTCCACCCTTGTACAATGGTTTTACTATCCCTAGCTTCAGAGTTTACGGAAAACAGGCCATCTCAAAACTTATATTCACTATATGAGCGAGTGGTTCAGATATCAGTTGTTGTATTTCTTTTGGTCTTTCTGCGCGTATTCCGTCATGTCCAGCAGATTTTTTTGATTTCAGGCTCTTTATTGTTTTCTCTATTTCCTCAGGACAAGTTGGATACAGAAAGAACGATTTGCCCAGGGGCTTGCTTTCTTCTGTAAAATTATTAGGTGGGGATATTTTACTTGCATATTTTTCACCGATTTGACTAAAATGGTCATTGAAAAGATCGCACATTTCTTGGCTGTCCTCAATTTTCTCATTTTGTATGTATTTCACACCTTCATACGGTTTTTTATTATTAGTAATTGATTTTACACTTTCCCATAGAGCTCTGGAATCTTTCTGATTCGTGTTTATGTAATTTTCGTAATAATTTGCTTTGGCTTCTTTTATGAGTTTGTGTATTTTATTTTTCGTTTTAGAATAATCACTTTTTAGTTGCATAATAGTGGGTTCTTTTTTCACTTTGATGTACATTCTTTGTATTCTTTTTTTTATTTTTCTTGAGGTATACCGTGGTTGTACTTTGTTCTATGTATTTTTTCAAGATTCCGCTAATCTCGAACCTCCTAGCAAGCATACCATTCACGAAGAAACGGTCTAAACAAGTACCGCTGTCGGGACGAGTAATACCGTTTACAAATGACATGAATCCATATGTTGTTAGTATATTCTTATATTCTTCAAGGTGAAATTCGTGGGAAAATAAATTAATATTCATGTCACCGTTAAGAATATGAACCGTACAATACTTCTCCTTCTCCAAGTAAAGCAATAATTTCTTATTGAATTCCACTGTGGAATAATGCGGCGACTTATACAGGTAGTCCCGTAATTAGACCGACAAACTTCTAGTGGACATTATAGATCGTATTTTAGACAGATTCGACCCAAATCATATAATGCAAAATTGCTTCGTTAAGGAGCTAGTGGCCTTTGAAGATGACGTCCTGTTCACACTTTTTGCCACATATTCGCAAAACGGAGTCACATAAAGTGCTGAAAGTTTACACATTGGCTAATACCAAAAATACGCATCAATTAGATTGAATGCAATTCTTCCATGTCAAGCACAATCGTATCATTTGGAGGGGGGCGAAGGGTATTTTTACTTGAAACTTTTTTAACTTTCATTTGAAGATTTACATCATATTCATAAACTGATGTTTTTTCTTGAAAAAAGATGCTCTTGTATTATAACGCCCAGATGCACCATTTCTGAAAAAATAGATTTTAATTTTCTCTCTTTTCACTAAGTACTCAATGTTCACGTTTGTTTCGAATTTAATCTGGGCGTTATTATACAAGAGCATCTTTTTTCAAGAAAAAACATCAGAGTTTATGAATATGAATGTAAATCTCGCGAAATAATGAAAGTTAAAAAAGTGTTAACTAAAAATACCCTTCGCCCCCCTCCAAATGATACGATTGTGCTTGACATGGAAGAATTGCATTCAATCTAATCGATGCGTATTTTTCATATTAGCCAATGTGTAAACTTTCAGCACTTTATGTGACTCCGTTTTGCGAATATGTGGCAAAAAGTGTGAACAGGACGTCATCTTCAAAGGACAATAGCTCCTTAACGAAGCAATTTTGCATTATATGATTTGGGTCGAATCTGTCTAAAATACGATCTATAATGTCCACTAGAAGTTTGTCGGTCTAATTACGGGACACCCTGTATATCGATGTGAGTTTCAGTTTTTTCCTTTACTCTGGAAGTTAAACTCTAATGCTGTAATCGTTCCCAGCTGAATCTTCGACTACTCAAAATAAATTTCATTTTTTATGTACGCTATTATTCCTTAATTTT
This sequence comes from Propylea japonica, assembly GCA_013421045.1. Classification (NCBI taxonomy): domain Eukaryota; kingdom Metazoa; phylum Arthropoda; class Insecta; order Coleoptera; family Coccinellidae; genus Propylea; species Propylea japonica. The sequence goes on from CM024239.1 coordinate 48,440,798, forward strand.
TATTGTATTTGCCCTCATTATATACTTGTTGATATCCTCTCATATTGAATAGATTTGGATCCTCTACTTTAAAAGTCTCAGTTAGTATAATTATGTCGAAATCAGTAGGTGAAGCCTCTAAGAACAACTCGAATTCATTGAATTTTTTTGTATATTATAATATAATAATTAATAATTTAGAAACGAGTTTATAAATATGTGAACATGACATCACAGCATATGCAGATGACACTAACATCAATACAACGGCTGAAAAACAACTAAATTATTATAATGAAATTATTATTATGAAAGACATCACAAATTGGTGTAAAAATAACGATCTCCATCTAAACATAAATAAAACTGAGTTTTATCATTTTTCACACAGAACATAGCAGGATAAAAATGTAGAAAATGTAACATTGAATAACAACACAATGGAGATAAGAAATGGAGTCACACATAAGAACAGTAAAAACACAAGACAAATTCATCCCTAATCTATCCAATCTAAATCTCAATCTGACCCAAATAATGCTAAATATATGTGTATGAGGATCTACAATGCGTTACTTAGACGCTTTACTCAATGCCTAACAAAAAGATAACCATAAGCGAATTGGAAGAGTTTCTCGTCAGTTGTGAGCCATATAGCTTAGAAGAAATTCACAAGTACTGTAAGAACAACCCTGACTGATTTCTTTTTTATTGTTGTACAATAATTGTAGAAATTCAAATGAATTTATTATTATTATTATCATCCATTTACCCTTCAGAAACCCTACCCACCTTCACCGATTAAGACTTGAGAAAAAATATTCCTCAAAAAACGTTAGGTATTCTTATGGTTATTGAGGATCTAATAACTTCTCGGCAGTTTATTGAATAATTTCAGATACATATATTCTGAATGCGTCTAGTTTTATTGGCATTTTCGTACTTTCGGAAGAGATCGTAGTTTTTTATTAAAAATTGCAAGCATCTGAATATATACATTCCGGTGGTAGTAAGTATACTCTGTGTTCTGAAATGTCCGCGACAAGATGTTCTAGTGGACCAGCCAAGCAATGTTCTGAGTGCTCTTTTCTGGACTATAAAAATCTTGCAAACTTCTGAACCGTTTTGTCATGCAACAGGCACGTAGCTAGGGGGTGGGCTAAGGGGCTGAAGCCCCCTCCCCCCGAAATTATTTAAATATCAATAAGCATGTGTTCAGTTATATGTTGTGGCAACCATGAATTATTATTGTACTCAAGTTAGCCCCCCCGAAAAAAATTCCTGGCTACTGGCCTGCCATGCAATGATTCCATAGGATATTATAGACTGAAAATTGGCGAAATACACCGTCTTCACCAACTCATCATCAGACTACTGTGACAAAATGCGAAGAGTATAAAGAACAGAGTTCAATTTGCTCTGCAGTAAATGTATATGTTCAAATCAACTGAGCTTATGATGAACAGTGATACCAAGAAAACTAGTACTGGCTATATTAATTCTAGAATGAGATGTGCTTAAAACCACGCATTCTGTTTTTTTGGTATTTATTGCAATTTTTTTGGAGAGGCATCAATTCGAAATATCAGAGTACTCCTTCTCGACCATCCCAACCACCTCCGAAACTCCAGACTCCGCCATCAGAACGTTAGTATCGTCCAAAAACATCACAACATCTTCGTCCCGTTGGTTGTCACGACACTCGAATACACTCCCCGAGTCACCAACGTTCAAAGAAGCGTGTACAATAGGCAGAAGGCCCCCTTCAGAAAAATGTTATCCGGTAGGTTGTTGATATAAATTAAAAATAACAGAGGTCCAAATATACCTCCTTGCGTTACTCCAACCCTCAATATTTTATCCCTAGATATATATTCAATGCCTTTAACAACCAGGGAAAGCCTCTGTCGGCGATCACGTAAATAACTCCTTATGATTTCCAACTGCTTATCCCTTATTCCATAAGTACACAGTTTATCTATCAAATCGTCGTGAATTACGCAATCGAATGCCTTAGACCTGTTGGTACTTTTCAATCCTCCACGCTTCAAGGACAGAACGAATTAGCTGAAATGTTGCAGTTTCTGTACTTTTAGATCTCAAGTATCCATGATGACACTAAGAAAATTTTCGAAATTAAAGAGAGAAACTTAGAAGCCTATTGACAACTACCTTTTCGAACACTTTGGAGAAAGATGACGACAAACTTATTGACCTATAATTGCCAAGGTCCTCCCTACGTCTCTTTCTGAATAGGGGTTTAACTACAGCTATTTTCCGAGATTTTGGAAAGATGCCTTCTCTGAAAGACATATTAATAATATAGGCCAGGGGTCCAGCAATAATATTAATAGATCGCTTGACGACAGACATTGGTATGCCATCGTACCCAAAAGAATTCTTATTTCTCATTACATTCACCATTCTTCCTGTGTATTATTGAAAAGGTAAAATGACCTAGGATTCCGACGAACAGGCCGAATATTCCATATGAGTAGTAATGTTAAAACTACCGCATTGTATCAATTTACACAAGAGCGAAAATATTGTTCATCACGATCAATATATTGTCTCCGAATTGGCGGTCCCAAGTTTTGTAGGGGACTTCTCCATTCATTTATTGACTGAAACCTTTTGAAATGGCAGCTTTCCAAACTTGAAAATTCAGCATTTCCGGTTCCGCAAAACATGCCTTTAGAAATGGTATTTATGTAGTCATCTTTGCGAATTGTTGTCGTACTCTTCCGCAGCTTCGACTTGAATAATGCAGGTTATAAGATTTTATTGGAACTCACTACTATTAACCACTCTTGACAGAATTTGCTTTAGTTATTTACGGATTCGGCTACTCAGATTCCCAAAATGCAAATCTTTATGAAACTTTCAGTTGGTTACTTATTTCATTGATTTTGATATCACTGTTATTTCATCATTCAGTTTCGAACAGTGTTGCGTGAAATCATCGATGATGGTGAATTCTTTGAAATATCATTTTGCTATGAAATAGGGATAAACACAAATACCGCATACTTCGGAGCATATCTCTTCAAAGTTAAACGAACATACAAGGAGGTAAATAACCTCCTTGATGTTGCATTATTCGCGTTAACCTTTTTTTTCTTCCCAGAAACCGAGCGTTTCCACGTCGTCGACTAGATGTTGACTAAATGACATCGGAAGAAAATCTCGATTCTCGATACATCGTTCAAGAATCATGCAGTGAGAAATACCAATTTCTCAGAGATGGCGTTTGATTTCGGTATTCATACAAATAATACCTGGCGCAGTATGCCAGGTCTAAATAGAGATACTGTCCATCCAATCACTGAACTTGACTAAATTATTGGTGTTCACACAAACTAAATTACTCGCTACTCGACTAAACTACTAGCGCTGAGCGAACAAGTCCTTAGGGTTACTAGGATAGTCCTCCATCCAGTGTCAGATATGATTCGACGTTTTGGAATCCATTTTGATGCCATTTTCAAGCACAAATCTTCAGGTTTTAGAGTTCGGTAATGTCGAAATTAATGTCAAACTGAATATATTCAAGACTGTAGATTAATTATACACACTTTTTCAGGGCAATTTGGTCTGGTGTAATTGTAATACGGTGGATGTTTAGTTTTATTACTTCGACATTGTTTAAGTGTTTTGTTGGTGGTATGTTTCCGTGGCCAGTTAGTCATAGTGACTGGCCATGGAAACATACCATCCAATGAAGGGTCGAAACGTCGGCAATTTAAAACGTGTGTATAATTCACCCTATGGTCCTGAAGCCAAGAAATTTTCCCTCAATTAAACATCAAGGACGAGACTCATCAGATATGACAGTCAAAAATGTTATGACCAAGACTGCAGAATAATCAGCCTAACCATAGGCAAAACAAGTTAGGCGCTACGCCCTTTGGTGACGATCTGAGTATAGCCATTAATATTGACATGATTCTTTCATTTTGCATTGTGTTGTCGTTAATTATGTGCATATTTATTATAACTGATCATTTTTTTCAAATATCCATTCAAACTACTTCTGTTCAGTTCCTCAGTGTTCGTCCTAGGAAAAAAGAAATCATAATATACATTTCCATGCATTTCCTCAGGTTGGAAATAAATTTCGAGTTCGGGTAAAGAGAAATCGGGCAGTAGAGTGTAGATGGGTCGTCGAAAAGCGTTTCAATGGAAGATTGCTTCTTCCTTTTTGTAGATGACGATTATTTATATGGAGGTAAGTACGGATTACACAAAACTTGTAGGTTGAATTAGATTCATGTGGTTAATCATAACCATTTACAGATCTCAGTTTCCAACAGAGAAAGCTTCTGAAAAGACTGTTATAAAAAAACAGAATGTTCAAGTTCTAGTAGGTTCAGAGGATGAAGTCTACACAAAGAAAAACTTACTGGCCACTAAAGAATGCCATTCTGAAGAAAAGTACCGTTTGAATATAATAGAATAATGTTAATTCAACTGTCCAACAAACAAAAGTGTTTTCCCTAATTTATTCAACATTTCTTCTTTTACTATAAGAAAAACTAACATATAATATACATAGTAATACATTCGTTCACTATAGATGTGAATTTAATTTAGAATTTAGAATTAAAGCTTACATTTGATCAACTCGAATATCTCTCCACTTTCACGAACTTATTGGGAAAAGTAGATTAGATTCGATTGTGGTCAACTGGCACGGTGACAACCTTTCTATACTGCGACCAATAAGGTCTCGTTGCATTTCTGTTGTAAAGATATATTTGCGCAGGAATAAAACCCCCTCCGAAGTTGATTATTCTCCTGCGAGACTCTGCGCTTATGTCAGTTGATGATTGTGTCGTACCTCCCAATAAAGTAAGTCTAGTTTGCTTTTGCATTATATTATGTGCTCACCTGCCCCTGGTATTGATGGAATTACATTTTTCCTCCTTTCACGATGTTCTGATGCATTTGCCGAACCTCTTTTCCATCTATTTTAAAGGTCAATGATCACTTTATCACTCCTTTCACAATTGCGTTCAGCATCTGTGACACCTGTATTCAAGAATGGGGATAAAACCTCTCTCTCTCTCTCTTTCCAACTACCACCCTATATGTGTATGTATTGTATTCGAAAGTATAATTACTAACCAAATTCTCAATTTTGCCAATAATTTGATACCCGAAGTTCAGCACGGTTTTCTTCTGGGTCGCTCAACTATTACCAACCTTCTCATGGCAGTGAATGACTGGTCTAGGTGTTTGGACGATGGTATTCTGATCGATGTTTTCTATTTGGATTTCGCCAAGACATTTGACAGGGTTCCCTACCGTCGTTTAATTCATAAGTTGGAGCATGTGGGAATTCGAGGAAGATTGCTCTCATGGATAAAGTCCTTTCTCAGTGACAGAACGTTCAGGGTAAGGGTTGAAGGTGCTTTTTCTTCACGTGATATGAAAGTTGTGTGCCACAAGGTTCTGTTCTTGGTCCTATACTTTTTCTACTTCAAACAGCAGATCTCACACAGTCCATAGTTTCAAAGTGTCTCCTGTTCGCCTACGATGCAGAATTATACAGCGTTCCTTCCCTTAGGTACTTCTAATCAACTGCAGTCGGACCTGAATAATGTTGTTCTCTGGGTGGAAAAACGGTTGCTGCCTCTCAATATAAATAAGTGCTGTGTTCAACACCTCGGCAGAAACAACCCCAGTCTTCCGTATACGCTGGGTGGACGGCACCTCACCATAGTCCGAAGCCATCGTGATCTTGGCGTGATCGTCAACTCTCATCTTGACTGGTCAGAGCATATAACGGAGGCTTGCAGTAGAGCTAAGAAAGCGGTCTTTCTCATTCAGTGTACTTTCGCAGGCTGTAGTGTGCGGACTGCATAATTGCTGTACACAACGTACGTGGCTCCTGATACTTAAACTCGTAGAAAAACTCTCGCTTTATTCCTTCGAAGAGTAGCGATACATTCCTCAGTGATGAAACGGATAATAATTCACCCACACAATAGCCATGAATATCTTAAAACGCATACGGCTGAAAGATTCCTCAAATACCAACCTTTCACACAGAAAGTTAAATTGTGCAGACTACGTGAGCATTGAATTTAAATGAAACCGTGGAACTTCAACAACCCCTGTCTCGCTCTATGTTTTCTAATTTATTATCACAAACCTCTGCAAAACTGAAGTGAGTAGATAAGATAATTTGATTATTTCGAAGGAGTTTGGCGTAAATTAACTCATATTGTTTATGAATGATTTCTCAAAATATCCTATACTATCACAGCATAATAAACGCTATCATTCCTACTCAGACACGGTTCAAAAAATGTTATTCCTTAGGAATTGAATCAATTCAATCTGAAATTTAATTTTCAAAAAGTGTTGCCATTAAATCAATGTCATCCATTCGACTGAACTCAAAATCACACTCTCAACATCATAAAGAACTAAATAAGGAAATGTTCATTTCTGAAGGATCGAATCAATTCACCATAAATTTATTCTTTATGAAAGCACCGCCATGAAATCAATGTCATCCATTTGTGGAACTTAAAATCTCACAATAAACCAGGCCCGTCGGTAGAGCCCCAAGACGTGTTGAAAGAGCAAATTCTTATTCCTGAAGGATGGAATATACCAGAATTTGTCCTTCATTGAAGTATCGCCATAAAATCAAAATCATCCATTCGTGGGAACTCAAAATGACATTCTCAACATCATGAAGCATAAAATAATGAATTGTTCCGTTCCAAGCCCTTCGGTAGAGTCCCAAGACGTGTTAAAGGGCAAATTTTTATTCCTGAAGGATGGAATCAATTTACCAGAAATGTATTCTTCATGAAAGTATCGCCATAAAATCAATGTTATCCATTCGAGGGAACTCAAAATCACACTCTCAACATCATTAATAATCAAATAATGAAATGTTCCGTTCCAAGCCCTCCAGTAGAGTCCCAAGACGTGTTAAAAGGGCAAATTTTTATTCCAGAGAGATGGATCATTTTAACAGAAATGTATTCATCAAAGTATCACCATCAAAGCAATGTCATCCATTCGATGGAACTCAACATCATTAAGAATCAAATAATGAAATTTTTCATTCCAAGCCCTTCGGTAGAGCCCCAAGACGTATTAAAATATCTAATTTTTTATTCCTGAAGGATGGAATCAATTTACCAGAAATGTATTCTTCATTGAAGTATCGCCATAAAATCCATTCGAGGGAAATCATACTCTCAACATCATAAAGCATCAAATAATGAATTGTTCCATTCCAAGCCGTGTTAAAAGGGCAAATTTTTCATTCCTGAAGGATGGAATCAATTTCCCAGAAATGTATTCTTCATTGAAGTATCTCCATAGAATCAATATCATCCATTGGAGGGAACTCAAAATCACACTCTCAACATCATAAAGAATCAAATAATGAACTGTTTCATTCCAAGCCTTTCGGTAGAGCCCCAAGACGTGTTAAAAGAGCAAATTTTTATTCCTGAAAGATTAAATCAATTTACCAGAAATGTATTCTTCATTGAGGGAACCCAAAGTAACACTCTCAACATCATAAAGCATCAAATAATGAATTGTTCCTTTCTAAGCCCTTCGAAAGAGCCCCAGGACGTTTTAGGAGAGCAAATTTTTTTTTTTGAAAGATGAAATCAATTAATCGCCATAAAATCAATGTCATCCATTCGAGGGAACTAAAAATTATAGTCACTACATCATAAAGCATCAAATGATGAATTGTTCCGTTCTAATTCTGTTGGAAAAGCCCTAGGACGTCTTAAAAGAACAAATTTTAATTCCTGAAGGATGGCATCAATTTCCCAGAAATTTATACCATAAAATCAATGTCATCCATTCAATGGAACTTAAAATCACACTCCTAACATCGTAGAGCATAAAATAATGAAATGTTCCGTTCCAAAAGCCCTTCGGAAGAACCCCAGGACGTGTTAAAAGAGCAATTACCTCCTTCCAAAGGCGGGAAACACCGTAGTTATTCTTTTTCCGTAACAGCTTGAGATGAATCTTGTGAAGGGATGCCTCGAGAGACACAACGCTTGGAATTACAATTACGATACCGCTGTGACAGGATTCAATCTGGAGTTCTTCTGCCGGAAACCGGAGACAAAGACCCTTCTGGGACAGGGTGGAATTGTTTACTAAAACATGATTCTGAAGAATGGGCTCAGGACGGTTAGATGGTAATTGTTAAGACAGCTAGGGACATATCGCTAATGGCAATTTGCGAATTAAATAACGAGATGTGGAGAAGGCTAATTTGCTTATCTAGAAATCCGACGCATTAGTTGTTATGCGGCTAGGAAACTTGTCAGTAATCACTCAGGAATAATTAATAGTTCCTATTAACATTCAAAATGATATTTAGATATAGTCCATTCGCGAAAGGTTGAGCCGTCGGTTGGCCATGGAAATTTGGCATATTCCACTGTGTATATTAAAATTTTAGGTTATGTTCTTTATTTTCTTGTCAGATTGATACGCAATGTTGTCAATATTGCATAGAGTTGTCTGACAACTCGCAAGCTCGTCGGACAAGGTCGGGTATATTCGGCAACGTTGACTTCATTTTACGTTATGACAGCAAATACTGCCAACTTCAGATAAATAAAGACACGCCTACTATGTGCTCAACCTTTAGTGAACGGACTATATGTGCATATCGGAGATGACTCAATTAGTGTCGGAGACAAGATGACGTTTGGTGGGAAAAAAACAACTTTCAAGAAGGCGACGAGACAGTCGAGTTAGTTGTTATTTTTTGAGAGTTCAGATATATCAGATTTGTAAAAACGAATAAGTGTATCTGTAGAATCTGTACGAATATATTCATGCACTAATCTTCTCCATTATTTTATTAAAGAACCTTCGTAAACCGGAAGAAGCGGGTAGCTTCTTTTTTGGTTACGAACGAAACATTTGGCGACCGTGACAGGACAATTTTACGTTGGGAAGAACTTTGCGATTAAGGATTTTGTGACTTTGGACGATTTGGAGGTTTGACCGAGTTTGCTGCACAAACTTTTACCACGTTCCAGAGATTTTGTGGATTTGGACGATTTGGTGGTTTGACCGGGTTTGTTGCACAAATTTTACCACGGTCCAGAAGTGTTTTGTATCCTTGAATCGAAATTGATTAGTGAATATGGCAAACGAGAAGAATTTTAAGAAAAGCCGGAAAGCCGTTCGGAGCATATTCACAAAATACACAAATGAACTAGATGTATTATTTAGTGCTGAGCCCGTAGATAAAGTGTCGGTGGAAATTACATTTGAACTTTTAAGGTCAAAATCCGATGAGTTGAAAATATTGAACAATCAAATCTATGAACTTGTGTTAGACAGTGCCTCGGAAGAAGATTTGATTCGAGAAATTGAAAGCTGCGAGGACTACAACAAGATGTTTGTTTCAGCAAGGTTTAAAATTGAGAAAATACAAGGTGAGTCAGCTACAGCAGCTAGCATCTGCAGCCATAATATGGGCAAAATACCAAACCAAATTATTCGATCGGATGTGGTGATGACGACTCCATATTTGCTTGTCGAGGATGTGTCAATTAGTGATTTATGGAAACTTGAGACTATTGGCATAAAAGATCCTTCAGACAAACTTAGCAAGGAAGAAAATGACAAAGCCGTTAGGGAAGCATTCATTCAGACGCTAACAGAAAATGAAAATGGACGTTGTGAGGTTCAACTTCCATGGATTGACGGCCACCCTGCACATCCTACAAATTACAAAATGGCTCAGGAAAGGTTGATAAATACAGTCAGCAAGCCGAAAAAAGATGGACTTTTTGAGCGATATGATGAAGTTTTTGTAGAATGGGAGAATGAGGGTATAATCGAAGTAGTTGGACCATCCAAACAAATTGACTTTAACAAAGGTCACTATTTGCCGCACCGACCAGTTTTGAAAGAAAGCAGCCCTACCATCAAGAACAGCCCAGTATTTGACGCATCAGCACATGATACAGGAGGGCGTGTACTGAATCACTGTTTCCAAAAAGGGCCAAACCTGATAGGGTTGATTCCGTCGATGTTGCTCAGGTTCAGGGAAAATAAAATGAACGATAGAAGAAAAAGTCAATGTCAAGATCCGCCCGTACCAAAGATTGCTGCTCCAGACGACAGTTTTAGTGTGGGAGTGTCGAAATCGAGAAGAACTCGAACCGGGCGCATCTCCCGAATGCTTTTTTGTTTCGTTTAGTCAAACGGAAAATTGTGTTTTATTTTTGAAGGACTATCGTATGAACTTTTGATTTTTTTGGTTTTCAGACACTTGTTTTTGTCTCCTTTTTATCTGTGAAAAATGTGCCTTTGTCCACACACATTTTTCAGGTGGAAGTATGTCGGAGACTAGATGACGTTTGGTGGGAAAAACCAACTTTCAAGAAGGCGACGAGACAGTCGAGCGAGTTGTCATTTTTAGAGAGTTCATATATGTCAGATTTGTGAAAACGTAAAAAGTGTATCTGTAGAATCTGTACCAATATATTCATGAACTCATCTTCTCCATTATTTTATATCCTGATATTGATTGACACTGTGCACATGTACACCAATGTATTAAACTATTGGCGCTATCTAGTGTAGTGTCTATGTAGTATCTGTCTCCACATATTTATGCATGTTTTATTTTTATTTGAGTATAGTTCAATTTCCTCAGGTTATCATTCTGAAAAGGCACTCATTAGATATTTGGCGCGAGATTTTGCAGTAGTGTCAATAAGTGTACCTAAATGTTAGAGTTTACCTAAGGATAGCGACTGCACATAATTGCGTATATTATTCGATTTTGTTTTATTTCATATTCGTTAGAAGTTTTCTAGTGTTTGGAAGGTTCCAAGAAATATTCAATCGATGTGAGAAAACCCTTCAATGATTTATATATTAAGGTTAAACCATGTGTCAATAACTGTGTCAATAATATTGTATCGAATTGTAATTTACATAGGCTTTAACTGTAATATATAAACAATTGAAGGGTTTACTTACATCAATTAAATATTCCTCGGAATCTTCCAAACGCTAGAAAACTTTTAACGAATCGAAGAATATACGCAATTATGTGCAGTCGCTATCCTTATATAAACTTTAAGGTACATTTATTGATACTACTGCAAGATCTCGCGTCAAATATCTTATGATTGCCTTTTCAGAATGATAACTTGAGGAAGTTAATCTTGACCTAAATAGAAATAAACCATCTTGAAATATGTGGAGACAGATAAAAAACTTTCGATAGTTTGATATTTCTCACTTTGCTTTTGAGCGCATGTTCTACTTAAACGAGTGCTATATCGTTTTGCACCAATGTCGTAGTCAAATTTAATTTTCCTTGGGGCCGTCCGGCCGTAAACACGATAACTTTCGAAGGGATTGTCCTAGAGACTTGAGATTTTCGGGGTGAGTTCGGTTTCCAAATGCGGCGGTTGAATTCGTTAATAAGCCGAACCGTACAGGGTGTTCCATAAAATTCGGCGATTAAAAATTTTTGTTATTCAATATCTCCGACAACACGAAACCAATCGAAATGAAATTTTGCGGCCACGTCCAAGATGCTCACAATAAGCATCATACAAAATTTTCTGACCATAGTGTTCACAGAACCATACAAAATTCATTAGGAATATTGAAAAGAAGCATCCTTTTATTTCCATAACAAGATATCCGAATCAAGTTTTATTTGTCAATTATTCTACCTATGAGTTTATAGTGTATACTTAACTCTTCTGTATCATTAATAATAATAATAATAATTCATTTTGTGAATGGAGATCGATATACTAAATGTTCATGAAAAATTTCAAGGCAATCGCATCATCAGAAACATAGAATTGAATTTTTTTTTTAAATTATGAACTTTTTCGAATAATGTTGAGTTTGTCGATTCTTTCGAAGTGAAATTTTGCAGTGAAATGTTGAATACCAATTCAAAGCAGTACGCAAAAAGTTGTGAGAATGGCGTTATTACAAGCATAAAAAGGTTTTCATTATATCCAGAAAAAATTCTAAAATTACCAAGAAATACATTTTAATTGAAATGAACTACGAACCTCCTGAAATTCAACATGAACCGAAAGATTTTGAAATCATTTAGTTGCTCGGCAAAGAACTTGCACTGTTTCAACAAATACAAAAACTACCTGTTGAGAAATTATACTAACTTCAGAAATCTTCATGTGAATACTTACAGAAATTCGCCATACAAAAAAACTACAAAGGGATAATACTCCTACGTTATCAAATGAGTTTTTACAACGATAAGAAAACTAGAAGAATATATTAAAACCTATCTTCGGTTCATTGTTATGAACAAAGCTCTTGATCAAATTCGCCTGGTGGGCATTTTAAATATACTGGAAAAATATCATATACCTACCCAGAGACATAGAAATAATAGGTATGAAAAATAGAATTAATTTCGTGGCGAATGCTGAAATAAAAGACATTAGAAAGACATCAAAATAAAGCGGGAAGTAGGTACATTTATTTGTACTCATTCAACACAAAAAAGTGATGAACGTAGAAATGCTTTTTCATATAATACCACGGACACTATGAAATAAATACATTTTCTATGAATTTCAGATAGCCGAACTGAATTAAAAATATCAAGTGAGTTTAAGTCATGAGCTGTAATATATCTACAATTGAAAATACTGAAAATTAATTAAATCCAAAACGAAATGTTGCTATTCCAACAGGCAATAATATCACATGGAACATTTATTTCATTAAAATCTACCGGCAGAATTGCTGGAAATAATTAAAGGACAAGTTCCGCCATCCTTATCAAAATCCACGAACCCTTTGCATATTTACTCGCATGAATAAATTCTGAATTTATTCGGAAAGTTAATTCAGAATTCTCGTTCGGGTTGATTCCTAAATAATAGAATGACGGCAATTCTAGTTTGCAATGTAGTCTTGAAAGCCTGCAATCGATTTCCAATATTACAAATCGAATATTTTAGGATCCGGTCAGAATCACCAAATCTTTTCCCAATTTTGAGTTCTGAGCTGAAGGCGAAGACCTGGTAATGTTAAAAAATATCAAATTCAACTACTAATACAGTGAATTTGTGCTCAAAAGATCTCCTAGCAGAAAAGTTTTGGGGTAGTTCTGATTTCTTCAATTTTTCATGTTTTTTTGGGTGCTGAATTCGAATCTGAGGTTTGCTAACAAAATTTCGTTACGGAACATAAAAAAACGTATGAAAATCTCATTTTTGGTCAGTTTTTTGCTTATTACTCGGAAACTATCAACATTTCGTGAAAAACACTTTCATACAGAATGAAGAAACATGAAATTTCCTACAACTTTCAATATTAAGTTTTTCTCTGCGAGAAGAAGATAGGCTTACTTTCTATGACTCTAGGACAAACAAACTTTTTCCACTCCAAAGCTATAGTTTATTGTTGAAGGCCATCAATTAGTGAATACCATCCAGTTTTCTTCACATACCTTATTTCAATCAAATTTGTGAGGAAACAGGTCATTAAAAAAAATCCGAAATGTAACGCATTTAATTACAGAAAAGCTGAAATTAGAACATGAATATATTTATAATATTCATGTTTATCGATTCATAATTATTACATTGATCAAAGTGTTATTATTGCATTGATTTTATATTAGGTAGACTGTTATTGAGCAATATTATAAGGGCCGTTGTCCTTTAGAGGCTTCTGGCTGGATTCTCCAAAGGCGGCGTCGAGGAGTCCTACAAAAGGAAGAAATCGAAACTACCCCAAAACTTTACTGCTAAAAGCACAATTTGACTGTACTATACTCATTTTTTACATATCGAATAATATTTCTTAGAACCGAAAAAAAACTTCTTGACGGTCAGTATTTCGAGAGTAGGTAAGTATAAAAATTGATATCTGTAAAGTATTCCATGCTATAGTTCGTTTTGCTCACTTGTTCCTGGAAGAACAGACTGCTAAAGTTTTTCCAAAAAACTCAAAAATCCATTATGCCAGAGTCTACATCTTACTCTTTCTCACTTTCGAATGCCATACATAAAATAATATAATAAACGAAGAAAGCAGACAACAACATTAATCTATTGAAATCAACCAATATTAAACTTATACTTCGGAGATTATCTTATCTGGTCCTCGTTCAAAGTAAATACAAGGAAGTCATATCATTCAGGGCAATCATAAATTGCTTTGGATAGAGGCGACTCTATCATTCAGAGCAATTGATGAGCTTTGATAGGGCGAAATATCTATTTATGAATGTCCTGGATGATATCACCCCTTGTTTACTTTGAACGAGGACAAGATTAACTCCGAAGTATGATTAAGAAATGTAAAATAAAAAAAACACACTATTATTGTTTATTAAAATCTTCGGCTATCGATTTCGGAATTATTCCATCATCAGGCCAGCTGAAAGTATACAAATGTAGAACATGCAACTTACTGTCTTGAATTAAAATGAACAGAAACTGTTTAAAAACATTAAAAATGGTCCTCCTCTGTCAGAATTGTTAAAACTTTTAATTCTAGTCAACCTTTATTACCGATATATCTTTCTTGTGGGAATGTCAACTGAATATGGAGCTATAGGATATGTGCGAAATGTGATATCTAATATGTTATTATAGGTGGTCTATTTGGTGGCGGGAATTATTGAATTTTATTTATTGTTGTTTTTCAAGAATCTATGAGTTTGAAAATGCTTCTTCTGTCGAATTCTATATTATCATTAAGTAAAAATTGGTTGTCTTTATTTTTTTAAATTTCTAGTTGTTCGAGTAATATTATTTTATGGTAGTTATTTTCTTTGTGAAGTATTTTCAGATTATCCGATATCATTTAAATGTGTGCCTAAAGCGGAATGGGGTTGATTTCTTTTGTGTTCTTTGAATCTTTTTTCTACATTACGAGTTGTCATTCCTATGAGTTTAATACCCTTATTACACCATGCCTTTTTCGTGCCTTTTTGTTGGCTTGACCGATTCCGCCTGAAATTTCAACGATATGCGCATTCGCCTGGGGCTATTTTGGTACCTATTTCAGGCTTGCAAATAAAAATATCGGTTCTTTCTTTCACCTTTTCAGCCTCTTCGTAGCAATGTCGAGTGGGATCCAATAAGAAAACATTTTTCTGTCTAAATTGACATCTTGGTGAAACCTAATATATTTTTCTTTAAATTGCTCAATAATTATTATGTTCATTACTTTTTATCCTTATCCAAAGATTTAATGAATGGGCATTTTATAATGAATAAATAAATGAAGCAACATATCCTTTTTTACCTGTATATGAATAATTTAGACTCATGGCTTATATTGCCTGATCTTTAGTTCGTCCAAGGCCTCACCTTCTATCTTCTGTGAAACCTTTTTTTTGTTATTTTTCAGAAAAACAGTTACAGTTGCAATAATAGCTATAAGTGATTTTTTCAAATTCAATTCTCTCCTATTGTTTGCATCATTATTTTTTCATATCAATACAGATACCATGGTATAGACTGCAAATATTAGTGTCCACCACAATTAATTAATTGATAACTGTATTTTGCGGGATAAGGACAAACTCTCAAATGATCTTAAATAATATTTAGAAACGTTGATACCATGGTATTATTTCGAAAATATTCCAACAAAATACAAGCTTGAGGTAAAAGATCAATTTCTTCAATGTTTGCAATTTTGGAATTACTACCTGAAACCCCTGAAAGAATCGTTGAAAAGGCGTGGTGTAATAGTGCAACTCATTTGGGGGAAATTTACCCAACAATTTCAATCAATTAATATAATTCTCTGCTCCCATTGATCATATTTTCATGGCTATGAACCGTGTTTATCCCATTTGTATAAATAATATAATATTATGTCTTTTAGACAGAATAATTGAATTTATCAGGATATATCGTGTATCTCAAGGTGAGTGGCTTATTAGATTATTATGGAAACTATTGATCAAAAATCAAAAATAAAAAATTTTGCAAATTTTTATATATTGATCTGATCTATGTCACTGCTTTTGAATTATAGCTAAGGCTAAGTTTGCCAATAATTATCCAAAACATTCGAATAATACTCGAATTGTACCTAATTCTATTTTTTAGAAAGGTATATTCCAATTATGTACTCAATTGTGATATAAGAACTCGAGTCGAATTTTATGAAAATCTCTCCAATTTAAAATTCTTTTTCAAATTTGTGACGTAATGATATGAAGACTTGAAATCATTAAGTTAGATGATGTTTGTTCTGAATATTTCGGCAAATTTCGTCAAATCGATCGAGTGTCTTGTATAATTTATTTACAACTCATTTGTTATAACTTGAACTCGTGTAATCTGGTACAAACAATCACTGAATAATAAGGAAGACATAATGAAACCTCAGTTCACAGCCTAAACAAATTGGAATATATTTTTTATACTTTTGGATATTTGAGTTCGCATATCCTGCGAGAGAAAATTTCAAGTTTCTACAATACAATTTTCAAACGAGAAATCCAATCAGGGCCAAATTTTTATTTAGCTGCTCTAAAACAATAAAATACCATTTTGTCGAAATTATCAGAATAAAATATTTTTCGGATGATTTCTTACTTCAGAAACTTTTCAACATATTGTTCGTTACATATGGAGCGTCGAGATTATTTGCAAAAATATATTTGGGATTTTTAGTTGAAAATACTCTAGATCTATCATTTCCATTCAATGAATATCGTACAAACGAACGGAAAAGAATAAATTAATTCAGAAACAAATATGTATATACAACTTTCTCCGTGTTTTATCTGCACTCACAAACTATATTTGTAGGTTTTTTCCGTCAATTTGTTTTTTACCTTTTCAGGGCACCAATAAAGATTTTGTAATAAAATCAAAACTAGTTGCCGTTGTCTTAGAAGAATTGACATTATCTGAACCACGAAAGCCGAAGAAATGTAAGTTAAAAAAGGAAAAAAATCTATTTCTATTGTATTTTCGTGACTTGGAAGAACTCCAAGAATCTTAAAATTTTTTCACTTATCATTTTTCAGTTCAGATACCGGATAATAATTTTGTTATAAAATCGAAATCCTAGACCCAAAACGTGTGGAAATTACTGAGGATACGAATCAGGAGTCATCGGGTAGGTCTGCTTGTAGGTGAGCTGGTGTAATTATGTACTCATGTACATACAAATACAAGTTTGGATTGGTTCGAATTTCTTCGATTAATGAGGCCACTTCAAGAAGTTTGGAAAGTCAGAAACTTCGGGAAATGAAATATATGAATCATTAGTGTTTGTGGATAATGAGTGTCAGCTTTACGCCAGGACAATTATCTACGGAATTTGAATTGACGGTCCAAAGAAATTACTCCTTCTTGTATAATTTATTCAATACTCATTTGTTATTACTTGAACTCGTGTACTCTCATGGTTCACTTGGAAAAGAAACAATCACTGAATAATAAGGAAAATATAATGAAACCTCAGTTTACAGCCTAAACAAATTGGAATATTTTTTTGAATATGAGCAAGCTACAAAAGCTCTCTCCTAAACACATATTAGTAGCGTTTTTATTTTGGCTAGAAAGACTGGGAATGAAAACCCCTCATAAGATGACCGTGTTTCACCTTTATTTCTAGTCTTCTTCAAGGCTACGAAGTAGAACTGCGGCTTAGTGCAAACATTAAAAATATCTCTGATTTCATTTTAGGGATAACACAATCTAAACGATGGGACAACGGCACATAAAAATCTAAATTACATTAATGAAACACAGTCGGAGACTGCCAGTGTAAGGGAGGTGGCAACTAAACATGTTCGTTTTTTTTATGTACCTGATTATGTGGATTTGTCACCCTTTGAGTCGTATAGGGGATATTTCAAATGGTTCTTCGTTGAAGATAAACCCATTATCCATTAGAATATGTCCATCTTCAGCAGGAATTTGCTGTCGAATAGC
Source organism: Propylea japonica (assembly GCA_013421045.1). Lineage (NCBI taxonomy): Eukaryota > Metazoa > Arthropoda > Insecta > Coleoptera > Coccinellidae > Propylea > Propylea japonica. The sequence goes on from CM024239.1 coordinate 48,458,725, forward strand.
ATCTACTAAAGCGAGTTAACTGTTATCAGTCCTTATAAAACTGCATAAGAAAAGTCAATTGAGTTCCTTCACCAAATTACGGTAAGATCAAGAAACACATTTTATCAATATTTTAAAATTGTATTGAAATTCGGTAAACGCTTATGCTTTGTGAAGAGATTTCAGGTTAGGGACGTCGAATTTTACGCCTTTTTCACAAGGGGGTAGCTGTATCGTACATTAAATAACACAAAAATTTTAAGAAAAGCCTTGAGCAGGAGCTTCTGAGCTCTCGTTCTTTGGTGGAGCAATAAGATTATTACCTCAAAATTTTATATGGGATTCGAGATCTGTACCAAATATATAAATGCAGATTTCAGCACAATTGCAATTATATTCTGGAAATAATTCAAAAAATGAAATATGTAAACAATAAATAATTTTAAAAAAATTAAATTCTATGGTTCTGATGATGCAATTCCCTGAAATTTTGCAGGAACATTCAGTATATCAGTCTCTTGATTCACAAAATAAATTTCACTTGAATCGGTCATCTTGTTATGGATATAGAGATTCTTCCTATCAATATTCCAATTGAATTTTCTATGGTTTTGTTGATACTATAGCCACAAAATTTTGCAAGAAAATAAGTAAAACAGTTTTCATTCACAAAAAAATTTACTTGAATCGGATATCCTGCTATGGAAATATAAAGATTATTCTTTTCAATATCCCAATTGAATTTTCTATCGTTCTATTAACTTTATGGCCACAAGCATCTTGCATTCGGTCGCAACATTGCATTTCATAGGGGAATTTAATTTGACCACGAATTCGTCATCAAGGAGTAGAACACTATTGTTTGAAACCATTTTACCGGCTCAAAATTCGAAAATTACAGTCATTTGGGTAAAACGATATAGCACTCGTTCGAGGAGAACGAGCGCTCAAATAAAAAACCTACCGAGTTTTTGACCATGTCCTGTTCGATTTCGATGGATTTAACCATTTTCAAGAAATTCATAGGTACTTTCACAAACATAAATGACAGGTTGATTTTACAACCAAATAATTTTATATTTTAGAATAAACTCCGATATGACTCAATTGAAATATTTATTCAGAATAATAACTGGATACAATCATATTGAAAATAGTTAGAGATATCGAAGCTACCCCGTTAAGTTGGAGGGGTGGAAATCCCTCAAGATACTCAATTTTTATGTCCATGACTTGAATTTTTCAACCTTTTCACAAGCATTTATGTTTTGCACAATATGTCTTATTTTAATTCAATAGCAATATTTAGTTTTGGAATATCGAAAAAAATTCTTAATTTACGCTAGGAAATCTCCCTTTGGCATTGGATGTATCTTTTGTCAGCGTAAATAGTGTTTCTCAATACGGCTCCATCATTTCTTTTACCACACCTTCTTCCTGTTCCATCCTGTCTTCAATAATCCTTTTCACGCATTCACCAGGCTTCTTCCTTCACAAGTCCTGTGTTTATGCGTATTCCTCTCTTCTCTTCTCCTTTTTGCTTTTTATTTTGTTTTTATGTTTGTTTCTATCCGCTCTATTTTTTTTATTTTATTGTTCACAGAAGGAAATGTTTTCAACAGATACGCAGCCCGTTTCATGAGAACTCTGTCCTTATCGTGGTTAGAGGTCATCTTGCAAATTATTAAGCCACTCTGCGTTATAACCATGAAAAACAAGAGGTTCATATTCAGGTAAGTAAGCGTTAAGATAATGTGTTGTGCTGTTTGTGTGTTTGGCCACCGTTATCCTCCGATCCTCTGTTTGTCGATGCTCCTTCGTCCGATGACTGCTCCTCCATATCTCCTCCTCCTTCTTTCAGTCTTCCTTCTTTCAATTCTGCCTTGTATTTCTGTACTAACTTTTTGTAGTCATTTCTCTTTCTTTGACCTTCAATTGATTCAAGAGTTCTGCTGAAGTATTTCACAAGTTCCAGATTCATGAATCTTATGTCCCCTCTAATTGTTAGGAGAGGTTTCTCTCTTCATCTGACCATTTTTCCCTAACATTCGGGTGTTGATTAAGTGTCTTTGCTCAGCAAAGTCAGCATGTGCCATCCTCTCATGCACCGATCTGCCCTTGAAAGTGGCGAAACTTCCTGTGCAGGAGGGAAATCCACAGGGGTGTGTGTCTAAGGTATTATTTGACGTTTCAGGTTGCTGCTGTCTAGCTGGAAAGGCACAGTCAGTGGACCGGCCGGAAATTGTCATCCGAGGCAAGTTATTTTCACTAGTCTCAAGCTTGAATCATCTAGAAGGGGGGAGTGCCCTTCAAGGCTGGCTTGCCATTACCTGCTTTTGGCCGTTACGAAGAACGTTGCCCAACTCTCACGAACGAGGACGTAGCAGGTTGGTCTTGAGAAAGTACTGCAGGTTTCCTACCATACTGCTTGAATTAGGATACTTCTTACGGTACATGTGAGACAACACTATATTAATGCAAACGGTCGTTTATTCATTCATTTACGTAGCACATTAATCTATAGAATATACAACTGGACGGCAAAATTCTCTGTCTAATGCATAGAATATCGTAATAAGTTTTCGATGTAAATTCTCAAACATGTTGCCTTCTACTTGTTGAAAGGAACATTGAACAAAAATCAGGTAAACATCAATAGATATCAAGTCAGTGGCTTATAACGTCGTCGTGCATATGACTGCATTGAAGTCGGTACAAACACGGAAATGCAAATAAAAAATAATGTTCATTTGTTCCGAATGATCACACCTTACTGATATAGGTAATGATATGAGGTTCACAATTTAAAATGAGACCATACATTCTTTAGAAATTTGAATGAATCGTTATATTTAGTAATACACAGACAAAACACTCCTCGAAACAGTAATATACAATGATGTTATTAAAATTTTAGGTTTTAGGTTTGTGAAATATATACTAACATGAATGAACAGTAAAAGTACTTTTTGAACGTAATTCTTAACATAACATGGTACACAATGCTTTTTTTCGAGTAACGAAGATAGTATCCGTAGGAGAGGAACAACTTCAAGCGATACTATATGAGAGAATCTAATGGAAATTCGCATAGAGAACTAACTTCAGCAAGCCAAAATCGACCTGATTCCTGAACATGAATAACGTACAGCAAGCTGAGGCAAATTTAGGTACCTACTCTTCAACTAGTCAATGCAAGGCCTCCACTTGGATGTTTATCAGGAATTAATCCTTAGAACTTCACGTAAATCTCAATCCCCATAAAACAATTAGAAACATTATCGAGGGTTGCTAACTGTATTTTGCGGGATAACGACAAACTCTCAAAAGATCTTAAAGTATATTTAGCAACGTTTCGCAAACTCCCGTTTGCTTCATCAGGCCTAAAAATATTATAAAAATGACATACAAAACACTTACAGTAAAATATAAATAAAATACCTCTATACTAAATTATATAAGACATTCAGATGTAAAATTTTTAAGAACTTTTAAAAACGACGGCATCAACTATATACTCCACGTCGAATCACAAAAAAAAACAAAAAAACAGCTTAAAATACTCAAAATTCTGCTAAAATTCATTTGGAAAATTCCAGAATATTAACATCTAAAATAAATCACAGGAAAACATAACCTGAAAACACAACAAAACAAACTAATACAGTAAAACAATATCAAGGTTGTCAAACACAGAATAATCTTCATTTTTTTTTAATGAAATACAGTACATTACTTTATACCAAGCTCGCACGACACTATAAATGTACATATTTGGTCAAGACAGAATTATAAAGTTTGCTTAATTGTTCATTATCAGATCTAAAATAAACAGTGTTGTTACTATTAATATGTATCATTTCGAAAATGTTCCTTTTCCTGAAATGTTGTTCATTGTCTAATTTTTTTACATTCGAAAAATCGAACCTGTGATCGTCTTTGAAAAAGTGTGAACAAAAGGCTGTCTTTTCTCTATTTTTCACATCTCTTATATCGTATGCATGTTGTTTAATCCTATTTTGTAAATACTGTCTCGTCTGTCCTACATACATTTTATCACAATCCAAACATGGAATCCCATATTATATCAAACCTGATCTATGATCTTTATTTATTGGATCTTTTATTTTACTGTATAACGACCCAACTGTTTTCATGTTGTAAAACACCAGCCCACTATTTTCCGTTTTAAGGGTTCTTTTGATTTTTTGGGAAAGTTCTGGGACATACGGAAATTTGAAGTAAGCTTTACTTATTGTGGTTGTGTTGACAGTTTTGTCATTGTTTCGTTTACGTAGAAGTTCTGTAACAATTATATCAACGAAAGTTTTGGGGTATTTATTATATATTAGACAGTATTTACTAAATAGGATTGAACAACATGCATACGATATCAGAGATGTGAAAAATAGAGAAAAGACAGCCTTGTGTTCACACCTTTTCAAAGACGATCACAGGTTCGATTTTTCGAATGTAAAAATATTAGACAATGAACATTTCAGGAAAAGGAAGATTTTAGAAATGATACATATTAACATTAACAGCACTGTTAATTTGAGATCTGATACTGAACAATTAAGCAAACTTTACAATTCTGTCTTGACCAAATATGTACATGATATTGTTTCACTGTATTAGTTTGTTTTGTTGTGTTTTCAGGTTATGTTTTCCTGTGATTTATTTTAGATGTTAATATTCTGGAATTTTCCAAATGAATTTAAGCCGAATTTTGAGTATTTTAATCTGTTTTTTTTGTGATTTGACGTGGAGTATATAGTTGATGCCGTCGTTTTTAAAAATTTTACATCTGAATGTCTTATTTAAAGTATAGAGGTGTTTTATTTATATTTTACTGTAAGTGTTTGGTATGTCATTTTTATAATATTTTTAGGCCTGATGAAGCAAACGAGAGTTTGCGAAACGTTGCTAAATATACTTTAAGATCTTTTGAGAGTTGGTCCTTATCCCGCAAAATACAGTTATCAATTTATTAATTGTGTTGGACACTAATATTTGCATTATATTATCGAGGGTATTCTAATTTAGACCTGTCATTATAAAAAAGCATACAGTGAATTTCATCAACATTTCAAATAAGATTATAATTACACAGCTAATCAACTATAAAGTACATCATTTCATAAGAATCATTGATAGCTGAAGTAACAAGAATGGATCAAACAATTTGCGACATCGGTAAACAACCTGAATTTAATGTCCTTCTGTGCACGAAAACACGATTCAGCCAATAAAATTAATATGAACTATCAATGAAAGAAGCCTGCAACAAATTGCCCTAGGGAAGGTTATAGGTAATTATTTCTACAGCATTCGACGTAAAAACTTCCCCATCCGTTTCTGAGACAACTTTCTGTTTTTTATGGGTTATAGCCTTTCAAAAGGTTCAGCTGAGTATCATTATTGGTCCACGCTCCTCGAGAATCCTGAAGTCTTTCATGATCAACGAAGTCAAAATCTGCAAACATACTCTATGGAATATCTCCCTCTTTCAGAACAATAATTATCTCATTGACCAATACCCCAAGGACCGCACTTCTGTACTTGATGTGAAGCAATATTGATTTGGCGAAATTACACCCAACTTACGAAGAAAACTTGACAATCTCCTGCTAAGAATTTTCTCAAAATCTTTGGAAAATAAGGGGGAAATGCTGATTTGACTAAAGATATCAAAATAATCAACAATTTATAATAAAAGTTAGTGCGTCAAGTGTGGATTCAATAAATTATTTCAGGACTCTTATTGGTATTCCATCGTGACCGCACACCATTTTAACATCCATATATTCGATAACGCACTAAACTTCATTCTCAGAAATCACAAATGAATGAGTAAAAGGATTTAAACGATCAAACTGAAGCATTTTTTGAGAACAAGCGCTAAAAAAGTACTAATATTCAATTCATGAACCGATCAGAGCCAGTCCTTGCTCACGAAGAAAAGTATAATTCATTTCCATAGGTTCAACATGCTTATATGTCGAAAAAGCTGTCATATAACAACCAGCGAACATCGTCCGAGTTCCGAGTCGGAGGGAAGTGTAAACTTCCTGTCACTCATCATCTTCTAACATCCGAAATCCATCTGGCGCAACCCCTAATCCAAGGGTTTGTCCGACGTGACAACGTCGCCTTTCCCTGCAGCGCATGCCCCGGTATGCAGACATACCGACAGCAGACTAGAATCGGCTGTGCCGCATCGACCCATCACGACCGTCCGTGCGACTGCTGGCTATGGGCAGAGCTTCTGCGACAAGACGCTGCTGCTGTGAAGAGCGCCGTGCTCACCTGCAACGGCAATTAAGAACCGAACAGCCAGAGTTGTAACGGAACAAAATTTCGCAACAAATTAACTTCTTACGAAAGAGACTCGTTCGGTATTCTGAACAGTGAAAAACTTTCGATTTGTGGAAATTATTTCAATGCAGAACTTTGGGAATATACACTGCGCAAAAAAATTAACGCACATTCTGAGAATCTCAATTTTTATGAAAGTCAACTCTATATTGACTTTATAACTTATTTTTATGTTCTCTCGGGAAGGTTTTAAACGAAACAAGACACATTAAATGGAAGAAAATTCAATATTTCACCGAATCTTATGTGAAAGAAGAGACATAAACAATTTTCAAAATCCTGGAATGCTGATAAGTGATTTAATACTTGGTATTTCCACCACCTTGCGTTAATTACAGCTCGGCAACGACGGTTCATACTCAAAATGAGTTATCTTAAAATGTTCTGATGTAATCCTTTCCAGATTTCTCTGAGTTGGATTCCTAAGTCATTGAGAGTAGCTGGATGATTTTCTGAACTTCTCAGCCTTCTATTGAGGTTGTCCCATACCTGCTCAATCGGATTGAGATATGGACTTCTTGCTGGCCATTCCATTCGAGAGACTTCAACCTCTTCAAGGTACTCCTGAACGATCCGCCCACGATGGGGTCTGGCATTATCGTCCATAAATATGAAATTTTCACCAATGTATGGGGCAAATGGCACTACATGCTCTTCAAGAATGTTCCTTATATACCTATCAGCATTCATAGCTCCATTATCAACGACCACTAGGTCTGTGCGAGCAGTCGAATATATTCCAGCCCATACCATAATCGATCCTCCCCCGAAACCAGTAGTATTCAGGAAATTGCACTGAGCATATATTTCATGTTGACGTATATGTATACAAGGAAACGTCGATCACAATGGTAGAGGCAGAATCTAGACTCATCTGTGAAGAGAACTCTTTCCAATCAGCCTCTTCCCAATGGACATGCTCTATCGCAAAATCCAAACGCGCCCTTTGATGGGCTGGGGTATGTGCTGGGCCTCTTGCGACATGAGGCCTTAAATCATATTCTCTGAGGCGATTTCTTATTGTCTGAGTGGTAATTTGCACCTTATGAGTTTGCTCAAGCTGATTTTGAAGGAGGCGAGCGGTTGCAAACCGTTGTCTCAACGAAGAAACTCTCAAGTGACGTTCTTGAATGGCAGTTGTTACCCGTGATCTACCCTGTCCTGGTTTTCGGACATTCATACCTCTCTCCCTGAATCGCTGCAACATTCTGGGCACACTTGTATGGGAAACTCCAAACCTTTCTGCAATTCTTGTGTATGTCCACCCTTCTCGCAAAACTATCGCTTGGGCACATTCCTCTTGTGTCAAATTGTGCGTTTCGCGTAACAAAGCGATCGAGTGTAGAAAATCAAACGAAAGAAAAACTATTGATCACTAGAATTGATCGAGAACAACTGATTTCAGAATGGAGCCAATACATTCAAAATCTGATAATCTCAACTTTTTTTATTCCTGCTGGGAAAAAACATCTGTATTGAAGAAAAACATTGAAAGTGGATAACATAATTAACATAATTCTGATAAAAATAATCATCATTGAGAACACCTTCAGTTGTAGAATAAATTTGAGATTTTCATAATGTGCGTTCATTTTTTTGCGCAGTGTAGGTATTTCACAACGCTCTCGCAATGTTAACCATTCACTTCTATAACATTAATAGGCCGAAAAATAATTTCTGAAATAATGGACCCTAGCGATTATCTGTTTTTTTTTGTAGTCAGGTTTTCGAGAGAAAATTTGAAATCACTGCCATAAGCTAGCGAATTCAAACGATCAGAATTGGCGGATGAGTGTAACGTACGCGCTAGCATTTATTTCATAAAATGATTACACTAACGGCCACTATTTTGTGAATCGTTATATTCGAAGTAGATGTCCATTGGTATGATTTCAAATAATTCCATTGAGTTTTTGCAACTTAAATGATGGATTCTTCTAAACTTGATTCGAAAACGCATTGATTTTTGGAATTGGCTGAAATGTGTTAGTCAAAACTTCGACAACCAGTGAAGTGAAGTCGAAAGATTTTGAGCGATTGTTCATATAGCAAAAAAGACATTGATCTGAAACCTATTGCTTTCAACCAATTCATTCATGAATCTTAAACCGTAACACGAAGATTTCCCACAGAAAATTCAGAACTTGTGGTTTAAAATTTGAAAATTTGGATCCATAAAGGATTAAAATAAAATCAACACTCCTCTCGCTAGGACGAAAGCTTTTTCTGACTTGTATGATCTTGTTTTTTACCATTTTGCGCGATCATTCCTAGGAAAACAGCGTGATATAGTTCCGTTCAAATGTCTGTAAGTTTCATGATTCGATCCTGAAATGATCTCAAACTACTAGGTGAGCTTCAGGGATGAAGAATCTGAGATCCAAAAAGGTTCTGCCGGATCGTGCTCACCTGCAACGGCAATTAAGAACGGAAAAGCCAGAGCTCTATCGGAAGGAAATTCAGCAACAAATTACTTCTTAGAAAAGAGACGCGTTCGTTAATAATGAGAGTTCTGAACAGTAAAAAACTTTTGATTTGTGGAGTTTATTTCGATACAAAACTTCAAAAAATATACAGGGTCTTTCACGAGAAACCTCACCCATATTTATTCGGGAAACTACTGAACGTATTTTCAAGAAATTCAGCACTTATGAGTATTTCACGATGCTGATGAAATCTAAAATATTTTCAAGGCATGAGCACCTCCGGTTTTTCCGGAAATGACGTCAACTTCCGTTTTTCAAATTAGAACACAATTTTTTTATTGCAGAAATCGATTCCTTAGAAAATTTCAAGTTATTTTAATGTCACATTTTTCAGTTTTGGTTGGAAAATTCTCTCTGAGCGGGAAAATACGAAAAAAAATCGAAAATAGAGCTCCGCTGAAACAAGAATAACTTCTAGGTTTTTGGATGGAAAATTTTCATTTTTGGGATTTTTCAAGATGTAAGATTGATGTATCCACTTTAAAAATCGAAGTTGGGATTCATGATACAGGGGGTGAAAAAATCGCTTTCAAAGTTAGGGATGACAAAATCGTGAAAAATCAATTTTTTCAAATTAGAACCCCATTTTTTATGGCAGATATTGAATCTTCGTTAAAAAATAATGTGAGTGTATGCATCACACCCTTGTCCTTACGTGGATATTTTCTGAGTTATTCACAAAAAACTGTTTTTCTTCTTGAATTTGCAGCTATTTCTTTTCCCTTCACGCCAAAAAGATGAAATTTTCAGGAACTGTTACTTAAACCATGTTTTAGATTTTACTACCCTAATATGCAAGAGAAAAAAGTTTCAGGATGTTCCTAAATAGATGGCGAATTTTGATTTGAATTTGTATCGGAAACCTCTTTATTTCAACTAATCGGCCATCGGTTTTCTCTCCAGTGATGAATAAATAATTCCTTATGAACCATATGCAAAACTTACCATGTTTTACATTCTCTTTTTTAATGATAGATATCATTAATTACATCTGCCAAATAAATGATATCTATCATTAAAAAAAATGTAAAACATGGTTAGTTTTTGCATATGGTTCATAAGGAATTATTTATTTATCACTGGAGAGAAACCGATGGCCGATTGGTTGAAATAAAGAGGTTTCCGATACAAATTCGAATCAAAATTCGCCATCTATTTAGGAACAACCTGTTACTCTCTTGCATATTAGGGTAGTAAAATCTAAAACATGGTTTAAGTAACAGTTCCTGAAAATTTCATCTTTTTGGCGTGAAGGGAAAAGAAATAGCTGAAAATTCAAGACGAAAAACAGTTTTTTGTGAATAACTCAGAAAATATCCACGTAAGGACAAGGGTGTGATGCATACACTTTGAAAAACGGAAGTCGACGTCATTTCCGGAAAAACCGGAGGTGCTCATGCCTTGAAAATATTTTTGATTTCATCAGCATTGTGAAATACTTATAAGTGCTGAATTTCATGAAAATAAGTTCAGTAGTTTCCCGTATAAATATGGGTGAGGTTCCTCGTGAAAGACCCTGTATACTAATTTTACCTGGGTCTGTGAGATACACTTATCGCTTCCATAACATGAATTGGTATGATTCGAGATAATTCGATCTAATTTTCATAGGTAACTAAAATGATGGATTTTTGGAAACTTAATCAGAAATAACGTTAAGTCGAAATCTTTCGAGAAATTATTTATATTGCGAGAAGGAATTGAATAATCTGAAAGCTATTTTTTTAATCTATTCATTAATTTACTTAGCCAGCCTTGCAGCCAACCGTAAGTACAATAACTACAGGAGTAACTTTGAAATTTTCAAGATAGGTTAAAAATTTGAACAGAAAAGTAAATAGAATGAAACCAACATTTCTCACGATATTCAAATATGAATTATCTTTTTTTCAAGATGAACAGTCGGGTGAAAGCTTCTTCTGAGCAGAGCTTCTGCGACAAGGCGCTGCTGCTGTGAAGAGCGCCGTGCTCACCTGCAACGGCAATCAAGAACCGAACAGTCAGAGCTATAACGGAACGAAATTCTGCAACAAATTAATTTCTTACGAAAGTGACCCGTTCGGTAATAATGAAAGTACTTAACAGTGACAAACTTTGGATTTGTGGATTTTTTATCAATGCAGAGCTTCCATAATATACAGGGTTTTCCTTTCAAGTTGGCCCATTAGAAGTTTTTGGATAACCAGTGAATAAAACGATCTGAAATTTCAGTAAGAGCCTTAAGGAAGAAGGAACTCTCCGCCTAAAATATTTTCAAGTCGACAGTGTTGCCACGTCTACCTCAAACGCATATCTACTTCCTTATTTCAAATAGAACTACTTGTATTTTTAATGTATCGATTCAATACCGAATTCGCAGTAGGTATAACCTACTAAAAAAAATTCTCTGCCATGCACTAATGCCAAGTTATAGTGCGTTCACGAAAGTTTGAGCCGTCGGTTGGCCATGACAATTTGGCATAGTCCACTGTGTATATTAAAATTTTAGGTAAAGTTGTTCATTTTCTTGTTACATTCATATGCAATGTTGTCAATATAACATAAATTTCTCTGATAACTCGAAAGCTCTTCGGGCGAGACCGGGTACATTTGGCAACGTTGACTTTATTTTACGTTATAACAGCAAATACTGCCAACTTCAGATAAATAATCAAACGCCTACTCTGCGTTCAAACTTTCGTGAACGGACTATATGCACATGAAATTTTTGACATCTACATTGTAAGTTTGGAAATGCGATATCTCGATTTTTTTCTATGCGAACGAAACCAAACTCAGCAGTCCCATAGAAGAAAATTCATGCATTTATGTAGTATAATTCAGCATTCTGTTACATCGTTAGGTTCTTCGAAAATTTTGATCCGAAAAAGTAGAACTGTTCCGAGATTTTCAAATAGCAACCCCATATTTAATGAAAAATGAATGAAAGCTCCTCTCACACAAATTAATTATTTTGGTTTGTTTTCGAATGACATGAAAAATACTGAAATTCTTCAGTATTTATAGTCATGATCTATGGACATAATGCTGTGTGATTGTAAGATTAATTATAGGAATGAATTCTATGGTTGAGATTATGAGCATTGATCCAGGATTACCGAAAGCCAAAACACCTTTCTGAATTTATTTCCAGTCATTTTTGCTAAAGGTGAATAACGATGGTTGAAGTTCCTACAGGTACTTTCAATAATTTTTTGGCATTCCCGTGAATTTTGAAACAATCTGAATCGTGTTTGAATACCATGGGTATTTTTTTTATGATATCCATCATCATCGAACACTTCTCATGATTTCAACCATAGAATCTACTTCAATAATTTACCTCGACCATAGATCATGACTCTAAATACTGAAAAATTGCAGTATTTTTCTTCATCATCATCAACTATCCAAAATAAATAATTGGTGTAAAAAGAGACTGTCATTCATTTTTTATTTCGAATCGAATGCTGTAAAATAAATATGGTGTTGTCATTTGAACATCTCGAAATAATTCAATTTTAAGTTCCACATTTTCGGATCAAAATTTTCGAAAACCTTACGATGTATCAAAATACTGAATATACCACATGAATACATGGATTCTCTACTATGAGACTGCTGAGTTTGGTTCCGTTCGAATAGAAAATAAACGGGATATTGCATTTCCAAAGTTGCTATGCAAATGACAAAAATTTCAAGAATTTGTGCATAAGGTGGCAACAGTGCATAGCAGAAAGTAGATATGCGTTTGAGATAGACGTGGCAACACTGTCGACTTGAAAATATTTTAGGCGAAGCGTTCCTTTATCCTCAAGGCTCCACCTAAAATTTCAGAACGAAATATTCACTAGTTCTCCAAAAACGTCTAATAGTCGACTTTTCGCAATATACACCAGTAGCATTGAACCTTTTATTTAATTAACTGGAAATGCCCATTGTTATGATTTTAAATAATTTCATTGATTGTTTGTAATTAAAATGATGGTTGCTCTACAGTCGAAATCATGATCAAACGTATCTTTTCGGATTGGGTCAAACGTGTTAGTCAAAAAGTTCAGAAGGCAGTCACGTGAAGTCGAAAGATTTCGAGGGATAATTCAGACATTGAATAATCTGAAAGCAATTTCTTTCAAACTATTCATCCATGAATCTTAAATCCTACCTGTAAATTATACCTAACCGTGCCACCGACCGTAAACACCATACCTTTCCACTGAAATTTGAGAACTTGAAATTTTCAAGGGAGGTTAAAAATTTGAACAGAAAACTTGAAATGATAAATGAATAAAATAAAACCAACAGTTTTCAGGATATTTGAATTTAAATTATCATTTTCCCAAGGGGAACAGTCGTGCGAAAGCTTCTTGTGACTTGTGATTGCTCACAAAAGAAATTTATTTGCTCGATGTCAAGGATGATAACATCACGAAAAATCATCACCGAGAGTTTCAATTTATCGAACTGACACCAAAATTTGAACTTGATTTAACTTATTCACAACGCGGTTGGCTTCACTGATGAAGAATCTGAGATAAAAAATAGTTATTTCTGGACGTGCTCACCTGCAACGGCAATGAAGAACGGAACAGCCAGAGCAGTAACGCAACGAAATTTCGAAACAAATTAATTTTCTACGAAAGAGACGCGTTCAGTACTGATGAAAATTCTGAACAGTGAAATAATTTTGATTTGTGTAATTTTGAATATTTCAATGCAAAACTCCAAAAAATATATAGAAATTTTACCACGCTTTTGTGAAATATACTTTCCACTTCTTTGACATCAATTGGTATGATTCGAAATAATCCAATTAAGTTTTTGTAACTAAAATAGTGGGTCCAACGTGTTGGTCAAAAATTTCAGAGAGCAGGGACGTGAAGTCGAAAGATTTCAAACGATTTTTCATATTGCTAATAAGACATGATCTGAGGGCTGTTGCTTGCAATCTATGCATTCATGAATTTTATATACATACTCGTATACCATGAACATTATACCCGGCCTAGCAGCCGACCTTGAACCCATTTACTTCAGAGAATCCTACAATGTACATTGTGTCCCAAAATATTTCATACAACCAAAACCAATATCTCGACTCCCAGACAGGGTGGAAAGTTTAAACAGAGATCATTTCAAATGGCAACAAAAACTGAATAAGAATCTGTCGTTAAATTTTTGTTTCTGATTACAACCCCTAAAAAAATACCACCAGATAGTTTTTTCAATATGCATCCTTATATTTTTTCCCTTTCAATCATTTTCCTGTGAGAAAAAAATTGTTAAAGCAATTTTTCATAATTTTACGTATATTCGACCGTTAAAAATAAAAGCTATAAATTTTGCGCATTCGCCATTTTGCGATTTATAGTGAAATCTTTTTGGCGTCCCAAGATATTCGATACAGACAATAAACAAAACATCAACATTCCAAATACCTTGAAATATAATGAAACAACTTTTAATTAGATTGAATGAGGTGTCACAATTTATAATTACAATTATTTTAAAGAGTGAATCTACGTAAAATGATTCACTGGGGAATAGTTCGAAGAGAAAAAAATATAAAAATAAAATCTGAAATAAAAACAGGGGATGCTTTTTTCAATCAGTCTCAATACAATTTTCGAAAAATTTACATTATTTAGGTACATCGAGTGGATCGAAACCTGAATTGAGGTACCTACATATAATATTATTGTGATTATAAGTAGGTATAGATGTTTTGAGTTCTGACAAAATCCTTGAAATATCGGCTTTGGTAATAAATTGCTTTTCCGTCGCTTTTGATAAGCCATTTCCGATCAGTTTTTTGCGTCATCTTTTCAAGTGTCCAACCAATGTTAAGTCTTGTTCGCAGAAAGCTAGTAGTAGTGGAGTAGCGAGTAATTTCGTTACTAAACGTGTGTGAACACCAATTTTTAGTCGAGTTCAGTGATTGAATGGACAGTAGCTACTAAATTGCTCGCAACTCGACTAAACTACTAGCGAAGTACGAACAAACCTTTACCTCAGATGGTAAAATGTGAGTTGAGATAGCGATAGAGGGCAATATGAATGATTCTTATATAATAATATTACCGTACCTTATTCTCTCAAAAGGCCATCGACCGAAATCCGTCAGCCGAATGATTTCATTTTCATGACAAAATCGACTAATATCGATTGAAGTATAATCTGGGAGGATTCTGCACTTCTAAAGAACTTTACATGTTTTCACTCCCACAATTATATGGCCTACCCAAAATTCACAAACCCTCAATTCCATTAATACCAATAGTTAGCTCGATTGGATCTCTGTGTCAAAATTTGGCTAAATATACGTTACAATTTTTGAAACCATTAACAGAAAAGTCAAACAGTTTTTTAAAAAACACGTTGCATTTTCTTCAAAAATCAAGAACATCAAATTCGAATCAACCTAACATTCTAGTAAGCTTCGATGTTGTTAATCGGTTTCCAAACGTTCCAGTGAGTAAAACACTTGAAATAGTGAGAAGAAAATTGTTAGATGAAAGAACTATTTATGATAATACTAAATTAACTGCTGATAATATAATAGAAATGTTAGATGTTTGCCTAAATTCAACATATTTTCAATAAGACGATGTTTTTTTCAACCAAAAATTTTGAATGGCCATGGGTTCTCCTTTATCACCTATTATTATGAGCCATATATTCATGGAATACTTCGAAGAAAAATATATAGAAACATATTCACTGAAACCAAAGACTTCGTGGCGGTATATAGATAATATTTTTGGAATTTGGCAACACGGCAGAGAGAAATGGAATAAGTTTTTTGATTTAATCAATAATAAAGAACCTACTATTAAATTTACGATGGATTTAAAACAGAATAATCAAATTTCTTTTCTAGATGTTCTGATAAGAAAATTTATAGATCATTTTGAAACAAGTGTATTTCGAAAACAAAGTCTCACTAATAGATATCTAAATTTTGATTCTAATCATCAATTGAATGTAAAAACAGGTATTATAAAAACACTTTTTGATAGGGCCTTTTTGTTTCATCAACACCTGAAATTAGAAATAATGAAATTGCCTTCATTAAAGACTACAAGATAATCAATACCCACCAAATTTTATAGAAAGAACAATTTCAAATTTCGAACGAAAAATATCTAATCAAAATTCTAATGATGATCAGGTACAAACAGAAAACCGTCAAGAACAACCGAATTTGTTGAACGTCATTCCTTATATTCCTGGCCTTTCAGAAAAAATAAGAAGAATTGGTTCCATATTCAACATAAGAACTGTTTTCAAAACACAAAATGATTTGAGATCCATTCTAACCAGAACGAAACCAATGAATGAGACACAAAAATCAAAAAATGTGTTTACAATATTCCCTGTATATGTGGAAAATCTTATACAGTAGAGACATCAAGACCTTTAGAGATAAGAAAACGGGAACATAAGAACAACATCAAAAATAGAGACATCACAAGATCACAAATCGCTGATCATGTATGTTCAAATAGCGGAGATCATATGATGAACTGGAACAACACAAAGATCCTAATGACGGAACCTGATAATTATAAAAGGAAAATTAAGGAATCCACATCTCTATGCGTGTTGACAACTTTCAATTTCAGTTAAAATGATTGGTTTTCATTTCAAGAAAGGGACGAAGATGTTTGCGATATACTCGAAAAAACTCCTCCATGTATTTGCTGTTTTTTCAATTACTTAATCGCCAGGTGCTGCTGCAACCAGTGATGCTTGAATCCGTTCATATTAAAAAATGATTAATGGAAGAGAATTACCCGATTGCATTGACCGCGAATAATGTATGGTTCGTCCGAGAATGATTGACATCCCAGGCGGCTTTGAAAAAACGAAATTGAGTTGGTTATAGCCCAATCAGTGGTTTTTGATTTGAGGAATTCGAATTGGTGTTGGAAATAGCACTGACAGAAAAAATATTCGACTTTTGACAATTTGTTCAGTTTCTATATGTTTGAGAGAAACAATTGAATCAATTTGAAACACTCATGATTAGACCTTAGTATTTCTTGTCTTGAGTTATTAAAAATGTCTGGAATGGAACCATGGATTGTATTTGAAAAAGACTCGCAAAATTCCAAATATTAAAATTTTATTGGCGAAATTGTCATCTGATAAAATATGTATTCTATACTAGCAAATGATATTTCACTTGAATTCTGTGAAAACCAAGTTTATAAAAGTATTCTATTCCAATGGTCTATAAATTGGAATCTTGAATATAAAATGGTTCAATCGTTCATAAAATGAGAGGTTTCAATAATACAAATAAAAAGTGACTTTTCATAGTATTTTACTGTCTCATTGAATGATTTCTATATTTAGTTTTATCCGTTTGCTTAGAAAATATTACCAGCCTAATACATTTCTTGTTTAACAAGCATTTGAAGAGAATGGGATTGACGAGCTGCTCCCTATGCCGATGGTGCAGGAGTACTGATGAAACGGTTGAGCATATTTTGTTCAACTGTGGAAACCTTACTGAGTTAAGGTCAACACACCTAGGAAATCCAACACCTTCTATTCCTATGGTGAGAGGGACCACTCCTGGCAGGCTCGCGACATTTCTGTCTTCGTGTCTGAGGATCTGAGTCTCTATAGAACGATGCGGGTGAACAATGGGCCACTAGGCCTCAGTTCGGCCGGTAAGGCACCGCACAGAGAAGAAGAAGAAGAATACATTTCTTGGTAATATTTTATATCTATGATATAACCCATAAAACTTTTATAAAATAATGCCGCGCCAGGAATCCTCGAAATGAGAAAGATATTTGTTCACACCCTTACTTACCTGGAACATGGCTATACAACTAGAGGAACAAGACAAAAGGTTTCGTCATATAAGTAGGGCATATAAGACCATTGGACAGCGTACGTACTCGTACCTTGTTTCACACGTCTTCAACTCCCTACCTTCAAATATGGGGGGTAGGTTGCGCCAACTGAATTCTTTCAACATGTTCAGTAGAACCCATTGACGTATAAGAGACTTCAGACAAGGATAGAATGATATTATTAAAAATGGCAGAACATATAATAGAAACATTGGATATATTTTATGTCGTGTGATTATCTCTAGCCCATAGACTAACAATAATAATGATAAATTGTTTTATTGGTCTATAATCTAATCAAATATCACTCCATCCTTCGCAGTATCTCTCTCTTATGTTGGAGACACGAAACTTAGTGTGAAAGTCACGTGACGTCCTGTCCATCTTTTTATACGTCAATGGTAGGTCCATAAAAAGTTATCTGAGAATGATTGGCAGAACTGAAATAGCCAATATTGTAAATGGTACCAGATAGATTTGGATGGATATTATTTTGATTTTATTTCTTCATAAATGTAGCATTTTATTGTGATTATGTTGATTTTGTAGTGACTGTAGTAATCCTCCTCACAACTTTTTGGTTTTGGGGGATAACTTTGTTTATTCATTGGAAAAACAATATTATTTCATTACAGTATAATGTTTACTTCTGTGATCTTTCGTATTGATGTTATTATCGTTATTTATTATTATTGTCCATTTAAACCTTTAGTAGAAACAGTTGTTGATTCTGTATGTTCTAATTTTGTATCACTGGAATGTATCCTCCTTTTAGAATTTTATATTGTATTATATTGTATTTCTTGAATGAACATTATTATTATTATATTTGATTTGATCTACTTACTCATTCATGAAAACCCAAAGAGATCGTCAATGGCGTTGATAAAACCAATAACCTCCTTAGGAGCCTTGGCCGCTATCTTTTCGGGTGTCGAGGACCGGTTTGACCATATGATTTTTTCTTAGGCCAGCCAGCTCTGTACACTTTCATAACACGTGTTCAGCTGTTTCTGCTTCTGATACACAAAGTCGCCTAATTTCATTTGCTGGGGTGTTTGTTCAGAGTGTTATTCTTTCATTCAACTACCATTGCTGGACCACTGCCTCATATTGGTCATTTCTAAGCCCTCAGAATGGCCAGCAGGTGTTAACCTTGATAGACTTTTTGCAAGTTCATCGGTTTTATCATTTCCTTCACTACTACAATTCTCTGGCATCCATGGTGTTTCTCAAGGCACTTGCGCCTGCTTTTGAATGACCGAGCAGAACAGTTACAAATGTTAGCAAAATGGTGGAGGTGCCAGCAATATGAACTAATTCCGTTCAAAATTCAAATTGCATCGGCAAAGAAAGATCATAATAATTTGATAATAACAGTCACAATTCCTTTATAATCAACATTACAATGATTCATCCACACATTCTCTGAGCTCAGCTTAAGCTTTCGCTTGTAGGTAGATATGTTTGAATGAATAAGGATAAATTATCAAAAATTGGTTTTCTCCTTTTTGGCAATTTTTTTCATCAAATTTACTAGTCGATTGAAGAGCTTCCACATCTGCTCGGCCTACAGGGATAGCGAATTTAATTAATTATATTACGGGAAGAGATCGTTGAATACTTCCGGGTTATGCATGATGTAGGTCAAGGCTGTCCAAAGCACGGCCCGCGGGCCGCATGCGGCCCGCAGTCAATATTTGTGCGGTCCGTGAAATATTTTTAATATTAGAATGAAAGAAATTTTTTTTATTATTACTATTATTACTATTATTTAAATTTTTGTTGGTAGCAATGATTTTATGTTATATGGTTTTATCATTAAAAAACTCAAACCCATGGAGATTTGTTATTACACTCCGAAATAAGATGGCTTAGTGCTGGGCGGCGCCTTGAACGTTTTTTTGCTTTACGAAAAGAAATAATTTTATTTCTGAAAAATGAAATAAAATCAGACACTTCTGAACTGCAAACTTCCATGCAAGATCCTTTATTCCTGGCCGATCTTGCGTTTTTGCCTGATATGCCACAACACTTGAACGAATTAAATTTGAAGTTACAAGGCAAAGGACACAATATTGCTAACTTGTTTGGCTATGTGAATGGTTTTAGTAGTAAACTAAAATTGTTCGAAACTTTACTAGAGCAGAATGATTTTCCTTTTTTCCGAACTGCAAAGAACATTACGCTGAGATGGAAAATTTTGAAGGATGGAACTTAAGGATCACCTGAAATATATTGACGATATAATTGTGGAATTTGAGCAGCGGTTAATAGATTTTAAAGAATTAGAGAGTGATATATCACTTTTTTACTCATCCGTTAACAATTGATATCGATAGTGTGAGGATTGACTATCAATTAGAATTATTACAACTACAATCAAACTCCTTTTACAAGGGCAGAACAGAGCCTGGAATAGATTTTTTTAAGCTCTTTTGCGATCGCTTCCCCAAATTAACCAATCTCGGCTTAAAAATGGGTTCGATGATGGGCAGTACCTATCTTTGTGAAAGTGCGTATTACACGATGAATTCTATAAAATCTAAATATAGATCCTCACTATCGGATAACTCACACACGCACTGCGTCTGGATACAACTAATATTAATATTGATATTGAAAATATTGTGAAAGATAAATTAATTAAGCACTAATACCATTGTATGAAGGTATACAATGATAATACCTGAAATGTAACAGTTAAATAGTTACTATATTGAACGTTATTAAACCTTTTCAAAAATATGTTTTTTATTTGTGCGGCCCTCCAATCTATTTAGTAATTTGTATTGGCCCGGGATCATATCAGGTTTGGACAGCCCTGATGTAGGTACAATTTCAGTTTATTTTATCTTTGGGATGAAGTTAAATTTGAGGTGTACAGGTAATAAACAGAACAAGTTCACTCCAAATTTTTAGGGGACATAGAATCTTGGTATTGGTAAGGTTAGCCGAATCAACCTGTATCGTATTACGGTTATCTCTAAGTACTGCGCCATCTATTGAATTCAGTTTTCAATAGTTTACAAGTTTCAAGAAAAAAGACCTTCCTAATGTTTCATTCATTTTTCTTGATCTTGTAGGGTTGAAAGGTATTAGTTCAGGAATCACCAATATGGCTCACATTGTAAAGTTTTATTGCACAGTTTTCCAAATGATGAAACAATCTTGGGCAAACTTTGAGTAGCTGTATTTATAAAAATTTCAATTTCGTTCCATAAAGATTAACCAATCTTTATGAGCTGTTCTCATATCGGTCATACCTTCGAAGTGCCCGATTCGGCTGGAAAGTTGGTGGATGGGATTGTGAGGGAAAAATACTGAATAATTTACAAATAATGAGGAAAGACTATAAACAGAGAATAACACGCGATGATACGAAAAATAAAGAGGCCATCAAGGAAAAACATGAAGGAAAATTTTCCGAAGGTGTTGCTGTTGTGAGACAAAGCGCCATTTCACAAGGGCCGAATGCTCTGCCCACTCATAGCTTGAACCACCCACCCAGTCCAGATATGACTCGAAGTGATTTTTTTGTTTACCATTTTCAAAAAAAGACAAAGGAGACCTCCTCTTCAAGAAATAATTTCTTGAAATTACTTATAGTCAGATGGTGATAAATTTTTGATAACCCCGTGTAAAGCATGAGATTATCAACATTCTAACATACAATCAGTAATGGCTTGATACTCAAATCGGCAAAAGCGAAGAACTCTGGTAAGAGGCTGCCAAGTAGACAACATCGGCTGTCATCAATATTAGTATCAACTCGGTTTGTGACATACTACATTTATCGATTTTCCATGAATGCGCGTTAGAACGGATAGTGAAAGTTTTTGCCTCAAATTTCCGCCTGTAATTTTTTATTGATCATATCTCCATTTCCTAGTTCTCATGAAGATCCTCAAAAGCTTAAGCTCCAATTTGCTTGAAGGTAATTTACCATCCAGAAATCTCGCATCATTACATTATTTTATGGACACACTAACAATGTAACCCAACATGTCCTAAAACTGGAGTAGCAATTGCTTACCCATGTAACATGTTCCCGAGTTTTAGGACAAAAACGACGATGACATCTATCCGAAACACCCTGTATCATAATGGGGTTATCCCTACTGCGCCATCTATTCATTTCTGGAAAATGTTTTTGTTTTAAGTTTTAAGAAAAAAAACTCCTTATGTGCCATCCATTTTTCTTTGTCCTTTACTGCCAAATTACACTCAGCTCACTTCCACGGCAGGGAGCAGGGAAGGCAACGCGAGAATGTAATCACTACACTTCCCTGCTGCCTCCTATTGCCACTCGTGCTGCTCTAGGCTCCCTGAATTGGCGGTTTTTCGTACGGATTATATTAGATTAGATAGTGGTAACGTTGATTACCCTTCTGCACTGCGACCAATAAGGTCTTTTGTGCGTTACCATACTAAAACTACGTTTTTCCCAGGAATCTAACCTCCTTAGCAAAGCTGGTTACTTCCTTAGGAGACTTCGCTCTTATGTCGGCTGGCGTTAATAACGCGCCACCTAGTAGAGTAAGTCTGGTTTGCGCCTGCGCAGTGCATTGGCATAGTATGTGCTCGGTAGTTTCAGTGGCCGATTCACATAACCTACAAATGTCGGAGTTTTCTTTACCGATCTTGTGTAGGTGATATCTCACGGGACATTGCCCTGGGAGAAGGCCGATTAGCAGCCTTAACTTGTTTTTTGACAACGATAGAGCTTGTTGAGCCTTCTCTTTGGAAGGTTCGATTAGTCTCTTTGCTTGTCATTGACCGGATGTGTTTTTCCAGTAAGAGTGTTTCTCCCTTTTTCCCAAACACCGACCTCTGCCCTAATCAGTGTAGGTGATACCCAACAGGAGGGCACGGGTCCGGTGAAGGGTGTGTTTGCTCCTCTTTTCATCATCAGCTCTTTCATTTGCCTCAATGTTCTGATGGGCAGGTACCCAAGCTAGAACTAGCTTGTTGTACTCCGCCAGTGTTTTGAGGGACTGTTTGCAGCTCCAAATGGTCCTTGATCTACAATCAACGGCCATCTGACTATCAGAGGCAATGCAAATTCTGGCTCCCTTGTACTGTCTGGACAGACAGACTTGGGCGCATCTTTCTATGGCCAGAATTTCAGTTTGGAGCGTTGTTATTGGCTTTCCCAAAGGCACCGATTCCCTGTATTTGGGACCGTATATGCTTAAGCCTGCTCCTCGTTCCCTTAGGGACCCATCTGTGTACCAGATGAGATGGTTTTTACGAAGTCGAGACAAACCTCCCACACTTTCTTGGCGATCACCTATGATCACTTCGTAGTTGGCATCAAGGTCATACTCGATTGGCATGGAATCCCTCGGTAGTAAAGGGAGTTCACCACCGAGTGATTTTAAAATATTTCCGTGTTCCTTGCCAGGCACTATTTGGTCCATTCTTAGAGCACTCATGTGACCTTCTTTCTTAACATAAATGTGCAGCGGGTGAGATCCAGTATTACCTCTACTGCAGCTGTAGGAGTTGTATACGCAGCTCCTGTAATGCCTAGACAAGCCAGTCTTTGAAGCTTATTCTTCTCTGCTGGCTTGTCTTTTCTTCAGTTTTAGTCCACCAAACTAAAGCGGCATATGTGATAACAGGTCTTACCACCGTCGTATAGATCCAGTGGATCATACGAGGCTTCAGACCCCAAGTTTTGCCAAATAACTTACGGCATATCCAAAACGCCGTTGTAGATTTGGCAATCACTTTATTAAGGTGAGAGTTCCAATTGAGTTTCTTATCCAAGGTGACCCCCAGATATTTGACCTCATCGGAAAACTGTAGTTTTATTCCCTTCAACACCGGTGCTATAAGTGTTAGCTTCCTACGACGTGTGAATGGAACAATAACCGTCTTGGTTGGATTGACGTTTAAGCCCTCCTCCTGACACCACCGATTGATGATATCAATGACGCATGCAGGTCATCTGCATAGCCAAAGCAGCTGTAACCTTGCTCGGCTAATCTTCTGAGTAGTTCGTCAACCACGAGACACCACAAAAGAGGCGACAGAACTCCACCCTGTGGACATCCCCTCTCCGTAGTGACCGTGACCGACACCCCTCCAAGATCCGCCGTGGCTCTCCGTCCCACCAGCATGGACTGAATCCATCCGATTGTGGAAGGATTTATATCCTTCCTTTTCGCAGCCTTCTCTATGGATGCGTAGGTGGTATTATCGAAAGCACCTTCCACATCCACAAATGTGCCAATTGCGACCCTCCCTAGCCTCCAGCGATGATTCCAGCTCCGACACTAACTTATGCAGAGCATGGACCGTGGATTTGTCAGGTTGGTATGCGAATTGTCGCACATGCAGTGGGTTCTTTTTCAAAACATCGTTCCTCAAATGGTTGTCAACGATCTTTTCCATCGTCTTCAAGAGGAACGATGTGAGGCTAATTGGGCGATATGATTTGGCCTCATCAGGAGGTCTACGCCCGGCTTTCGGTATAAAAACAACCCTTGCCTCTTTCCAGCGCTGAGGTGTATAGGCGAGTACAAAGCTAGCCTTAAATATTTCCTGCAACCGTGGGGTTAGATATTCTAGACCCCTCTGCAGAAGGGCTGGGAAGATTCCATCTTTCCCGGGCGATTTGTAAGGCTTAAAGCTCTTAATCGCCCATTTGATTCTTTTTGCGGTGAAAAGCTGGTTTGCAGTTCGCCATCCCTCTCGGGTAGGCTTGCGCCAACCATCCCCACCGCAATCGTCATCAACAGTTGTTTCACTTGAACCCGGAAAGTGGGTTTCTAGAAGAACCCCTAGAGTCCCCGCAAGGTCTTTCGTGATACCACCGTCTGCCTTTTTAATAAGACCTTTTTCGTACGGAGGCCAGAGGACCGGCTGCGTGAGCAGCTCCAATTAAGTGTTTAAATTTAACTAGCTTGCTGTGGAATTTCTTTCTCCGTCTTTGCCGACACTTGGTCGCAAGTGATATGTTGCAGCAGAGTGTGTATGCTCACTGCCTTGAATACTGTCGCAGAAGTATTTCGGGAATTATTGCCGACAACGCGAGCGGCAGTAGGAAGGGCTGAGTGTAATTGATACATTAGGGTTTAAAGGTAGCAGTTCAAGGATTACCTATATGGCTCACATTGAAAACTTTTATTGCACAGTTTTCCAAATAATGAATTATTTGATTGAAAAGATCTTAGGTGAACTTTGTTCAGCTGTGTGAAATTTTCGAACTTTTTCCAGAACGATTCACCAATCTTTATGAACTGTTTTTATACAGATCCTCATAAGCTAAGGCTTCAATTTGCTCGTAGTTAATCTACCATCCTGAAATATTGCTTCAGTTTACAGATAATATAACATATCCTAAAACGGGAGAAGCAATTTCTTACCCATGTAACATGTTCCCGAGTTGTAGCGCAAAAAACCATGACCATGACATTCATCCAAAACATCCTGTATAGCAATGCGGTTGTTCATACTGCGCCTTCTATTGATTCAGAAAATTGATTTTGTAGTTGTAGTTTTAAAAATTCGGGAAAAAAGACCGTTAATTTTTCTTTTCGGGGTTCATGGATCACCTATGGCTAACCCTGTAAACTCTTATCCCAGTTGAAATTATTGCACACACAGATTATAATGCATTATTCGATTGGAACGATCTTCAGTAAAGTTTGTGCAGCTGTGTGAAATTTTCGAAACAATTTCCATAACGTTCCATCGAACTTTGTGAACTGTTGTCATACAGATCCTCATAAGCTTATTTCACCATTCCGACATATTGCTTCATTATTTTACGGAAACTCCAACATGTCCTAAAACGGGAGAATTGCAATTGCTTACCCATGTAACATTGCCCGAGTTTTAGGATAAAAAACGACCATGACATATGTCATGGTCACATTAGGGTGGTCTTTTTTCTTGAAACTTAAAAACCGCTGAAAAAATTACGATACAGGATGTTTCGGATAGATATATCTATCCGAAACATCCTGTATCGTAATGGGGTTATCCCTACTGCGCCGAATATTGAACATAGAAAAATTTTTTCAGCGGTTTTTAAGTTTCAAGAAAAAAGACCACCTTAATGTGTCATTCATTTTTCTTTGTCTAGTAGGGATGGTAGTTCATGAATCACCTGTATGGCTCCACCCTGTAAACTCTGAATTTCAGTTTAAATTATTCCGAAATAATGAATTATTCGAGTGAAAAGATCTCCAGTAAACTTTATACTGCTATGTGAAACATTCGTATCATTTTTATGAGGATTCACTAATCTGTATGAGCTGTAAAGATCCTCATAAGTTTAAGCTCCAATTTGCTTGTAGTTAATTTACCATCCTGCTATGTCCCTTCATAATTTTCGGACACTCCTACCTAATATGTCCTAAAACGGAAGAAGCAGAGAAAAATTAATGACACACCAGGTCATTAATTTTTCTTTGCCTTTGGTAGTGGTTCAGGGTACCTCCACTAAATATGAGCCCTATGTACATACAGGGTTTTCTTTTTAAGTTAGCCTATTAGAAGTTTTTGGAGAACTTGTGAATATTTCGTTCTGAAATTTTAGGTGAATCCTTGAGGATGAAGGAACTCTTCGCCTAAAATATTTTCATGTCGACAGTGTTGCCACATCTATCTCAAACGTATATCTACTTTCTTATTTCAAATGTTATGTTCTTATTTATAAATAATGAAAGCGGAGAATAATATTAATCGATATAAATCAACCAATATTAAACCCACACTTCGGAACTAATCCGTCAACGAGCAAAGAACATGCATAGTGGTAATATCAAACAGAGCATCCATAGATAGCTATTTCGCCCTATTTGGGGCTCATCAGTATGGAGGAGCTCCGTTTGAAAGGCATTCTAGGTTCCCTTACTTGAAGAAATGTCGCCCAGCTCTGAGAATAACAGAAACAAGACGCCATCTCTTGGGATCCTTACGAACACCTACCTCAAATGCATGAACGTTGAACGAAGTCGCGAGATGTTTATCCGTTTTTTCATACGAACTGGTGGAAGTCCAACTTTGTGGATTTTTACCTTCAGTCGATGAAGTGGAAACGCTCGTTTCTTCGTCGTAAACCTGACGTGGTGATACTAATAATGAATGAAAATTCTTGCGTTTAACAGTATGAAACGTTGACTTTGGGGAAAGCCGGTTTCAATGCAAAAGTAAGCTCGCGGCCACACTCAGTGGAGAAGGGAGTGAGTTATATATGATAGAATAAAATGGGCGCCAGGTAGAGTAATGCCTGCCTACTCAAGGTAATGAACTGCTTACTCCTCTACCAGAGTAACAATTAACAAAAAGCCCTCAAATTCAAGTCACAATAATTTATTACCAAAAACAAAAATATATGTGCAGTGGTTGATTCAATACGAATAAAGATTATCCCCCCAAGGGGTAGTCAAAGGAAAACACTAAATACACACTAAATCAGATAAGAACCAATGATCTAAACTAACCAACTAAACCCACTCAACAACTTACGTTCAGCTTAACGTTCGGGTTTAGGTTATCAGAACCTACTTTAAATAAATACTCTAAATTAAACAATGATTCCTGAAGGGAATACCGATCAATTATCCTATAATAAAATCCTGAAGGGATACACGATAACAAAATCCTGAAGGGATATACGAGTACCTTTGTTGGTACCCAACGCAACTTATGAAGTGCACCTCACTATAATTGCTCACAGTTATATATAAAATTACCTTATAGAATAATATCACACATTATCAAAATAAAAGAAACCAATGATTTGCAACTTTAAAGCCAGTGCTATGCACTGGTTACCTGCACAGATTATTACAAATGGTAAGTTGAACGTATGAAGCCAGGCACGTAGACCTCCAGATGCCAATTGTTACCCCTCACTGACAGGTACTTAGATGCCTCAGGTACTCGGGACTCCGAACTACGTGGATAGCTGACATGTATGTGGAACTGACCAGTACGTGGAATAACTCAGCTCGTGAAAACTCAGGCACCTACACCCAATACGTGGAACTACGTGGATAACCCTGGTGGGTGGAAATACACCCCAACACGTGGAACTACAGCCAGATACGTGAAATACAGCCAGATACGTGGATAGGTACACCCAGATACGTGGATAGGTACACCCAGATACGTGGATAGGTACACCCAGATACGTGGAATACTGCCAGATACGTGGATAACAGCCAGATACGTGAACCCTCTGTTGTTCGAGGGAGATAGGTTCAACCTCCAATTCAGTCGAGAATTTGTTCGAAATAATTCCAATAATATTCGCTACACAACGACCTAGAGGTGCAAGGTAGATTCTGTACGGACTCCATGTGGAAAAGTCTATATTTCCCAAAACATTCCAAAATACTTCACGCAGCTATGGAATGACATAACAGGGAACAACGACACTCGAAGATATAATCCCTCACAACGAGGATGAATCTAGATTCAAAATTCTCTTCCAAAATGTCCAGAAGACCTTCCACACGACCCCCCCCCCGCACAAGGAACCTCGTATCACAAAATGTCCGCTCTGACAGTCGCACAGAAATTTCCGGAAAGTTCACAGAGCCTATCAGTTGTCATGGTTGTCATAGCGAAGAAAAGAAGAAAACACATCAAAACCAAAACAATATAGGAATTAATACGGTACCGACAATCTACGCAGCTTATACCAGAGGAGGGTCTCTATAAATCCATTTCTATAATTCTTCCACAATTTTCCGAAGTACTTTACTGAGGCCAATAATAATGAACTAACCAAACAAATATGACAACACACATTAACCTCACAATTTTCAAATAATAAACAAACCGTCTTCTGAGGGAAAACAATTCGAAAAGGTAGGCAAACGAAGTGAATAATTACAACAATGCGGAAATTTTAGAAAATGAATCATACCAACAAGTTTACTAACCAATAATTTTCTAGAAAAAGATGGCAAAACTACATTTTATGACAAAGTCAAAATAATAACGTTACAAGTAACGCAGGCATAATATAAATAATGAAAGCGGAGAATAATATTAATCGATATAAAATCAACCAATATTAAACCCACACTTCGGAACTAATCCCGTTTACGACGAAGAAACGAGCGTTTCCACTTCATCGACTGAAGGTAAAAATCCACAAAGTTGGACTGCCACCAGTTCGTATGAAAACCGGATAAACATCTCGCGACTTCGTTTCAACGTTCATGCATTTGAGGTAGGTGTTCGTAAGGATCCCAAGAGATGGCGTCTTGTTTCTGTTATTCTCAGAGCTGGGCGACATTTCTTCAAGTAAGGGAACCTAGAATGCCTTTCAAACGGAGCTCCTCCATACTGATGAGCCCCAAATAGGGCGAAATAGCTATCTATGGATGCTCTGTTTGATATTACCACTATGCATGTTCTTTGCTCGTTGACGGGATTAGTTCCGAAGTGTGGGTTTAATATTGGTTGATTTTATATCGATTAATATTATTCTCCGCTTTCATTATTTATATTATGCTTGCGTTACTGTTAAACGCAAGAATTTTCATTCATTTTTATTTATGTATCGATTTAATAGCGAATTCGCTGTGAAACCTACTAAAAAAATTCTCTGTCATGCACTGTTGCCAAGTCGTGTACAAATTCTTGAAATTTTTGACATCTACATTGCCAGTTTAGAAATGCAATATCTCGATTATTTTCTATGTGAACGAAACCAAACTCAGTAGTCTTATAGTAAAGAATTCATGCATCCATGTGGTATATACAGTACTCTGAGACATTGTAAGGTTTTCCGAAGATTTGCTCCGAAAATGTGGAACTCAAAATTGAAATATTTCGAGATTTTCAAATGGCAACCCCATATTTCTTTTACAGCATTCGATTCTAAATGAAAAACGAATGGCAGTCTTTTTTACACAAATTATTTATTTTGGATAATTTTCGAATGAGATTAAAAATACTGAAATTCTTCAGTATTCATAGTCATGATTTATGGACATGTGTGTGATTATAAGGTGAATTATCGGAATGAATTCTATTGTTGAGGTCATGAAGATTGGGCCAGGATTACCGAAAACCAAAAGTTTTCGTAATTTATTTCCAGTCATTCTTGCTAAATGTGAATAACGATTGTTGAAAGCCCTACAGGTCCTTTCAATAATTTTTTGGCATTCCCCGTGAATTGTGAAACAACCTGAATCGCGTTTGCGGCGTTTGAATAACATTGGTAAACTTTTTTCTATGAGATCCATGATCATCGAATACTTTTTATGATTTCAGCCATAGAATCTACTTCAATAATTTACCTTATAATCACAGAGCCATTTCATCGTAAACACGGCCATAAATCATGACTCTAAATACTGAAGAATTTCAGTATTTTTCATCTCATTCGAAAACTATACAAAATAAATAAATTAGTGTGTAGGAGACTGCGATTCATTTTTATTTCGAATGGAATGCTGTAAATAAATATGAGGTTGTCATTTGAAAATTTCGAAATACAGTGAAACTTTACTTTAGCGAACGTCTGAATAACGAATTTCTCTGTATAACGAATTTCGTTCAAGACATTGCACCTTGAATCCATATTCCATGTTGAAAACACCCTCTAAAACGGAGTAAATTATCTCTATAACGAAATATTTCAAGAATAAGAATATCACTCTTCGAATGGGTATTGGTAAAAAAGTATAAGGGTGGGTTTTTTCCATAATTATTCCGGACATACATAGGTGATAAATCCCGACCATTAACTAAACCATTACGGCGGGCGGATAGATCCTTCCGAACCGTTGGATTCAGCTGGAAATGTTGATAATGAAGGTTACTTTAAATGATTTCGTTAATGTCGATGTTAATATTGTAACAAATGAACTTCCAACTGAAAAGGACATGTTAAGCAGTGTCAAATGCGGTGTTCGGGATCACTACGATAGCAGTGTTGATACCGACAGCGTTGATTTTGTAGGGACAACCCGCCGAAAAAACCAAATCGTGAAGATACTTCAAGCCTTTAAAACGTGTCGCCTTGCTTCTCAGTCCATTGAAGCGGTACCGGAAAATATTTTTGCATCTTTGAAAAAATGCGAGGTTTTTTTGAGGATAAAATGTTTTTTAATTTTACCACTCAGACGAAAATTACTAATTATTTGCCCCAAAACTCGTGAATAGATATGTATTGTATACATACCTACATAAAATGGCTATAAGCTATAAGAAATGTACTATGTAGAAGTTCCACGTTTTCGGGTTCAAAATTTTCGAAGAACCTTACGATGTAACAAAATGCTGAATATTTCACATGAATGCATGGATTCTCTACTATGAGACTGCTACGTTTGGTTCCGTTCGCATACGAATTAATCGAGATATTGCATTTCCAAACTTGCAATGCAGATGTCAAAAATTTCAAGAATGTGTGCATAACTTGGCAACAGTGCATGGCAGAGAATTTTTTTATTAGGTTTTACTGCGTTGTATTGGATCTATACATAAATAAAAATATAGGTAGTTCCTGTAATTTCGCTATCATTTGATATGTAACTCGCCATATGCCATAATCACCATGAAGTAGGAAGGGCTTTCCTTTCCCTTTAATTGTCAGAATAGGCGAATCCCTCCAGATTATCGTCAGATTAGGAGAAAGCACGTCTAGGCTATATAGATGAACCATATCTCAATCTGAACCGCTCGAGTATTTCAAAATGGCGACTTTTTTTGCACATTCTAATGATGATTGCGGTTTTGCATTTGCGTCACATTCAAATGGTCAGATTATAATGCAGGAGCATTTCTTCAGGTTCACTTAGGTACCACCGCGAAAAATCTGACTCGCTCGAGTAAGTCCAGGTAACAGTTTTTTTTTTAACATTTTTGAAGATCCATAGCCGCTTACCTCACCGAAGAATATTATAATATAACGAATATTTGAGCGCATAGTAGGCGTATTTATCTGAAGTTGGTAGTATTTGCTGTCATAACGTACAATAAAGTTAACGTTGCCGAATGTACCCGACATCGTTAGACAAGCTTCCGAGTGATCAGCGAACATTGCGTATCAACTTGACAAGAAAATAAACAACATAACCTTAAAATTTCAATATACACAGTGGAATATGCCAGATTGTCATGACCAACCGACGGCTCAAACTTTCGTGAACGGACTATATGTGTCTCACCCTGTAAACTCTGATCTCAGTTGAAATTATTGCATAGTTTCCGACATATCATTTGATTATTTTACATATAGTCCAACCAAACATGTCCTAAAACGGGAGTAACCATGTAACATGTTCCCGAGCGCAAAAAACGTCCATGACATCTATCCGAAACATCCTGTATCGTAATGCGGTTATCCCTACTGCGCCGTCTATTGAATTCAGGAAAAGGTCAGCGCCTGAACCTTTCCCAACGATTCGGGAGAGCCGCAGTAACGCGATCCCGTGTACCCCCATGATTTATCCGCATTCGCGTCAAGGCCCTCCCGAAGGACCTGACCCGGGCCTATTTTTGGATTTGAGATTAATAAAAAAAACGAAACGACAGGAAATGCCATGCTTTCTCGATCCTTGTCGGGTTATAAAAAAGGATCAAAAGCGGTCTTTGAAATTAGAAGCATGAAAGTAACTATTCTTTTCGGGTGATTTCCGTTGAAAGTTGACTGACTTCATAATGTAGAAGAAGAGAAGATTTTCTCAATTGAAATTGAAAGTGAGATAACAGCCCAACTAGCAAAATCGTCCTATAATTTTTTTGTTATAAGACAATTTCGCCTTGTAATTGTTTTAATAATGTTCCATGAACACTTTTCTATCTTGTAAATATTCTAATAGGGAACGTTTAGTTCTGTTGAACTAAATAGTTGTTTTAGATATTGTGTAAATATTCTCTCAACAAAATTATAGGACACATACATATTTTCTCAAAATGTTGTATAAAAGTTTACAGAACCAATTTTATACGACATTTATGTCCATGGTATCTAGTTGTCGATTAAAAGTCGTAATAGTGTATTCTGTGACATTTATAGGTCTTCAATAGAAATGTCCTATATGTGTTTGTTCGGAATTCTTTATACAACATATTCTGAATATGCAATATAATTGTATAAACATTGTAAAAGGCCTACATAATAGGTCTACTAAACGACACTCACGAAATAAAAATAATACAAAAGAGTACTTTTCAACATATCTATTCAATAGTATTATCTCTAAATTCCAATTTGTTGTATAGCTATTGGTATAATACACATGACACTGAGACCTCTTTTCAAAACTATCAATAAGAGGTTGACAGGAATTGTTCCTCGTAATCCAAGATTTTTTTAAATAAACAAAAAAATTTCAATTACGGAAGTAGGGACTGGAAATTATTGGCATAATCGCCGTGAATCTTCTCTTAGGCAAATTTTTCGACAGAATGGTAAAAGTAACTACAGTCGACTCTCGATAATTTGAAATTCAAGGGACCAACGAAAAAGTTCAAATTACCGAGAGTTCAAAATAAAAAGAGTTCAAAAGATGAAATTCAATTAAACAAGAGTTTAATCAGAAGTACATAGGTACTATAATGATATTGTATATGCGATTATTTATTATATTCTACATACATGATCTTTATGTGTATATGATAACATGAGTATTTCATTTCGAAAAGAAATAAGCAATTTTCATTTGAGTTAGTGACTTCCATCTAGCCTAGCATTGTCCAGGGTGTTTTCTATAAGTTGAGAGCTGAGAAGAATTCATCGTTTGTTTCTGCCCTGAGGGCAGAAACCGAGAGCCTGAGCGAAAGACTTGACGAAGCCTTTTCTTCCTCTACTGAAGACACTTCCAGTGATTCGTTTCTTATTCTTTAAAATCATGGACAATGTAGATGGTAGAATATCGAACTATATCGCAACATCTTTTTCCAATGTGCCATTTTCCACCTCTTCGATAACAAGTCTTTTCTCATTGAAAGACCCTTATTCTTTCTTTCATTTATTTTTAATTCGAAAATTCGAAAACAGGTTTTAGTTCAACGCAATTCTAAGGAAGACTGCGCAAACTCAATTAAGACAAGTGCAAGATGAAACGGATCACAGAAGAGTGGGGACTTCAAATTATAGAGTGTTTGGGTGATTTGACTTCAAATTAAAGAGTGATATTGAGCAAGATATCACAGCTACAACTTCAAATTATCGAAAGGGTCAGAACACGTTGATTTTTTTCGAATTATCAAGTGTTATTCAAGGGAACTGAAAAGAACTTCAAATTATCGAGAGATTCAATTTATCGAGTGTCAAATTATCGAGAGTGGTTTTTTGGCGCCAATAATTGTCAAAGGTCTCATAAGTATTCGATTGGAATACTTGAGAGAAACAATGAGTTCTATAAATGTTCCATCTGAACATACTGAAAAGACGCCATCTTAACAAGAAGGTGACGTTTTATTAACCGCCATTTTGTGAAAATAAATTAATGTATGAAAAAACCATTATTCAAGGTATAATTTGTAAACTAAAAATTGTTGTGTGATATCACCCATGAAAGATTGAATGGTATATCACATTTTAAGAAGTTAAAACAAAAATCAACAAAAAAATTTTGTTTTTGTAACCCGGATTTTTCTTTAATATTGATTAATTCTGAAGCCCATAGAAATTTAGTTCCATAAATGCACAGACAAACTAAAATAATAGATGAGCCACTCGTATATTTCGCGACATCTGTCGGAGGAGGATACTAATACACGAAAAAAAAATTATTTTCAATTTGATAGTTAGATGTCGTTGCATTCATGGAAATCCTATCGAGAAAATAGTAAGTATGTAAAATCATTATAATCAAAAAACCTTTGAATTGTCAACTGACACAAGGAGTGGTTTGACACGTTCTTTTTGAAATATCATAAATTTCGATATGCCCGCAAGAGTGAAGATGTGTTGTGTTATTGGATGTGAAAATCGAGATGCAAAAAGGTAATTTCAAAATATATATTATATATATATTCTGTTACCTATAAGAATTAAGATAGTTTTCAAAAAAGTTTTTTCATGTATTGAATAAGTTTAGTAGGTAAATACTCATATTTTGTATTATCGAATTCATTATTGTTAGTTTTTGAGAATGTTTTCAATGCAATTATTAGTTTATTGATTAGATATTTATGAAATAAATCTGTATTTTCAATTGGTGATATCTATTTCAGTTAATAAACTTTTATTCTATCCAGAATTTGATTATTGATCCTCATTTCTCGATTCCAAAAGAAAATCAGATGAAAGTTCGTTGCAGGTATTATTTTCATGAAAATAAATTTCCTCACTCATCCATAACTTGCACGAATCTATTTCTGATTTCCTTTTGGAAATTGAATTTCAAAAAACTTTTTGCCTCTTGTATATGGGCGTACCTACCTATTCAAAAGATGCACTACAGAATTCTTTTTGAGGCAGCTTTACGATACAGATTCCTTTTTCAATTGAGCTTTTTTCACGAATTAGTAATGTTTTACAAAAACAGATGTCGTTGAAGCTTGTTTTACTAGTGTCTTATCTATTCTCCGTTTAGTTAGTCTATGCATAAATGCTATCTATTTCACAGTAAAATTTATCTGTTATGTGGAATTAATCCAGAGCTTCGATGCATTGCATTTACAGAAATCATCTTGTAACTATCTGTTATAACTAAGTTTCATCAATAAAGATGGAAACATATATGTCCATGTGGAAATACACCGTTGATTAGTCTACGAACAACATTTATACAATCGTTTGGTTTTATAAAATATGTAACAAGTATCACAAAACAGTCTTATACCTGACCGACAATTAAAAAGAACTGAGTGGTTGTATAGAAGTTGTACATTTGTCGTATACTGGAAGTATACGATAATGTAAGTTCATTAATCGAACAATTATGGGGACACGAATACAGAATATTGCGGAACTTGCTATGATAGTCATATCTTTATCTTAGCAATATGGCTATGCGCAAACAGAATGGCACCGATTGAGTTCTTTAATAGTTCTATTGAATATCGTATAAGAGTTCGCTAAACATTTATCAGACTATGCCAAAATAACCAAATTGTCGTATAATTTGTGCCCATTTTGGTTGAGAAGGTGTTGTATAGACGGAATGAAAATGCTTACAGGACTTTCATTTGTCGTAAGAAAAAGTACCGAAAACATTTACCGAACATTTATAAGACATTAAATTGCTAGCTGGGAGGGTATAGTCCGTTCACGAAAGTTTGAGCCGTCGGTTAGCAATGACAATTTGACATATTACACTGTGTATATTAAAATTTTAGGTTATGTTGTTTATTTTATTGTCAGATTGATACGCAATATTGTCAATATTGCATAGAGTTCCCTGATAACTCGCAAGCTCGTCGGACGAGGTCGGGTACATTCGGCAACGTTGACTTTATTTTACGTTATGACAGCAAATACTGCCAACTTCAGATAAATAAACAAACGCCTACTATGCGCTCAAACTTTCTTGAACCGACTATATGCAAAATTCGTTGCCAACTCAAGAAATCTGGAGAACTATAGCATCTGGAAGAAAACTGATATTATGTGCGTGAAGTTATCCCAACACTTTTGGATTTTCGAAAAAAATTGTTCTGCTGAGGCACACTAAGTTTGTACTAGTTTGTACCGTTCAGTTTTTTCTCTTGATTCCATGTGCTTCTCGAGATATTCCAAAAAACCAAAAAATTGTCCAGCCCAGCACTTTTTGAAAAATTGGATTCCAATGACTGTTTTTGTAGCCAGATTATAGAACTTACGATTGTTCATAATCATATTTTTTGTCGATTCGCAAAATGTCAGATGGAAATTCGATTATGGAGAAATCCAAATATTTGAGTTTTTCGTTATGTTAGCAAGTTCAAACTTCACTGAAATTATTCCTATCGCATGTATCGTAGAATCGATTTGATAATAATAATAGTCTTTATTTCAAATCACTTTATGCTACAATTTGAACACAAAAAGAAATGAAATAGTGTCACTCACTGAAGATCTCAGTTTTCCACACCAAAATCCTTCAATGTGTATGGTTCCACATCAATCAATATTTTGTACAGTTTATCCTGGTCCTATTGATCATTTTCCATCTTCTCAGTTTTTTTCCAATCTCGAAATGCGGTCTGCGATATGAGACCAGTTTGGTGCCAACTTGTTATTATGAAGCTGTTTCAAAGAAAGTGCACAGTTTTTCTTATTTCGTAATCTAATTAATTCAAGAACAATGGTGTTTTTTTTAAATTGCTTAAGTATAACAAGTTCGCATCAAACTGGTCTCATATCGCAGACAGCATTAGAAGAAAAATTTGTGCCAGAATACTGATTTTCTGACACATGTGACTATATTTATTCCAATTTGAAATTTTGAATTTATGGCAATTTGAAATTGCCAACATCACAAAAACTCCAATATCTCGAAAAAAGGGTAATTTCAAATAACCCAACGAAATAAAACCCTCTTCTTTCAACAAATAGAAGACTTACGATCTATAGACGTTGAAATACAAGATATTTATGGTTTATTTCGTGTAAACAATACAAAACTTATAAAAACATTCAGAACGATTCTACAAAGAAACAAAAATGAACTCAGACAGTCAAAAACTTGAGAGATATAAACAATTATGGAAGAGTTCAATCCTTCATATCTCTTCATATTTTTAAACCTATAAATACTTCCTACCGATAATTACAAACTAAATAAGTACTTATTGATTATTTTTACAATAGTCGGAAAAGGAATCGAGAAAGTATTGCTAGGGAAATATCTTTGATAGTTACGTTCATTCTTATTAGAATTGATTTGTTGAAATATATTGATTTGAATTATAATATTAATGAATATAATGAATTGAAAATAATTTGATCACATTATTTTAGTCTTTCAACAGTTCACTTTACAGGATGTGAAAATGGGCTCATTCTTCATTTTTATTTCATCCCTGTTCGAAATAAATAACGGAGTACTTGAGTGCAGCTCCTGAACAGTTAGGTACGTTTGCAAGGAATCAAGTTACAATTAAAACAATAATCTGAGTCGAAATGAACTACAAACTTAGTTTATGTTTTTCAATTCTCCCAATTTTGCCGGTGATGTGTGTAGATTTTTATATTTAAGTCGAATTAATATTTGTGGAAAAGCAACAACTGAAAAGAACAGAAATATATACAATTTCAAAGTTTTAAGAAAATCCAATCGGAATGAAGTAAACTAGCAACAACTTGATTCTAATATGTCCATATTAACAATTTCTTACAAACTGCACATATTAATATCAAAGATATTTCTGAAACTGATATACATAATTTTACTTCCTCGCTTCACCGTATTGAATAATAAATTAAAAGAAACTATCATTCTACCGTGTTCGTTAATTAACAACATATATAATTCAGGAAAAATAAGTGAAATAATGATAGTCTAACGCCTAGGCTCTGCTGATTTGCGCTTATTTTTCGTATGATGAGGTAATTGTACGCAACTGTGCTTCAGTTCTTTACACTTTTCACAAAGTTCCGCAGGATGTGC
Organism: Propylea japonica; assembly: GCA_013421045.1. Lineage (NCBI taxonomy): Eukaryota > Metazoa > Arthropoda > Insecta > Coleoptera > Coccinellidae > Propylea > Propylea japonica. The sequence goes on from CM024239.1 coordinate 48,496,945, forward strand.
TTTCGCTGACTTTTTAGAGCGACGACGTTTCTGCAGTGGTCTCTGTGAATTAATGTTCCAATTAGTACATTACAGAAAAAATAATTAAAATTTTACAATGATGAAATGAGCATGGAAGTGAATGCAGAACTATGCAAATAAACATCTCGGACTAAGTAAGAAAGTAAAAGCATTTATTTCAGAATGAATTATTGTATTGAGAAAAGGCATGTACGCTTGATTCCCGCTTCATTTAGTGTATTTTATTAACTTTTGCCATTTCGTTCATGATTCATTATCAATTCTCTTCTGAGAATTGAAGAGATAAGAGTTAGCACCCCAATTGAAGCTACTTTTTAGGTGAGTTACCAAAAAAATTTTAAATAAGGTAGTAATGTAGAAAGAAGATTATACAAACATCATATACATACTGGGAAACGGGAAAAGTGAACGATAAATAAAGTACCTCTAGGTGTTTCCGAAATACTATAGTAAATGAATCTTACAAGTTTCATTACAAATATACGGTTGTCTCAACAATTAGGCCGATTTCTTCGATTGGCCATAACTTACAAAGCACGCATTTTCATGATCTTCGGTACGAACAATATACAAACATTGTATTTGCCTTCGAATCCACAAAAATCAGCCTAGATTTTCGAATTTTTAAAATATGGTTCAATGTTTTGTGAGAACAAAAAATTTAATCGAACTATGTACTTTTCATTCATTTTTAATTGCAGGTTTATTGCATTTCATGCATATAATATGTATTGGATGGTTTCTACTTAATACATTAAATAAAAAATGTGCATTATCTGTATCAATTGTAATCCTAGAGTCGAGTCAGAAGTGCAGGCTCAGATTTGAAAACATAAAAAAAAATAATAGATACCTACATAGTTTGTGTCTAAAATATATTGGGATCCAGACCTGGATTTTACACCATACTTAAGGCTCATGAAAGCACGACCATGAGTATTCAAACAATATGGCATATACGATGTAAGCAGAGAATAATTTTAATCGATAAAAATCAATCTAATCTCGTCCACACCTAAAATCCAGTGAAAGAACTCGATGATCACTGATATGAACCTCATACACCTCTGCGTTGTAGTACATTAATTCAGAATTTGTTAAGATATAATCTACTTTTGAAATGGATGTATATCCCGAACAATCTGTGAATACTCTAGTAGGTTCACTAGATGTCACCTTAAGATGGAAGCATTCTAGTAAATCTACAAGTAATTTGTGATTTTTACAATTCTCTTTCAAAAAATCAATGTTCAAATCTCCACAAAGGGTAATTTTATCTAACGCACTGTAACAAAAAAACAATGCTGCAGACAGTCTATCTAGAAAATTTTCAAAGTTACCTGAACCAGGTCGGTAAACACTCGTAACGCCTAATTTGGTATTATGCACTACCACTATAGTCCCACTTATTTCACAGACCATTTCTTCAGAAAATCGCGACACATTCATACCTTTTACTTGCACTCCAGACTTAACGTAGATCATTGAACCACCGTGCGCTCTATTGCGGCGGCAGTAATAATCAGCTTGAAAGTAACCCGAGATGATCATGTTTTGCACATTTTCCGAGTTACATAAACAATACAACTAAATTCTTCCATGTCAATATTAATAGTTCTACGAATGACCGCCGTGGCGCTGCATTCTTATGCAGACGTCTATTGGGGCTCATCAGCATGAATAATAGCTCTGTATACCTAATACGAGGCATTCAATCAGCGTTTTTGATAAAGTTTGTGGGATGTTCTTTCGTTTGAATCTATCTTTCTTCATATACAATACATTACTATGGTGAATATTCTCTGGAACTTTGCAGCTGCTTGAAACTGGATATAAGATTTTGGGAGTTGGCTGCCGAAAACATGTTTTGAGAAGCACAAATTTATGCTGTAACTTTAACATTTTGATCATAAATTTGTTCATTTTAAACCATGTTTTCGCCACTCAACCTTCATAATGACATCCAGTAAAGTAAACATCCTTACTCTGAGACTCCAATATCCAATATTTGCCCATGACGAAGTCAATGGTATAAAGGCTTGTTCGCACTACGCTATACTATATTTCACGAGAGTATGAAGTGAGTAAAACTGTAGCCCCTTCTTCTCCATAGAACATTCGATCGTTGTCGTTCAAACCCGTACGCGATCGGAATGAGTCAGAGGTTAATTGATCTAGTATAAGGGAGATAGATGCATAAATAAATAAACTTTTTAATTTTTTTTATTTATCTATGGATAGATGCATACTCTGCCGCGTTCACGATAGAGAGGTCGTGGCGATAGGAGGGACTAAGAGATTTCTTCACTTCATAATCTCCTGAAATGGACAATAAACATCACCAAGAATTTAGTCGAGTTGAGTGATTGGATGAACATGAGCTATTAAATTAAGCGCTACTCGACGAAACTACTATAGCTATAGTCCATTTCAGGAGAGTATGAAGTGAAGGATTCTCTTAGCGCCTCCTATCGCTACGACCTCTCTACCGTGAACGCGGCAGATCTATCAAGCGTCCTACAGACGATCAACTTAGTTGACGACTATGTTGTCAACTAGGTTGTACACCTTATGAAAATGAAAATAGCGCTTGTCAACCAAGTTGAAAACATCATATTAGCAGTGATTTCCGTCGAGTGTAATAGTCAGCTGATTCGGAGGAATTATCGAAAATGGAAAATAGAAATGGAAATCGTTATTATAAACGAGATATGCGACGATCAGGTCCAGTACACTCCTAAGAAGAGGAGAATTTGGACGAAGGAGTGGTACCAAAATCGGTCTCAATTTTAGCATTCCGATTTAATGAAAAAACTTTTCGAATTTTGAGCCGAAATGGTCTCAAACGATAGGGCTCGACTCACTGATGACGAAACCGTGCCGTTAGCACGATACCTTTCGATGGGATTGCCCTAGAGACTTGAGTTTTTTAGGGTGAATTCGGTTTTCAAATACCGCGGTTAAGTTCGTTAACCAGCCAACTCCTACAGGTTGTTCCATAAAATATGGCCATTCAAAATTTTTGTTCCTCAATATCTCAGACAAAACGAACCCAATCGAAATGAAATTTTGCGGCCATATGCAAGAACCAAACAAAATACAATTGGAATATTGAAAGGAAGAATCTTCATATTTTCCGAGATATCCGATTCGGGTGAAATTCATTTTGTGAAAGGGTATAGCCGGGTTTCAATGGTAAATCTGCCCCCGCGGCCTTTTCGATTCATATTGAGGGGATCGATTAGGCATTGTATGAAAATAATTCAGCCAACTTTTCAGCTTTTTATCTCTAGCCATTTTTGAGATTTCTGTGAAAAACACTTTTTTCGATTTTATTTTTTTCTCTTGTGATATCCAAAATTTTCGAATGGTGATTTTTTCTGTCGATTCTTTGCTATTGAAGGAATAGACGTATAATTTTTTTATGAATTTCAGCTGCAAAATCTATTTTTAGGAAAAAAAATAAAGTTTTTGTCATTTGTTTTTCGGTGTTCTTAAAAAGTGTCCACCGCCATTTTTTGACATAAAATGTCTTCTTTGGCACTTTATACCCTGGAATTTTTTCACATTTTTAAAATTGGTGGAACATTTTGAAATAAAATTAAAACTGTTTGAATTTTAGGATTCAACAGATATCCATCTTTCAGCTGCAAAATCTATTTTTAGGAAAAAAAATAAAGTTTTTGTCATTTGTTTTTCGGTGTTCTTGAAAAGTGTCCACCGCCATTTTTATACATAAAATGTCTTCTTTGGCCCTTTATACCCTGGAATTTTTTCACATTTTTAAAATTGGTGGAACATTTTGAAATAAAATTAAAACTGTTTGAATTTAAGGATTCAACAGATATCCATCAAATTTTGGTACCGTTGTATTCATATTGGCTTCCTGAACAATATTAGTGAAAAAACAATTGGAGATCTGTTTTAGTTTGGGAGATATGGGCCCCCAAAATCTGAAAAATATTTCACCTGAAAGTCACTTTTCTCACTACAGAAACACTGAATTACCGCTTTATTAAGTTTCAAGCCTCTCTGAACATTTCAACATGAAGATTTGATTCATTTTATTTCAGATATATCCAATAATTGTTGCAAAAACATCGAAAAAATTCTAGGGAAAGCCCGCCGTTCCTTATGGTAAGTTTGGCACTACCGCGTCTTTCAGCAAGTGCCATTAGGAAATGATAGCGGGATTTACCGGTATGCATCGTGTCATATTCGCGCGAAATAATTCGCGGTAGTGCCAAACTTACCATAAAAAACGGCGGGCTTTCCCTAGAATTTTTTCGATGTTTTTGCAATAATTATTGGATATATCTGAAATAAAATGAATCAAATCTTCATGTTGAAATGTTCAGAGAGGCTTTGAACTTAATAAAGCGGTAATCCAGTGTTTCTGTAGTGAGAAAAGTGACTTTCAAGTGAAATATTTTTCGGACTTAAGGGCCCATATCTCCCAAACTAAAACAGATCGCCAATTGTTTTTTTCACTAATATTGTTCAGGAAGCCAATATGAATACAACGGTACCCGAGAGAATCGCATCATCAGAACCATATAATTTAATTTATTTCTGATCATCGATTTTTAACATATTTCATTCCCTGAATAATTCCCAGAATATAATTCCGTTAGAGATTGTGCATTCATTTACTTAGCATGGATCTCAAGTCCTACGCATAATTTTGATGTAGTAGCGTTATTGCTCCACCAATGAACGAGTGCTCAAAGGCCTCTGCCTATGTATTTCTTTATATATCACGGATTTACTTTCCATAATTCGGGTTGATCTTTTAAACAATCGAAGAAATTCACCCAAACTTGAATGTTTGGAATATGGCTCATATTGTCTGGTTAAATTACTACCTTTCCTCAAATACGTACGACGAATAATGAAGAGGCTGTGCGATCTTCACTCTACATAATATGCAAAACACCAACTGGTGTTGTTGTCAACTTAGTTGATGAATACTCCACAGACGCTAATTAGCTACTTAGCTACGTTGTGCAAACAAGCCTTAAGAAACTGGAATTCCTACTTACTTGCATATGAGGATAAACATTGATATGACATTGCATACATTCTTGACCTTTGTTAGCCCAAGAATTTCCGGATGTCCAGACTTTTTCGCATTTTGGACATTTATATTCGCCAAAAGTTCGGTAACGTCCTTGGTAAGGAGTTTTGCCCTGTTTTTTGGGTTGCACCTACAAAAATCAGAATATTACAGTATTGTACAGGGTGGTCAGAATTGGTGATTCCTGACCTATAATTCATTTTCCCTAAGAAAAAGAGAAAAAGAATGGTACATTGCGGTGATTTTTTCTCGAGAAACTCATTATTCCGTCAACCGCATTGCTCTATCGTCTTTTAGTCTCGAGTTGTAAGCCAAAATTAACATTTAGGCAATTTCAACTTTGCTCATCTCTATCTTGTTTGTGCTATAAACTTGAAACGAAAACATTATACAGGCCCTTTTTGTATAGGAATCCAGTGACTATCCAGTCTAATTTTTGCTGAGGGGTTTTCTCCCGGATTTATTACATGTAACTTCGTTTTTCTCATGGAAATAATAATTTATTTTTACTCAAAAACGATCACCGTTTTTTCTCTTTTCAAAAATATATAGCATGTCATATTTCGCCGTTAGATCAGTGGCCTGTTTCCAGATTTTGTTGCCAAATATTTTTCTGCTTACCTTTATTAGTTATTTATTTTATTTTACTTTTCTTCTGAGAAAATGAATTTGTTTCATAATTTTCACGCGCACTGTATTTGTCGCAGTGAATTTTTAGTTACAAACCAGCATTACGGGGCCAAAATATTCATTTTTGAACGCTCATTCGACTTAAACGAGTGCTATATCGTTTAGCCCAAATATCTGTTATTTTCGAATTTTGAGCCGAAAATGGTCTCAAACGATAGGGTTCGACTGCCTGATAAAGAATCCGTGGTCGAACTCAATTCTGTCCGCGGAGCCGCGGATCCCAAATTCCTCGATTAACTTTGTTCACCAGCCAAATCGTACAGGGTGTTCCATAAAATGTGGTCATTGGAAATTTTTTTTCCTCAATATCTCAGACAAAACGAAACCAATCGAAATGAAATGTTGCAGACACATTCAAGATGCTCATAATAAGCCTCATTCAACATTTCGTAGTCATAGTGTTAACAAAACAATAGAAAATTCGATTGGAATATTGAATAGAAGAACCTTTGAATTTTCATAACAAATCATCCGATTCGAATTTATTTTGTGAATGAAGATTGGTATACTGAATGTTCATACAATATTCAATGGGAATATTGAAAAGAAGAATCTCCATATTTCCATAATATATGGAGGATATCCGAATTCGAGTGAAATTTATTTTGTGTATGACGAATGATATATTGAATGTTCATGTAAAATTTCTAGAGGATCGCATCATCAGAACCATAGAATTTAATTTTTTATTTGTCAAGTTTTTAGGTACATATTTCCCTTGTTTATGTATAGTCCATTCACGAAAGGTTGAGCCGTCGGTTGGCCATGGAAATTTCGCATATTCCACTGTGTATATTAAAATTTTAGGTTATGTTCTTTATTCTCCTGTCAGATTGATACGCAATGTTGTCAATATTGCATAGAGTTGTCTGACAACTCGTAAGCTTGTCGGACGAGGCCGGTTACATTCGGCAACATTGACTTTATTTTACTCTATGACAGCAAATACTGCCAACTTCGGATAAATAAAGAAACGCCTACTATGTGCTCAACCTTTCGTGAACGGACTATAACTCTAGTTGTCCAATGAAGTGTAGTTCGGGGAGTTAGCTCACAGAGAGAGCTTTGGTTTAGATATGCCCATTCATACATTCAATTTGAATTTTACTACGAATTCATTGCGCGCGAATTAAGAAAGTCAAATGTTGCTAAATAGTGTAGACGAAGATGGGGATATATAAAAAAGAAGAAGCAAATAGTGAAGTTGACCAAAACTCCCTCTGTGAGCTAACTCCCGAACTACACTTCATTGGACAACTAGAGTTACATAAACAAGGATATTTCAATTTTTGAATAATTTCAGTCATAGACAGATGAAGACTTGAGAAAATAAGAAAATCAAAGATTATAGAGTATTATATTATATATTATACTATATAGGTAATGATAATATAATTATCTTATATATTATACTATATAATCTTTGGAGAATTTTCAAAGGTAAACATGAAAGCGTTAAAATCTTTTCGATGCGATTTTTCATCAATTAATGTCAGGGAGCATTCATGTAATCACCCTATAAAGATGGATTCACTTATGAAGATAATTCAACACGAATAGCTCTTCATAACCGAGATCATACAAAAATTTTGAAAAAGGTTCAACTACTTACTCGAGTGCGTGAAAAGTATGGAAATTACATGCTAAATACATCATGTGACTTACCAATTCTGTAACTTTCTTTTCTGGCATTTTCTCCAGCAATCACCGATCTGCGTTTCGATATTTCCAACTAATAATAATTTAGTAAACACAGCATGAACTCATGTATTTCTATTAGTGTTCTCCCAAGGTTAGATAGATAATGCAGTAGCTACATTAGAAATCGGATGTAATATGCATTCATGTCATTTCTGTAATTCATAGAATCCTATCAGAGAATAATACAATATTATAATCTACAATATACCTAGATAAGTTGAATAATTATTCTGAGATGAAAATCAATGTGTCACCTTTCAATATTTTGGGATCAGTTATTTGTTATTTGACGCATCACTTCACTGAGCAAAACTGGTACATTCAAAATTTGAAAAACGCAGAAATTTGCATAGAATGTAGAATATTGGCTTGGTACATTCACCGAGCACAGACGAGTATACACGAAATGTTTAGGTAATCATTAATGAACATTTCTATGTGAGCAACTTTTAGCCTGATGAAGGCGTCACATTCATCCATCTACTAAGATAATATACCTATTCGTTCGATAATCTGAGCGTTGCAATTTTGCGAGATGTAATCAATACAACGTCAAAACAATAATCTGCTGAGTCTAGCACATTACACATAGCAACGTAATAACATTATTATTTTGACTGTTTCCATTATTTTGTATTGTGTTATTTGATGTAACGGCAATCATGATTTATACACTAATACAGGGTGTTACATAAAAGTATGTCACAACTTAAGGGAATGAATCTACGTATAATTTCAAGAGAAAAAGTTGATATAAACATGGGTCCCCAAAGGCTTCGTTACGGAGCTACAGGCTGTTGAAATTTCCGATCTGCAGTTTTTGGGATATTCAGTCCAAATTTTGATTGCGAGCTATTTTCAACAGTCTCCATCATTGCACTGAATCTCAACTAGAATCTACAGAGTGTTTTCTTTTCCGGGGCCATGCCTCCTTTTTCCCTCCCAAACTTTTTTGCGGTATGCCACTGGTCAGCGTAAAATCAATTTTTGATACTTTCGTTCAATTTAAAAACTTTTTTGAATCCTGTAATTTTTTTGTATCTCTAACCGTTTTCGAGTAAAAAATTATTCAACGATTGTATGTTATTCGCTAAATTAAAAAAAATAATACATAGAAATACTCGATAGGTATGCCCAAAATTTGCTTTCATTTTAATAGCTCGTCATCTGAGACTCAACTTGAGCTTATTCAATATCAACATACACTCGTTCAATAATTTTTCGCTAATAGTTAGAGATACGAAAAAATTACGGGAGTCAAAAAAAATTCCAAATTGAACGAAGACAGCAAAAAAGTTAGAGAGGGAAAAAGGAGACTTGGCTCCGGAAAAGAAAACACCCAGTAGATTCTAGTTAAGATTCAGGACGTGCAATGATGAAAACTGTTGAAAATAGCTCGCATTCCAAATTTTGACTGAATATCTCAAAAACTGCAGGAGTTCTGAAGAAAAAAACCAATTTTTTTCTTTAAATTTCAAAACCCTGTAGCTCCGTAACGAAGCTTTTACGGACCCATGTTTATATAGACTTTTTTTCTTGAAATTATACCTAGATTCGTCTCCTCAAGTTGTGACATACTATTATGTAACACCCTGTATATTCAGGGTTTTTCCAGTACAGAGCAGTCAAAGTTGTTTTGATACTTAAATACTTTTTGAAAAGTAAACTTGAGTTTAATTATTTCAAGTCTTCGAATATTAAGCGTGCTTGTCCACATTGGAAAAATGATACCTAAATCAATTTTGAATATTCTGAGATCTATTGGTTTCATTCTATTCAATTATAAATTCAAATTTTTTGTCCAAATCAAAAATCTATCTTGAAAATTTCAAGTTGAATTCATGAATCATTAGAATGAAACGCATAGTCCAGTATTTGTGCTTAAAAGAACCCCTAGCAGGAAAGTTTTGGGGTAGTTTTGATTTCTTCCATTTTTTATAATTTTGGAGTGCTGAATCCGAATCTGAGGTCTGCTAACATAATTTGGTGACGGAGTATAGAAGAAAATACAAAAAAAGTAAAAATCCCATTCTTGGTCAGTTTTATGCCTATTTCTCGGAAACTATCAATTTTTCATGAAATACTGAATGAAAGTACATAAAATTCTCTACAAGTTGAACTATTGAGTTTTTCTTTAAACAAACCATTCTGTCTCAAAGTGAAGTTGAAAATAGGCGTATTTTATCGTTAAAGGCAATTTATTAGTGAATTCTTTCCAATTTTCTACACATAGGGTAAAAGCTATAGTGATTGACACCTTAAGGGCATGGATACTTTCAGTAGGCGAATTCGGTTCCTTATTTACATACTGTAAAACGAATCACGATGGTTATTATTACGGAACTATAGTTGAATGTTGCTATTTTGGTATTACCTTCAAACTTTCAATAAATCGATTGAATACCTATTCGAGGTAGGGTTGCCAACCGTCCTTTATTTCAAAGGACAGTCCTTTATTCTGAACCCATGTCCTTTGCCCTTTTGAAAGGTGTCAAAGGACAACAAAAGTCCTAATATTCAAGTAATGACAATACCACAAACAAAATTTAAAAAATTCCCATACACATATCATGATACGTCATCCAAAACATTCATAAATAAATTTAAAAAGCAAATTAATTTAGTTTATTTTTGAATTGAAATGTTTAACATTTTTATTCTATCTCATATTTGTTTTCAATGACTATGTTTTTTTATATTTTTTGAATGATTTTTTTGGTAAAACTCTGTTTTATCTTGAAGAAACTAAGTAAACCAATTTTTCACACAAAAGACCTGACCTAACCTAAGAGATAACTCATATTTCAAAGCTTTTTATTTACCCCTAAAATTTTCTCTTTTTTTGCTAATCCTTTCCCCGTCCCAGGTTCTCGAATCGTTGATGTCCTTAATTTCAATAGCTCAGAGTTGGCAACCCTAATTCGAGGAGACACTAATTTCGTCGAAATTACATATTTGATAGTCATTGACATACTTCGATAGTAATTGACACCCAGTATGATAGTCATTGACCTACACTCACGCAACTATTAAAATATATAATCACATTTCTGTTCGACAAAAAGTTAGAGCAAGCTTTCACTTGAATTGACTCAGTAAAAATTAATTTGAATAATGGAACCTCGATGTAACAAATCGAAAGGGAATTAACCTAACTAAACCGATGGCTTACCTCTACGAAGTACAAGTCTTATCTTAACACAACACAACTACTCACTCTCAGTACCCTCTCGAACATACTGTCCTTTTTCGCGCTTGCGCACACTGCCCTCCTCGCAGCTGCAAGCAATATATTTTTTTATTGCGGAGTGCTGCGGCTGCGTATTATTGTTGCAGCGTTGCCACTGTGCAATATAATTCTTCATAAGATTATTCACTAAACACTTACGCCATGGCGACAGTGTACCCGAATAGATTTTGCATTGGGCCATTAATAGCTTCTGATTTAATTTGCGATAATCGTAACAGAAATGTTGTCCTCATAAATAAATAAAATTCAACCGAGAATTATCATGATATTTAAATAAAAATTATCGTTCCTTAAATATTAATAAACGTGGCTTCCTACTGGAATGATGATTACAAGAGAAATCTATTCAGACATATCAGGAACACATTATGTACAGGGTGTTCCATGAGTCGTTGGCCATAGCCTTATGGTGAATGCAGGACATCCAGTCCGTTCAGAAAAATTGGTTGTTTAGTATCCTTAGGCAATTAGTTTCCGAGGGACCGGGTGATTTATTACCATTGGCCTAAATTTGCGATAGATAAAAGTTCTGAATGCATGGACCGATTTCGATCAAATGTTATGTGTTTGTTTACTTCAGGAAGATCTTTCCAACAGCTCATGAAATATCGATATTTTTATTGCAGTACCTACTCAAAATATCATGATTTTTCTTTCAAGCCCTAAAATCTATATTTTTCACATTCCTCACAGAAATTTCGTCATTACCATGAAAAACTATATAAGTTATTCTAAGGAATTAAATTTTCACTTTGTATGGCACACTTGCCGCAAGAGAATAGGACCTGGACGAATTCATGCTTAATGTAAGTTTTTCGGAATGCGGTCCTATTTTTATTAATTTGTTGATCATATTTATTGTATTTTGACCGAATTTTGAATAATTTCGAATTATGTTCAAGATTTTCTCATTTTGAAACCTCAGTTAACAAACCCATAAAATTTGACCGAAATCTGTCGATTAATTCGAGAGTTATACCTATCGCAATTCAAGGGCAATGTTCATGAATCACAGAACGCAAAACAATACATTTTTTTCTGAAAGGCCTAGATTACCTAGATTCTCCATTAGGCTATGGCCAACGACTCATGGTACACCCTGTATATCGAAGTCGAAGTATTTAGATCACGACTGGCCAGAATTTTTTTTATTTCAATTATACGATTCTAACCCTGACGAAATTTAAGACAAATTTGCACATAGCTGTCTTAGTTATATCAAGTTTGGCATTATTCGGATCTGTAATTTAATCAATATGAAAAATCAAATAGACGAAGTTTGAATGAGAGTAACTTAGAAACCAATTAACCGATATTGCTTTTTCACGAAGGCATATAACCAACCAGTACTCTCTCTACAGTATTCTTTTTACCCACTTCAAATTCGAATTATGACAGTGCCTTCCTTGTTAATCTCTGTTGAAGTGTGTAAAAAGAACACTAATAAAATTGTATAAGGATATTATACAATGCTAGTAGGTATAGACATGTGAATGTCTCAAATCTACTTTAGAATTTTCTAGCCTCTAACTCGTTCCGTTCGAGAGATTTAGTGGATAGAAATTAGTGCGTTCGCACAGACAACACATTTTTTCAGAATTTCCTTATGGCACGATTTTCATGAAATTTTACAGAAGTGTAAGTTTGCGCGTTATTATATTCTCCTTCAAAATACCAAATCCCGAATTGATCGGAAATGTGGTTCAGGAAATATCGGGAAAAAAAAAAATTTGGAATGTCATTTAATCTTAAGCTACCAGACGGATTCGGCCTGTTAACAAAATCTCCGCGGTATTCGGATTCTAAACTTTTTGTTCCAATTTGTTCTACTTGAACATTTTCAAGCACCACTATAATTTTTCAGTAATTAACATTTCTATTCACACTCAGCACGAACATTTTCAAATTTCGAAAAAATTTTAATGGCAATAATTAGTACCCAATTTGTTCTGTTGAAAAAATCTCAATATCATTTCTAGTTTTTGAGTTATTCGCATTCATTTCTTTTGTGCCAACTTCACACTCTCAGCACCAACATTTTCAAATTTCGAACTAATTTTAATTCCAATAATTAGTTCCCAATTTGTTTCAATGAAATGAATCCGATATCATCAGTAATTTTCGAAATATAGTGTTTCACACACGCGATGTTTGAAGTGAAAATTTAGTGAAAAGCTTCGTTTCCTTTCATTCTTTTTCTGCACCGAACAATAAGTTCCGATTTGTTCTATTGAAACGAGTCCGATATCATTGGTACTTTTTGAAATATTAACAATTTAGTGTTCCACACGCGCGCTCGTTGAAGTTGGCGAAAAGTTGTTAGAACAAATTCCGGAACCAGGCCCAAAAGTTGGTTCCGAATTTGTTCCGCCTAAACCTTTTCAAGCACCATTATGATTTTCAGTAATTATTGGGTGCTGACGTCACAATCATCACACCAATTTCGAAAAAATTTTAGTACCAATAATTAGTACACAATTAGTCTCAATTTGTTCCATTGAAATGAGTCTGAATCGTCTATAATTTTTGAAATTTATTGTTTCGCCCACGCCCTCGTTGAAGTTTGAACTGTGAACTTAGCGAAAAATATCTTTTTTTCTGTGACGGGAAAAAAATGTGACATTTTATATCTCTTGACAGGTCACAAAATATGACTTTTTACGAGATTGCTTTTTTCCCTGTCAAAAAAATGATTCTCTATGTAGCCGGGAAAAAAGTACTCACTTTTTTCCCGGGGAAAAAATTAATTTCGTGAGAAGTTATATTTCTTTCACTATTAAATCGTGTTTTTCTTGTCACAGAAAAAAATAGTGTATTATACACGGGAAAAATAGTAGATTTTAGCTCTCGGTTTTTTGTCTCCCTCCGCTTCGCGTCGGGAAACAATATAACCTCGAGCTAAAATCTAATACTTTTTCCCTTGTATAATAAATAACTATTTCTTTCGCTTTTTTCACACCTGAAAATAAGTCCCAATTAGTTTTCATTCGATCTGTTGTGATTAATCCGACATCATTCGTAATTTTTGAATTATTTACAATTTTGTGTTTTAACACGTAGTTCTCAGAGCGGTCGCCAGACAGAAGGCGTTGGGATGGGCCATTAAACTTCTTACTCTACCACGGCCTTCTAAACCTCTTCTTTAGAAGGCCGTGACTCTACTATATGCGAAATGAGAGACATTGGAAAAGAGTATAATAATTTAGAGAGAGAAGACAAAATTGTGAGAAATTACATTCTAGTCAATCCGCATTTGCTCTTATACATGAAGTAATTTTAAGAATGTACCTGGTCATTAGACCTAATATATATTTTATTTCTAATTTATTTTATATCTTTTTTTGAGTTGAATTATACTTGCATTTATTTTATACACTGCGCAAAAAAATTAACGCACATTCTGAAAATCTCAATTTAATGAAAGTTAACTCTACATTGACTTAATAACTTATTTTTTATGTTCTCTCGGAAGGTTTTGTACGAATCAAGACACATTAAATGGAAGAAAAGTTCAGGATTTCAAAGAAATCTTATGTGGAAGAAGAGAAATAAACAATTTTCAAAATACTGGAATGCTGATAAGTGATTTAATACTTGGTATTTCCACTCCTTGCGTTAATTACAGCTCGGCAACGATAGTTCATACTCAAAATGAGTGATCTTAAAATGTTCTAATCTAATTCCTAAGTCATTAAGAGTAGCTGGATGATTTTCTGAACTTCTCAGCCTTCTATTGAGGTTGTCCCAAACCTGCTCAATCGGATTGAGATCTGGACTTCTTGCTGGCCATTTCATTCGTGAGACTTCAACCTCTTCAAGATACTCTGCCGAAACCAGTAGTATTCAGGAAATTGCACTGAGCATAATGCATATCTTTCCTGTGGACGTCTGTATACAAGGGAACGTCGATCACAATGGTAGAGGCAGAATCTAGACTCATCTGTGAAGAGAACTCTTTCCCAATCAGCCTCTTCCCAACGGATATGCTCTCTCTCAAAATCCAAAGGCGCCCTTCGATGGGCTGGGGTAAGAGCTGGGCCTTTTGCCGCGACACGAGGCCTTAAATCATATAATCTCTGAGGCGATTTCTTATTGTCGGAATGCTAATTTGCACCACATGAGTTCGCTCAAGCTGATTTTGAAGGAGGCGAGAGGTTGCAAACCGTTGTCTCAACGAAAAAACTCTCAAGTAACGCTCTTGAATGGCAGTTCTTACGCGTGGTCTCTCCTGTCCTGGTCTTCGGACATTCATACCTGTCTCACTGAATCGCTGCAACATTCTGGACACACTTATATGGGAAACTCCAAACTTTTCTGCAATTCTTGTGTATGTCCTCCGGCCTTCTTCTCGCAAAACTTCCGCTTGGGCACATTACTTTAGGGTCAAATTGCGTGTTTCGCGTTGCATAGCGATCGAGTGTAGAAAATCAAACGAAAGAAAAACCATTGATCTCTAGAATTAATCGAGTACAACTGATTTCAGAATGGAGCCAAGAAAACATCTGTATTGAACAAAAACGTTGAAAGTGGATAACATATGCATGCATAATTCTGATAAAAAAATTATCATTGAAAACACCTTCAGTTGTAGAATAAATTCTACATATTCCATAATGTGCGTTAATTTTTTTGCGCAGTGTATTTTGTTCATTATTTTTTGTTGATTGTGAAAAATAAAATACGAACTATTTTCGAATTCTTCATAACACTTACTATTTCATCTACAAGAGCGATCCAAACGAAGAGACAAATGGAGGCAATAAATCAACTCATCATGCTTAGCTGAAAATTATGAATACCAATAGAAATTTTGGTAATGCTTTTTTTTATTTTAATGCTAAAGATATGGTTCACAGAAGGTAGAAATGTCAACAACTCTTCCATTTTCAAAAAGAAACTTTCAGTTTTCTATGATTTTGATTAATAGTTCATCGCTTACTGAAAACATTTAATTAACTTTCTTTGAGAGTTAATTATTTCCCTTAAAACTTCTCTTTTTGGAAATGCCACGGTGAAAAAAATTCATTGTGCTTCAGTAGGTATCAACTATTCATCTGATATCTAAATTTTCATTCAAAACGTTTTGAATCTCTTTTGCTCAGTTGCAGGAACGTCCATTAAAATTTAAAGGTCCATTAAACCCTCAATCCTCCATTAGTTCCTTGTAATAATGGAGGATTAAGAGTTTAATGGACCTTTAAATTTTAATGGACGTTCCTGCAACTGACACTAAATCTATTATATCAACTCACTAGAGAATGGGTGCGGCAAATTTCAGAAGCTGAAAGCTCGTTCAAAATATGAATATGAAAATAGTTATTTTTGTATCTAGTGCGCGAAATGCTACTTTGGTGATCGAGAACTGATTTTTTTAACGAGGCGCAGCCGAGTTAAAAAAAATAGTCGAGATCACCAAAGTATTTCGCGCATGAGATGCAAACAAAATTTTTTCTACAAACGCTTAGCTTAATATGAGAAAAAATATTGAACTGGTTTGAACTGTTTTTCCAAATCAAGTAATTAGGTATTATAACTATGGGCAATATATTCTATGTTGAAAGCAACACTCAATGTTAAAGAAAACGTGGATTTCAAGAAATTTACCAAGTTAAAATATAAAAATCCTATCCCCATAGTTTACATGCAGTGTGCGAAGTAAGTATTTCGCACACTACTTCGCGCACGGTGTCATAGTAACGAAGGAAATGAAAAAAAGGGTCACTTCGCATATTCTTGCCAATGCGCGAACCTTGTCATTTTTTGACGTTTGTAGAAAAAAATCTTTTTTCTCCAACCATCAAAAAATGTTGACATTTTTGTACTATTTTCAGGTGCAAAAGTCATACATTTCCTTACCGTACAAAAATTCACTCGTTACTTAGCAACACTTTTAATCCTAGGATTGAAAACGCTACTTTTAATCCTCCGGATTAAAAGTAATGGCATTTGACGTCTACTTGACAATCACTGTCATGATTCTGTGTTCAAATTCATAACCAAATTATGAACGATTTTTCACTAAAACCAATTTTATTGTAATTTTGACTTGGTTGGAGAAAAAATAGTATATATTATTTTTCTCCAACCATCAAAAAATATTGACTTTTTTGTACTATTTTCAGGTGCAAAAGTCATAAATTCCCTTACCGTACAAAAATTTGCTCGTTGCTTAGCAACACTTTTAATCCTAGGATTAAAAACGCTACTTATTAAAAGTAAATGCCTTTGAAGTCTACTTGACAATCGCTGTCATGATTCTGTGTTCAAATTCATAACCAAATTATGAACGATTTTTCACTAAAACCAATTTTATTGTAATTTTGACTTGGTTGGAGAAAAAATAGTATATATTATTCGGACTAAAAGTGCCTATTTTAACTCGCAATTTTGCATTCGCTCGGCTGCGCCTCGCAACTGCAAATATTGCTCGTAAAAAAAAGATGCACTTTTAATCCTTATAATATAATATACTATTTTCTGTGACGGGAAAAAAATGTGACATTTTATATCTCTTGACAGGTCACAAAATATGACTTTTTACGAAATTACTTTTTTCCCTGTCAAAAAAATGATTCTCTATGTAGCCGGGAAAAAAGTACTCACTTTTTTCCCGGGTCAAAAAAGTAGGTAATTTCGTGGAGAGTTATATTTCTTTCACGATTAAATGGTGGTTTTTCCTGTCACAGAAAAAAATAGTGTATTATGCACGGGAAAAATATTAGATTTTAGCTCTCGGCTTTTTGTCTCCCTCCGCTTCGCGTCTGGACACAACACAACCTCGAGCTAAAATTTAATACTTTTTCCCTTGTATAATAAATAACTATTATTCACTAGCCTTCTTGAATGGACCATTTCTGAAAAATAGTGTTGAAATTGAAAAAAAAACGGTTTTAATTATGGCTTTCTGATTAAATAAAATACCTTACTCTTGAGATTGATTTTATGAATTTTCTTTGAACGACCATGGTTTCCGCTTAAATCACACGCACATAAATGTATTTCCAAAAATGTACCATGGTAGGTTTTCA
This sequence comes from Propylea japonica, assembly GCA_013421045.1. Lineage (NCBI taxonomy): Eukaryota > Metazoa > Arthropoda > Insecta > Coleoptera > Coccinellidae > Propylea > Propylea japonica. The sequence goes on from CM024239.1 coordinate 48,514,712, forward strand.
TCAGAAGATTTGATTTACCTCGAAACCAGTAGACTTTGGACTTTTAGAGCATATCACCTGGAGTACCATTTTGTTTAAAATAAATCGGCGAAACAAATGGGCCCCTCAAAAACGTACTTCTTCAATCGGCGACATAAAAAAAAATATTTTAATTTTAATTTTAATTGAAACTTCAAACTTCAAACTTCGAATATTCCTCACAAAACATAGCTTATTATGATTAGAAAATGCGCACTGAAGGTTTTTTCCGGAGCCATAAAAGGTTCCCAAAAACCATTTTTTTCACAATTCAATACCCTATATCTGACAAAAAAAAACTTATTTGCATATTCTGAAAGGAGCTTTACCTCCTGAAATCCTACTTGTCGTGAATAATTTTAACCCATTTGCCTATTATTCTAAGTCCAATGTTTACGACATAATTATGGAATTGCTTTGAAGACGCCGCTGCCAATAAGATCGAAGAGAGTTGAATTTGAATTACGCATTGGTTTTCAAAATAGAATTCGTGTGAAACACAAAATTGAAAATAATTCAAAAATTACGAATGATAGCTGATTCATTACAACAGAATAAATTAAAACTAATTAGGTACTTATTATTGGGTGTGAAAAAAGCGAAAGATAAAAATACTTTTCGCTAGGTTCACAGTTCGAACTTACCCTTTATAGGGCAAAAGAGTGGGACTTGGAATATCATCCTGAAACTTTGTGGAAATATTGCGATAGGTCCATAGTTATTCAAAGTGTATTCATTTTTTTTCGATATAGTCCCAAACTCAAAATTTTGGGTGGGACATATTTGTCCCAGTGACCATTACAGGCATCATTTTTACCTTGAAGTACATAGGGACAATGATGTCCCACCAATTAAATAACCTGAAATATTTGATTATTTTCGAACGAAGAACAGAGGAATGATAATTATAACTGATAAGTAATGAAATAATAAAAAAAAATTATCCTAAAATTTTTATTAAAGAATAAACAAGAAATAAACGATTTCATGAAAGCAACAGAAATAAAATTCTTATCATTTTTTGAAAATAAAATTAAAGGACCCCGCACATTTTGTATGGGAATTGGCTCCCGGTGGATTTGGCTGAAAATTTGATATGATGTTCTACTAACCCTTCTGATCAAATGTCTAAACAGTCACAAAGCTGAAAAATGCATACTTCTAGGAGTTTTTAGCGATTTTTTGTATCCATTATGGCTAACGTATTATGGGAATTGGCTCCCGGTGGATTTGGCTGAAAATTTGATATGATGTTCTACTAATCCTTCTGATCAAATGTCCAAACAGTCACGAAACTGAAAAATGCATACTTCTAGGAGTTTTAAGCGATTTTTGGTATCCATTATGGCTTACGTATTACCGTTCACACAGAAATGTTTGAAAATATTTCGAATTGACAGAATCTGCTTTCAATAATCACGAAATATTCTCAAACATTTCTGTGTGAACGGTAATACGTAAGCCATAATGGATACCAAAAATCGCTAAAAACTCCTAGAAGTATGCATTTTTCAGCTTCGTGACTGAAGAGACATTTGATCAGAAGTACATATTAGTAGAACATCATATCAAATTTTCAGCCAAATCCACGGGGAGCCAATTCTCCTTTATAAATAATAATGAATATTCTTATAAAATCACACAAATAAACATCTGACTTAATAAAGAAACGAAAATTATATAATATTATAATAATATATGAAACTATGGCAATGTGAATGTCCTAGTTTCCAAAGACCAGCATCGTCCGCGTCGGAATTACCCCCAATATCTATCATTTTCTTCAGCAAACTCATTCAAAAAATTTTCCAATAAGATTCATTGTACCGATCCCAACGTCTTCATAATCATAATTATGAAAAGAAGAACAGTGGTCACAATCATTTTTTAACTAAACTTAATTCCACTTCCACATATCGCAATTATTCAGAAGAGACACCGCACAGAAAGATTCATAGTATAGAATTCATGTAAATCGAAAAACAACAATAAAACTGGCTTAAAAGGAGTTTCCTATGAGCATTGGGACAAATATGTCCCACCTGGGCAGTTTTAACGCCACCTATCAAGCGACAATCGAATCGAATCAAAATTAGTAGTAAGGATCTGCTGTAGAACGTCCTACACATACGTTAATACGAATTAATGCACTATAAAGGGTTTTGAACGGGGGCGTGTGTGAAACACTTAATTGTTTATATTTCAAAACTTACTGATGAAATCAGGCACATTTCAATAACGGAACAAATTGGAACTAATTGGGTACTAATTAATAGTACTAAAATTTTCCCGAAATTTGAAAATGTGTGATGAGTGTAACGTCAGCACCCAAAAATAGAAATGCGAATTACTGAAAAACTATAATGGTGCTTGAAAAGGTTTAGGCGGAACAAATTGGAACAAATTGGGAACCAATTTTTGGGCCTGGTTCCGGAATTTTTTCTAGCAACTTTTCGCTAACTTCACACTTCAACGAGCGCGTGTGTTTCTGATGATATCAGATTCATTTCAACGGAACAAATGGGGTACTAATCATTGGAATTAAAATGTTGGAGCTGAGTGTGAAGTTGGCACAAAATAAATGAATGCGGCGAATAACTCAAAAACTAAAAATGATATTGAGTTTTTTTCAACAGAAAAAATTGGAACAAATTTGGTACTAATTATTGCCACTAAAATTTTTTCGAAATTTGAAAATGTTGATGCTGAGTGTGGAGTTGGCACCAAATAATAGAAATGCTAATTAAAAAAAAACTATAGTGGTGCTTGAAAAGGTTTTAGTAGAACAAATGGGAACAAATTGGGTACTAAATATTGGCACATGATAAAATTTCCCTTTACATTAGGTTGGAGTTGTATTTTTTGAAAGCTTTAAAATCAGTCTGAAAATTATAACTAAAAATAAGAAGTTTTCTTCAACTTTTCATATGGGTTGAAAGAATGTTGTTTAACCCGGCGGCAGTGTGGTGGGGAATCACATACCCCAGTCGTTTTAAAATTGTCGCAATTTAGTTAAATTCACTGGCGTATATAGGGGGGGGCAGGGGGCCCTGCACCCGAAAATATTTTCTATATACGCCACTGGTTAAATTTATATTTGTACCTTCAAATCTATACTTGCTATGCCCATTTCAGTAGCTGTTTTCATGTTGAGGTCGATAAGTGCCTAGATTTTCTTGATCAAAGTGCTCTGGGGTATCATATACCCCACCATACTGGTGAGTGTGTATAAAAATAAAAATGTATTCAAAAAATTGTGTTGTGGGTTTTGTTTTTCATTAATATTGTCAAAACTTCATCATGTGTACAATTAAACCTAGAAAACAAATATCGAGTTTTTTCACTTTCTATAATGCTACAAAAAGTGGCGATGATGTTGTTGACGAATTATGGGCATCTTACGATGTATCCCGAAATAATAGCAAGAGATGGACATTGACAATATTTTATGCTCTCCTAAATTATGCTGGTATAAATGCAAGGGTGATTTTTTCGGGTAAACTATAACAATGTCAAGATGAAGAGAGAATTCCAAGAGAATTACAAGCGCCTAGGCGAGAAGATCGGAAGGATAATGAAGAACCACCTGGGTAAAGACAAAAAATGTCTGCCAGACGTGAAATTTGCCCAAGAAGAAAGGATCGGAAAACACCTAGAAGCAATTTGTCTGGAACATTTTATGGTGTATTGCGATAGCTGTAACTTGACAAATAATGAATGAAATCAATTCTGTTTTTTTATTTTAATATTTCATCTTTTTTATTCACAAGAAATCACTTCTTAATGCTGTTTTCTTCCTGAGTATTATGCTATAATAATATCAAAAATAGGTATATGTACCTATATTTTTTTTGAAAAAAACATAATAACATAATAAACATATTTTCAACAAATTGCAAATGAATACTTTTTTCTGAATATATCATTTCCAATTAAATGAATCTTGAAATGTTCCAAAAGCATAAAAAGATTTGTTTTTGTTGTTTCGCATTTGGGGTATGTGATACCCCACAACCCCACCACACTTGTCTTGTGTGAAAAACATTGCACACTGCCGCCGGGTTGAGGCGAACTCCCTCCTTAAACAATGATAATTAATAGCTATCATTATAGGTACCCTCGTTGGTTGCATAATATACATACTATTGTTTATGAACTATAGTCCATTCACGAAAGGTTGAGCCGTCGGTTGGCCATGGAAATTTGGCATATTCCACTGTGTATATTAAAATTTTAGGTTATGTTCTTTATTTCCTTGTCAGATTGATACGCAATGTTGTCAATATTGCATAGAGTTGTCTGATAACTCGCAAGCTCGAGTACATTCGGCAACGTTGACTTTATTTTACGTTATGACAGCAAATACTGCCAACTTCAGATAAATAAAGAAACGCCTACTATGCGCCCAACCTTTCGTGAACGGACTATAGTCGTTATTTTCAGCTAGATGCATAGACAGAATCAAAGATATTTTACAAATTTGTAAAATATCTTTGGACAGAATGAATAAAAATTTTATTTCGTCGTCTATGGCTAGGTTAAATTTGTGTTTTAGATGGCTGTCGCTGTGGTTAAGTCATAAAAAATCGGCAAGAACGTATAGACTACAGGTACAGGCCCGTGTTGAAAAAATTATGGGTCATTTGAACCACCAGGTGACCTATCTAAAACGATATAAGAGCATAAAATAATAAGATTCAGCACTATGCCGTCACTTGTAAGCTGTCCAACTGAGTGCAGGTGAGGATTCGAAAGAACAGGTAGAGTGGGTAAATTTTGGTCACATATTTTTGTACGGCATTCTTACCATCGATTGATCCTTGAGAAATAATAAGAAAACGCGTAGCGCCGTAAAAAAATGTGGAGCCACAAAGTCACAATTTTTTTTTATTTTAGACAATTACCTGGGTAAATTTGGTCATTTGATTTTGTACGGCATCTGTGTCATTCTATTTCAATGCTGCTTCTAATCCATTATTCCGCAACGCCGTACAAAAATCATGCGACAAGGGGAAAAAATCAGGGGTTGCAATCCCCTCTCTTTCCGTACTCCAGGGGGTGATTGGATACAATATGAAATAAATTTATTTTGGAAGTATTTTATGCAAAGATAATATTTTTTCATATGCCGTACATTTTCGTTGGTACAAATGGGAAAAAAGAAAAAATCCTTTTATTTGTCCTAATTTTCATAGTCCTTTCGTGATTCTAGATTCCTAGTTAAAAACTATGTTGAATATGGGTTTGTATACTATCCATTTACACCAAAATATAGACATATTGTCACTGATAATTCCAAAATACAACATATTTTTGAGAAGTACCTACTCATGACACTGAAGTTTGCAGTACAAAATCATGCGACAAGGGGGTCTGCTATAACGTCAGTGTCATGAGTACTTCTCAAAAATATGTTGTATTTTGGAATTATCAGTGACAATATGTCTATATTTTGGTATAAATGGATAGTATACAAAACCCATATTCAACATAGTTTCTAATTAGGAACCTAGAATCACGAAAGGACTATGAAAATTAGGACAAATAAAAGGATTTTTTCTTTTTTTCCCATTTGGACCAACAAAAATGTACGGCATATGAAAAAATATTATCTTTGCATAAAATACTTTCAAAATAAATTTATTTCATGTTGTATCAAATCACCCCCTGGACTACGGAAAGAGATTGCAACCCTTGATTTTTTCCCCTTGTCGCATGATTTTTGTACGGCGTTGCGGAATAATGGATTAGAAGCAGCATTGAAATAGAATGACACAAATGCCGTACAAAATCAAATGACCAAATTTACCCAGGTAATTGTCGAAAAAAAAAAAAAATTTTAACTTTGTGGCTCCACATTTTTTTACGGCGCTACGCGTTTTCTTATTATTTTTCACGGATCAATCGATGGTAAGAATGCCGTACAAAAATATGTGACCAAAATTTACCCACTCTACCTGTTCTTTCGAATCCTCACCTGCACTCAGTTGGACAGCTTACAAGTGACGGCATAGTGCTGAATCTTATTATTTTATGCTCTTATAATTATCGTTTTAGATTGGTCACCTGGTGGTTCAAATGACCCATAATTTTTTCAACACGGGCCTGTAGTCTAGTAGACAGAAATCTACGGCAAAGTATTTGCACTAGAAGCAGAAAACTTTAAATTCAAATATTTTATAAAGAAGATTTCATTTTTACCGACAGCTACATGATTACTCACAAAATTCAGATGCCATCTTTGATACAGCGCGTGCGTATATGTCAGATTACTTGGACGTTCAGCATTTTACCGGGACCTGTCATCAAAAAATTGTTGGAAAAAATAGATGTTCAGTGGAAAATTCACCCATTAGTAAAGTGTTAAGTTTGAACAATGTCGAAACCTGAGCAAGTACTCATCATTGAACCTCAGAATGAACTCAAATTCAAAGGTTAGTACCCTTTTTTGGTGATATTGACATAATAAATACCTAGTGAACAATTCCTGTAGGGGATCTTGACTTTTTCAACCCATATTTTCCAATTTAATGAAAATGATTTCGATATCATTTCCAGAAAATCATAATTTCGCACTGCTTAGACCAATCACATTAATAAGTCTGAAGTCTATAAATTGATAGTTTTTCATGCTATTGTTATGTAAATTATTTGATAATTTTTCTATGGGAAATTTCATTAAAGACGTTATATATCTCATCAAATATTCCATATTGATAAATTTTCACTTATATTTTCCTCTCATTCCTCATTCGTCTTTTTAAATCAGAATGATGTCAGTTTTATACTTACAATGATTTTTTTGAAGTGAACTTTGATACAATTGAGGTGTTCCCTCTATAATTAATTTTCCTCCTGATTTTTCCAAGGTAGTATACCATACTTCAAAGTTTCCTTAAGTCTGCCACTTCATGTCCTTGACACCTTTAAAGCAATAACAGGATATGTTGTTGCTTTAATTTCAAATAATCTTTTTCTTTACTTATGGATTGATGATGATTATAAATATATTTAAGTCTTCATTCTCTTATACCTGTAGTTATTTCTATCATGGAGTACTTCACCTAGGTATTTTATTTAGAACCCAAATGTTAATTTACTCAATTCCTCAGTACCTTTATAACAATTTTTTGGGTGGGATTCAAAAAAAAGATAATTTTCAGGTCCATTCAATGTACCTGTTACATCTTACATGAAACTAACAAATCCGTCAGAGACTACAGTTTTTTTCAAGATCAAGACTACAGCTCCTAAAAAATATTGCGTGCGTCCTAATTCAGGAAAACTGATGGCTAAAGAAGTAGCAGAAATTGCAAGTAAGTGTTGTTAGTTTCTTTCTTATCGATGTGCACTCTATAGGGGTTCTCTGAAACTTACTCGATGACTAACCTGAATTGAATATTGATAGCAAATGAACTGTTCATCTGTCAATATTTTACCCTGGTTAGTCATCGAGTAAGCTTCCGAAAACCCCTTGTTATACTTAACTAAATGAAAGTTATGAATTTTGCAAATATTTACTGTAGGATTTTATTTAGAAAAAAGTGACCTAAAGCATTCACTACTTCCTCAAAGTTTAAAAATAATTTGCACTTTCCATAACTATAGTCCCCCTAAAAAATCCGTGGTTGTATTGATAAATTTAAATGATCATCCAAACACAAATACCAGCTGTAACGACCCTTTTTGCTTACCACTTAATTTCACCTTTAAGCTTCAGTTGCTCGAGCGCCAGTTGCGATAGGTTTTACAAGGTCGCAACGCCTTGCCGGATGTCGCACAATAAACCTGAGTAGCCTTTATACAGTTGGAGAAGGGATCTATTGTAATCTAAGGTGTAAGCGATTACTTGAGGGTTGTTTCTAAATGGCAGAGAAGACAAGCAGTAGAGTAAAACACACACAAAACTATATACAATATAATGTAAAACAAAATAACAATTCTATATTATTATTACAGGAATAACAAAAATAAGAAAAATGTGTGGTTCTCCTCTTGAGCTGTAATAAAATAATTATTTACAAACTGCAGGCGACGAGTCAGAAGAGCATACGACGTGAGAGGTAAATAAAATAATTGGTCAGAGAAATAACTCGGTAATCAAGTGTTTGGAGGTTAGAGCATACACAAGTACTTTTCAGATTATATGAGCCAAACGGTCTTGTTCAATTCTATTCTCTGCAATCTATCAAACTAATGAACAATACTTCACAAATGAAACTAATAAACTGTCTCTGGTAATTGATAAATAAGAATGAATGTCGGAAGTCAGTGTCAAACCCAGATGACAGTTTAGGAGGTTACCATTCGAGCTAGGCCAACAATAGGTAACCCACCTCACCTGACACACAGGGGACGGTTTAAGGAAAACAATTAAATCGAAATGAAATTCGCTATCAGTTACCCAGAGAACTGCGGAAAATAAGCAAATAAATTAAAAACGATAATCTCAGAATTAACTCACAGCCGAAGAAGGATGGTCGAATCAAATAAACAGAATAAGGAACAGGAACAATTTCTTAATCGGATTGTTACGAGAAAAATCTCAGTCAAACCCAAGTAACAGTTTAGGAGGTTACCATTCGAGCTATGCCAACAATAGGTAACGGACCTCACCTGATACACTGGGGACGGCGGAAAATTAAATAAAAATAAAAAAAACACGATATTAATTTACTCTCGCAAAATAAATATCAGTCAAACCCAAGTAACAGTTTAGGAGGTTACCATTCGAGCTAGGCCAACAATAGGTAACGAACCTCACCTGATACACTGGGGACAGCGGAAAATTAAATAAAAACACGATATTAATTCGCTTTCGCAAAATAAATATCAGTCAAACCCACGTAACAGTTTAGGAAGTTACCATTCGAGCTAGGCCAACAATAGGTAACGAACCTCACCTGATACACTGGGGACGGCGGAAAATTAAATAAAAACGCGATATTAATTCACTTTCGCAAAATAAATATCAGTCAAACCCACGTAACAGTTTAGGAAGTTACCATTCGAGCTAGGCCAACAATAGGTAACGAACCTCACCTGATACACTGGGGACGGCGGAAAATTAAATAAAAAACACAATATTAATTCAAACCGAAAAGAAAATCGACCAATCGTTCAACGGTAAAATATTATCAATAGAAATTCCGTAATATACAGCAGACTACAGAGAAAAGAACAAATAACGGAAAATAATTAGCTCAAAATGTCTTACCAGGAGTACTTCACACACTCGCGGTCGGTAAAGAAAAATACTGAAATTTATTTTTCTAAATGAAAAATAACGGTGAATACCGGAATACTTGCGATGAACCTTTTTAAAGAAAACTACCAAAACTTTTAAGAGAGCAATAGGCGAAATATTTAGCAAAGAAAACTAGCGAAGAAACTAACCAAGAATGAATCTCTGAATGCCCTCGGTCAATGGTTTTATTAACCCCATAAGGTGGGGGGTGTCATGCGCCAAAATTTCGGAAAAATCACATAGTGGGATTAAAACGGCTACATTTGATTGGCTGACAACATTTGACATCATTTCCCGTTTCTAGAACATTCCAGAAAATTATCGAAAATCGAAAAAACGGAAAGACGCAGCCAGCGTCCTTATCAAACTAGCAATCCAGAAAAACGCGAGAGACATGTGTGAAAAAACGGAGAACAACAAACTACATCTCGTACTCCCGTTTTTATACATGGGATTGAAATTAAATTTGATCTGAGAAATAATTTAAATTATTATTTCTGCAGGAATAAATTTTCGAATTCATTTTCTGGAAATTCCGAACGGAATGAAAATACAAGAGATGCATGAACGTACTATTCAATTGACTTAATTATGTTTCATTCAGCTGTCGTGGAATACGGAAAAGTGAATTAATCGAAATATAAAATTGAAGAAATCAAAAATAACATTTTCTACTGAAATAAAATAATTTCTACGGTGTTTGAAATCGCTTACATTTTACTTTTACACACAAAGTTTGTCTAAGCTGTATACAGTTTGGTCGGAAATTACGTAAATAAATAAAATACAATTCTTTCGAATAAACAATTCTTACTCTTCGGTATATTATTACACGGTTATATTCAAAACAATTATTTCCAAATTCTGGTTTCCTATGTACAAAACGTAATTGAATAAATTCACCCTATTCAACTATATACAGTCTGGTCGGGAGTTGAAGAAATGAAAAACTTTTCTCCACGGAAATGCCCAACGACTAAATATTCTTAATTACATTCCCACATGAGTTCAACGGAAAATGAAATTTAAACCGGCAATTCATTATATTTTAACTCAAAAATACTGCTCGTGATACAAACGTAAATTACTCAAACTGTATACAGGGTGGTCAGGAATTAGCGAATTAACGTAGACAACTTTGAATGCAAAAATGCGACTTCCACGGTTTATTTCCACGAAACTGAAATGAATCATATACACGGTGGTCAGCAAATCAAAGCAGAAAACGGAAATTAGTAATGAGCGAAAAATCGCTTCATTACACACCCCCCTTTCCTCCACAAAAAAAAATAAGTACTGAAGGTAATTATTATTTTTTTTAACTCTCGGATTACCTCTCACGCACTCTAACTCTATTAGCTGAAGAAGAATACTCCTGATGGTAGTACTGCCATCTTAGGTATGTCCGACGTCGATAGGATGTCCTCTTGTACCCCTACGGAACTTAGGGTAATGGTTGTCCTTGTGAAAGCTCGGTCCGGGATTTCAATGGTGACCCTGGTGAAGGACTTGGCTTATATCCACTTCTTGGGTTGCAACTGCATTCCTGGGATAAAGCTCCTACAAGGCCACATTCTTCGTGTATCTCTGGACCATCTACTGTTTTCATCAGCTTGGACCAACTTGCAGGGAAAAATTTGGCGGTCCTAGCATTGATCGGCTCTCACTCGACTGGGACATCAGGACCCTATTGACATAGAAAAAATTTTAGTTCATCAGCTTAATAAAGAGTTAGTCGGTCGGTTAGCTACTCGGTCGGTAGGGAATTTAACCCTCGGAATCCAGTAGAGCCTTATCTGGCCATCTGGTAGGCGGAACTACCCGGGTGGTCGGTACTGGAGCAACCTTGCTCGACAACCCTCTTCCTTGGGCTTTTGGAAAACGGTTGGACCTCACAGACTTCGGCCTTGTCTCCATAGTACTGTTTCAAACCTTCGACATGGATTTTTCGGACATACTTTCCAGCGTTATCCTTGAGGTCGTACACCACTGGAGGACACACTTTAACGACGGTATGCGGACCTGTAAATTTGCCTGCTAACTTAGAAGCATTACCATCCACTGCTGAAGATACAGGGTGTTCTCGGCGCCATACTTGGTCTCCTAGCCTACAAGGCAATTCTTTTCCTCTCGAGTGACAGTGTCCACTCTGATGCGTGAATGATCTGGCCATCTGGATCCGGACGAAGTCATGGGTTTTCTGGAGTCGCTTCTTTCGGTTTGCAAATTGACTCAACCCTCGAAACGTTGGTTCCACTATGGCATCGTTCCCGTCATCCATTTCGGGGATACGTCTGTTATCCTCAGGCGATCTTATTTCTGTAACAGAATTAAAATTACCCCTTTTTGACCGAGGTAGTGGTCCCATAAAGTCGGTGCTGACGGTGTTCCATGGTTCGGTAATATGATGGGGCTTCTTCTTCTTTTGCCGACGGATCTTGAATTTCTGGCATTTCTTACATCTTCGCACGTATTTGGCTACTTCTCGAAACATCCCAGGCCCGTAATATTTCTGGGCCATCCGAGAAATCGTCTCCGAAACTCCAAGGTGGCCTGCAGCTGGCTCGCCATGGTTCTGTCGCAGCATCGATAAACGATCTTCAGTTGGGACACACAACTTCCATGTTGTTCCCATCTTCGGTTGGGAGTCATTGGAACTCCAGAAGTATCTGAACAGCTTTCCTCCATTAATTCTGTAGTCTGGGTATTCGGTTGACTTCTTGGACACTTCTACATATTTCTTCACGTACCAGGGACAGAGAACCTTTTTCTCAGAGGACATTCCATTTCTCCTGTTTTCCTCTAACGTGAGAGTGTCCATGGAAGCAGTTAGCGGTGTACCTGGGGGTGAAACGAAGTTTTCCAGCTGTTCTCCCCCAAGAAAACATCTCGACGTCTTCAGGTCGATTTTAAAGTCATGGGACCCCAGTAGGTCCATTCCCAAAATTATATCCATTGGTAGATTAGGGACCAAATACAAGCTGGACCATATCTCTTTACTTCCAATCTTCAACGTCGGACGGTATACCTCTCTTATGGCGACAGAGTTTCCATCGGCTACTGTTGACAGCATGTTGGTGATCCGGACAGGTAATATTCCCATGTTCATGCACTCTCCAGCGGTTTCCTGACTCAGGAACGATCGTGACGCTCCAGTGTCCAATAAGGCATTCACGGGTATGTCTCCTATATACACCGTAATGATGGGACGGGTTTCCTTGACTATTGGCTTCTCTTCAATTGGGGATGCTGTGTTCGGAAGCTGCCTTCTCCCCTTCAGACGGCTTCCTTTCAGTTTTCCGAACAGCAACAATCCCTGGACATGATTCCCTGTTTCCCACATCGGGAACAGAATAGCTTCGGGGTGGATTGGCATACAGTCCGGGTGTGTCCTATCTTCCCACATCGCCAACATAGAAGTCCATCCTGTCGGAAACGTACATTCCTGGGTTTATTTTCTTCAACCTTCGCAGGAGGGGATCCTGCGTTCCTTACTGGTTCCCGTCGTTCGATCACAGGTGCTGGTTTATGCCTAGATGGTGGTGAAAGAATTGAAGGTGGCTCTTCCTTTACGGACAGGTTTCCTGGAGATTTTGGTCGAGGTGGCTCGTAAACTAAATGAGGTTCATTTAAATATCCTCTGTGTGATGGTGGAGCGGTATAATTTTCAGCCTGCCATTGAACCAGTTCAAATATCCTGCCTCTGTGCAATAGTTGCCTGTAGGTCTTTGTTTCCTGGAAGGATAAAGCTTTTTGCAAAGTAGGTAGCAGACGTTTCTTGATCATGCTAACTTGCTCTTCCTCAGGAGGTCGCCTGGTTGACAGTTTAAGGAATAGGTTCTGCATTCTCGTGACGAAAAGTAATAGCTTTTCTCCGTGTCCCTGGGTCCTTTTCCTTATTTCATCTAACAGATTTTCTTCATAATCGGGTGGTAGAAAAGCTTCATTAAGTTGGTCCTTAAAGTCCTTCCAATCCCGGAACGTACCTCTCCTGGGTATGTACCAATCCTTTGCATCCTTCCTCAGGAGTTCGAATATTGACTCGAACAATTGCTGGTGGCTGACTTTTCGGGCTTCGGCCAAATGCTCAACTTCCTCCAGGAAGGATATCACACTGGTGGATCCATCGAAGAAAACGTTCCACTTGTACACCGGAACTGTCGGAGATCCTGTGAGGGTTTCCAGTCCTCCTTGGGTGCGAGTTATCCTGTTCACTTCACTCTGTACTGAGTGTCCAATTTGACGGTCCTCGGTTTCTTCATCTTTTGGCGGTTGGTTCCTACTCCGAGAAACTGGTACGTCATGGTGCGCCATTGGGTCAGCCCGTTCAGAATCTTCTCGAGCCGCAATATCCAGGAATGGGAATGAAATCCTCCTAGTGGATTCGGCAATATTTGGTAGACATCTCTGGAATGGCTGATCCGGTGCATCTTCTTTCGGTTGGTTCAGGGGGCTCGTAAAATTCAGACGCCGTTGTACAGCATCAAAGGCCCGTTCCTGGAGACGGCGAAGAAATTCCATAGATATTCCAGACCTCGAAAGTTCCTCGGTTGGTCCTGCATCTATCCTTAACTCGGTCCCTCCTGAACATGTCCTAGTATTGGTCCTGGGCCTTATGGGACTTTCGAAGTCGTGGCCAGTTTTGGTAGTCGGTTCTCTTGTTTGAAGGTCCTGCTGCTGGGTATCTGGAACATCATCAAAGGATATCAGGTCCATAACTGTTTCATTCCTGGAGACTCCTGCCTCTGGTAGTCCTGATCCAACGACGTGTTCTCCCACCGGTTCCTGTAAGACCTGCCTTGCCTCGGCCAGAGCCTTGGTATCCTTCAGCATTTCGTGTGTTTGAGTTAAGGTTTCCTCCAGGTCACTCGCTCTATCCTCTTCTTCTTGGGTCCTCGGTCTCAGTTGCCCTAAGCGGTTGGACACATGGATAAGCCGGCTTCTAATTCGGACCTCTTCGTTAGCTGGGTTGTCCTCATCGAACGCCCGAACCTCCTCAATAACTCCACTCAGAATCTGGTGAGCGGTGTTGAGTTCATCGGTGAAGTTCCTTTCCATCGGTTGGAATGGGGTCCTTTGAGCCAACAACCTCCGCAGCACTGTTCGGTTTTCCTGTACAGTTCTGCTTGGCCGGCATCCACGGGCTTCGATTTCCCATATCAATTCTCCTGATCTGAGTCGGTTGACCTCCATCCTCTCCATGTTGCTCTCTAATGGATGTGTCGATTTCTTCTCTGCTATAACTTTCCTGAAACAAACAGGTCCCTGCTCGGGCGCCATTTTGTAACGACCCTTTTTGCTTACCACTTAATTTCACCTTTAAGCTTCAGTTGCTCGAGCGCCAGTTGCGATAGGTTTTACAAGGTCGCAACGCCTTGCCGGATGTCGCACAATAAACCTGAGTAGCCTTTATACAGTTGGAGAAGGGATCTATTGTAATCTAAGGTGTAAGCGATTACTTGAGGGTTGTTTCTAAATGGCAGAGAAGACAAGCAGTAGAGTAAAACACACACAAAACTATATACAATATAATGTAAAACAAAATAACAATTCTATATTATTATTACAGGAATAACAAAAATAAAGAAAAATGTGTGGTTCTCCTCTTGAGCTGTAATAAAATAATTATTTACAAACTGCAGGCGACGAGTCAGAAGAGCATACGACGTGAGAGGTAAATAAAATAATTGGTCAGAGAAATAACTCGGTAATCAAGTGTTTGGAGGTTAGAGCATACACAAGTACTTTTCAGATTATATGAGCCAAACGGTCTTGTTCAATTCTATTCTCTGCAATCTATCAAACTAATGAACAATACTTCACAAATGAAACTAATAAACTGTCTCTGGTAATTGATAAATAAGAATGAATGTCGGAAGTCAGTGTCAAACCCAGATGACAGTTTAGGAGGTTACCATTCGAGCTAGGCCAACAATAGGTAACCCACCTCACCTGACACACAGGGGACGGTTTAAGGAAAACAATTAAATCGAAATGAAATTCGCTATCAGTTACCCAGAGAACTGCGGAAAATAAGCAAATAAATTAAAAACGATAATCTCAGAATTAACTCACAGCCGAAGAAGGATGGTCGAATCAAATAAACAGAATAAGGAACAGGAACAATTTCTTAATCGGATTGTTACGAGAAAAATCTCAGTCAAACCCAAGTAACAGTTTAGGAGGTTACCATTCGAGCTATGCCAACAATAGGTAACGGACCTCACCTGATACACTGGGGACGGCGGAAAATTAAATAAAAATAAAAAAAACACGATATTAATTTACTCTCGCAAAATAAATATCAGTCAAACCCAAGTAACAGTTTAGGAGGTTACCATTCGAGCTAGGCCAACAATAGGTAACGAACCTCACCTGATACACTGGGGACAGCGGAAAATTAAATAAAAACACGATATTAATTCGCTTTCGCAAAATAAATATCAGTCAAACCCACGTAACAGTTTAGGAAGTTACCATTCGAGCTAGGCCAACAATAGGTAACGAACCTCACCTGATACACTGGGGACGGCGGAAAATTAAATAAAAACGCGATATTAATTCACTTTCGCAAAATAAATATCAGTCAAACCCACGTAACAGTTTAGGAAGTTACCATTCGAGCTAGGCCAACAATAGGTAACGAACCTCACCTGATACACTGGGGACGGCGGAAAATTAAATAAAAAAACACAATATTAATTCAAACCGAAAAGAAAATCGACCAATCGTTCAACGGTAAAATATTATCAATAGAAATTCCGTAATATACAGCAGACTACAGAGAAAAGAACAAATAACGGAAAATAATTAGCTCAAAATGTCTTACCAGGAGTACTTCACACACTCGCGGTCGGTAAAGAAAAATACTAAAATTTATTTTCTAAATGAAAAATAACGGTGAATACCGGAATACTTGCGATGAACCTTTTTAAAGAAAACTACCAAAACTTTTAAGAGAGCAATAGGCGAAATATTTAGCAAAGAAAACTAGCGAAGAAACTAACCAAGAATGAATCTCTGAATGCCCTCGGTCAATGGTTTTATTAACCCCATAAGGTGGGGGGTGTCATGCGCCAAAATTTCGGAAAAATCACATAGTGGGATTAAAACGGCTACATTTGATTGGCTGACAACATTTGACATCATTTCCCGTTTCTAGAACATTCCAGAAAATTATCGAAAATCGAAAAAACGGAAAGACGCAGCCAGCGTCCTTATCAAACTAGCAATCCAGAAAAACGCGAGAGACATGTGTGAAAAAACGGAGAACAACAAACTACATCTCGTACTCCCGTTTTTATACATGGGATTGAAATTAAATTTGATCTGAGAAATAATTTAAATTATTATTTCTGCAGGAATAAATTTTCGAATTCATTTTCTGGAAATTCCGAACGGAATGAAAATACAAGAGATGCATGAACGTACTATTCAATTGACTTAATTATGTTTCATTCAGCTGTCGTGGAATACGGAAAAGTGAATTAATCGAAATATAAAATTGAAGAAATCAAAAATAACATTTTCTACTGAAATAAAATAATTTCTACGGTGTTTGAAATCGCTTACATTTTACTTTTACACACAAAGTTTGTCTAAGCTGTATACAGTTTGGTCGGAAATTACGTAAATAAATAAAATACAATTCTTTCGAATAAACAATTCTTACTCTTCGGTATATTATTACACGGTTATATTCAAAACAATTATTTCCAAATTCTGGTTTCCTATGTACAAAACGTAATTGAATAAATTCACCCTATTCAACTATATACAGTCTGGTCGGGAGTTGAAGAAATGAAAAACTTTTCTCCACGGAAATGCCCAACGACTAAATATTCTTAATTACATTCCCACATGAGTTCAACGGAAAATGAAATTTAAACCGGCAATTCATTATATTTTAACTCAAAAATACTGCTTGTGATACAAACGTAAATTACTCAAACTGTATACAGGGTGGTCAGGAATTAGCGAATTAACGTAGACAACTTTGAATGCAAAAATGCGACTTCCACGGTTTATTTCCACGAAACTGAAATGAATCATATACACGGTGGTCAGCAAATCAAAGCAGAAAACGGAAATTAGTAATGAGCGAAAAATCGCTTCATTACACAGCTACTACTTTGTTTGAGTACTTGATCTTTTCATCGAGATCTTAATAACTTTGAGCAATGTTGAATTTGATGATTCAGTAATATTGGGTGTATAGATTAATTTCAATAATTGTTGTGAATCACATAAGTCTTTGCTTACCTTATATAAATAATAATAATTTTAATTGTTTACAAATGCTCTTGAGGCTTAATTGACAGTTGAAACTAATGCTGCTTCAGCAGAAAAATTTATTCGAGAAAATAATATTTTAGAAATTTTGTTTGCTTCTAATTTTAATTAAGTAGTGGAATAGCTTGTGAAAAAATTATTGATGAATATTTTTTCAAAACAATAATATATATTCCATGAAAGGAATTTTTAACCTGGTTTATTCAAATTCAGCTATGACTCTTGTTTTATCTCACTAAATTTTTTCTTTAGTTTTCAATTGTCTGAGCTAGAATTTATAAAGTTATTCTGTTTATAGATAGCTCATAAGATTATTCAAAGCTTGAATACTCAAGCTCCTGATATCAAGTACTTTCAACAGATTCAACTAAATGCTATCATACAAAGAAATATGTTTTGCTAGTTTCACAATCAGAACATTTTCAAATTTCTAAAGGCTTCTTTCAGTCAACAAAAAAAATAATAAGATAACATAGAGTATCTAATTATAGGTCCATAATCAATTGAAATACTTGTTAATTAGGACAAACATTTTGCATTCATACAATAATTTTACTTGAAGTATGCCGCTAGCTTAAATAGAAAAATTGATTGATTTCAGTTACACTGCAGCCGTTGGAATCAGGCATAGACAAGAATAAACACAAATTTATGGTGCAGAGTGTATTTGTTCCTGAAATTACGCCAGAAGAGAATCTCAATCCCTTCAATGTTGATCGCGTGTGGAAATTACTCCCACCTGATGAATTCATGGATTCAAATTGAAATGTGTCTTTGAACTTCCCCCAGAGGAAGCCAACAAAGAAAGGAAACAAGAAGAACCTGTTGAAGCTAGTCCCAATACTGCCCCCCCAGCAGTTACCAATGATCAAACGAATGTTGCATCTGAGGTGAGAATAATGCACCCTTTTTTATTGAGCGCCCGTTTTACTTGAACGAGTTCTATTTCGTTATGCCCAAATGTCTGTAATTTTCTATTTTGAACCGAAAATGGTCTCAAACGACAGGGTTCGACTCCCTGATATCGAATTTGTTGTCAAATCAAGTCAACCGTTAGCACTATAACTTACGAAGGGATTGTCCTTGAGACCTGAGATTTTCAGAGTGAGTTCAGTTCCCAAATGCCGCTGTTAAATTCGTTAACCAGCCTTATTGAACAGGGTGTTCCATAAAATATGGCAATTCAAAATTTTTGCTCAATATCTCAGACAAAACGGAACCAATCAAAATGAAATTTTGCCGCCACATGCAAAATACTCATAATGAGCATCATGCAAAATTTTGAGGCTATAGTGTTAAAAGAACCATAGAAATATTGAAAAGAAGAATCTTTATTTTTTTTATCTGATTCGAGTGAAACTGATTTTGTGAATGAAAATTAATATACTGAATATATGTATCACTCGATATTATTGTGAATGACATATTACATTTTCTGAAATTGAATTAATAACTTCTTACATACAATTTTTCTTTTCTGAAATATAATTTGCCTTTTCTGGAATTCAATTCACAATTCTAAATTACTACTGTTCTTCTGACTTTCATATGCCTATTCTGAAATACAAGTTCAACTTGTAGTTGAACTTTGATAATGTGAATTACAACTGTTGAAGGAGTAGTTAGCACAGCTGGGTAAAAGTTAAAATTGTTCTACATTTTCATCTAAATTATTTACTATTACCTATAAGGTAAAGATTCAAGTAAAAAAAATTGAAATATATCCTTTATTTATATTGATTTATTATCTAGAAATTATTGCTTGGTTTCAATGTCATTCGAAATAATGCCAGATATGCTTATCAGAAATGAAGATAAGACAATGATAATGTTACTAAATATCAATTGAAATAAAATTGGAGGAAATGGATTATCATGAGTCATTCTAATAAATAAATTGATTTTATTCTTGCCAATTTGACAATTACATTTGAATGACAATCATTCAATATCAGTTTCATTGATTATGAATGATCTTCGCGAAATTCGTTTTGGAGTGAACTTACTTCGATTGAATTCATCATACTATCGATAACATGGTCCTTGATGGATGCACTGTTGCTGAGTTAATCCATCTCAAAAGTTGTAAAAAAGAATCGCACAAAACGTTCACGAGTTGATTCCATTTTATGGCTGAGCTGAATTTCTCAAGTAAATATAAAAAATTAAAATAGCGTTCGTATGGCGAAACGTCCTGAATACGCAAAACCTCAAAAATGTCAAACTTTATGAAGTTCAGTTTGTCCACAAAAAATATGGAAGCCTGAGCAGGTGCTTTTGAGCGCTCGTTCATTGGTGGAGCATTGAGGCAATAACCTCAAAATTTTCTATAGGACTAATTGGAATAATATTCTGTATATCATTCAAAAACTGAAAAATGTAAAAACAATAACAAAACAATAAAAAAAATTAAATTCGATGGTTCTGATGATGCGATCCTATTCATTCACAAAATAGATTTTACAGGAATCGGATATTTTCTTATGGAAATATAAAGATTATTCGTTCCAATATTGCATTTGAATTTTCTATAGTTCTATGGCCACAAAATTTTGCGTTAGTCTTATTATGAGCATGTGGCCACAAAATTTCAATTCGATTGGTTTCGTTTTGTCTGAGATATTGAGGAACAAAAATTTTGAATGACCATATTTTATGGAACACCCTGTACGATTTGACTGGTTAGCGAACTCAACCGCGGCATTTGGGAACCGAACTCACCCTGAAAATCTCAAGTTTCTAGGACAATCCCTTCGAAAGTTATCGTTCTAACAGACGGACGGACGGGCCCACTTACAGAATTGAGTTTGACCACGGATTCTTCATCAGGAAGTCGAACCCTATCGTTTGTGGCCATTTTCGGCTCAAAATTCGAAAATTACAGACTTTTGGGCAGAAGGATTTAGCACTCGTTTAAGTAGAACGAGCGCTCAAAAAGATAAAATTTACTTTCAATCCGCCGTTGTCACATGAAAATTTTTCTACAGATATATTCCTAATTCAAAATATTATGTATCCTGATAAACTAACATTACATTTTCAAACTAACCTAGTCTACAAGCTACTTACTTTAGAGATGTGTAACTCAGTGAATTCTTGTGCGCCAACACAGTGACTCAAGCGCAGCTCCCTGTGTCAACTCATTGAGTTAACTCAAAATTGCGCCATGGCGCAGTAAATAACCCGCGGGCATCCGGCGCTCGGCACTCGGCAGTCAGGCAGTGTCGCCGCACGGCGCACAAAATATGACTCATTCAACTCATTGTAGAACTGGGCCCGGGGCCGGGGTACTGGGTAGTTCCTGGAGCTCGTTTGCAATTGCATATTACAGGCCAAGAAATTTGGGTTTATTTCTTTTTTATGGTCTTTTATGGTACCGACTATCATAAATGGCAGATTTTAGCATACTATACAATTTTGGAACCTACAACGAGGTTGCCCCATAAAAATGAGTTACAATGTTATCTGTTATTCAGAGACCATATCTCAAACGCCCAATTAGGCTATTTATTCTGTTTACCGGTAATCTTTTTTTTATTGAACACAAACTATTGGAAGTTCTGAAGAAAAATCCAGCTTTAGACGTTTATGATAATTTGCAAGTGTGATGAGTCCGGCATAGGTAAAATGGGAAAATCCCAATATCCCAAAACCATTCTTGAACCATTTGGACACTTCAATTTTCTACGAATTTAAAAATGAACTAGAAGTGGGGGTGTTATTAGTGCACCCCCAATCTCCTAAGGATGAGCCGAGGCAGCAATTGAATTTCAGTTCTTAACCATTCTATATTTTCATTTGTGTCTATAAGAACGTTAGTCGTGTGTGTTGTGACGGTTACTTAAATAAAGCTTTTGTGCTGTTTTTCGTTGATCGCCCTCTCAGTGGAGCTATTTTGTTGAAGTGAAGTGTTTGGCGAGCAAATTGAATTCAAAGACTGAATTTAATTCGTGAACTTTTTAATTTTTTTAAAATCTTTCATCCATCGTGAACACAGTTTGGTGAGAATGTCGTCGAAACAGAAGAGTCAGATTTGGTTACATTTTTCAGAGATAGATGCAGAAAAAAAAGTAAAATGTTTACTTTGCGGAAATAAATTATCTGTGGCAAATAAATCCACATGCAGTCTTCTTCGACATATGAGAACGAAACATCCTACCCAGCAAATAGTGAGACAAGAACACCCTACATTCGATTCGACGCAGCCATCTACATCATCAATGGTACCTGTGAGCAGTGTTGTAGGTGACGGTGGTCTAGTTCCGTCTATATCTAAAAAAAGTGTGCCAACATTTCAAAGGATAGACAGCTACTTTTTCAATAAAAATATAAATACGAAAAAACAAAAAGAAATAGACAGGCAATTAGTCACCATGATTACTAAGGAATACCACCCCTTCAGTGTAGTAGAAGATAAGGAATTCATAAAATTAATCAACCTGCTGAATCCCGCCTACAAGCTTCCGACGAGAAAAACCGTTTCCAATTTTTTAATACCGGCAATCTATAATGAAACAGTGGAAAAGGTTCGAACACGCCTAAATCGTGCTTTCGCAGTGTGCCTCACAACTGACGGGTGGACATCCAGATCACAAGAAAGTTTTTATGCTGTGACTGCCCATTATATTGTAGAAGATAATGAAGGGATGAGATTAGACAGCGATTTATTGGGGTGTGTTTCATT
The DNA here is from genome assembly GCA_013421045.1 of Propylea japonica. Classification (NCBI taxonomy): domain Eukaryota; kingdom Metazoa; phylum Arthropoda; class Insecta; order Coleoptera; family Coccinellidae; genus Propylea; species Propylea japonica. The sequence continues at coordinate 48,536,953 of CM024239.1, forward strand.
CACTGAAAGGCATACTGCTTCAAATATTGCAGACAAATTAAAAACAATGATGGCTGAGTGGAAAATTGAGCAAAATACAACTCTATGCGACCCTAGCGGCGTTACGTAGAACTATCCCGAAACGAGTATTCCAAAACGCGGGACGGAATATGACACTCGATTGTTTGTGCCTAAGAAATGAGAATGCCTGAAGAAATGAGATTTGTATTGTGTGTTCATTATAATATTTGTCTAGTTAGTTGGTTTTTAATCTGATTTAAAGATGACTAAAGAAAATACAGTGAAGAACACTAATTGTTGCTGTGTTTATGGATGAAGCTCTAAACTCTAAAGAGTTCTTTCACAGGTCACTATTTTATAGGATTGTGGTTATGAAAAAATAATATTTTATCAGTTGATCAACAGTTTGCACTAGAGGAAGCATTTCAGACGGTTAGTGCAGTCAAAATCAAGAAAACAAAGAGATTAGCCAGTTTCAGGATTCATATTTGGACTTAAAGGAGGAAATATAGTACATTATTGGATGTATTTCCAATTCACTTGTTAAAGAAAACAGATGAAGATTACTCGTTAATTGACAAAATTGTTGTGATAACTTAAGTTTTTATGCATATATGCCCTGAAATCATATCACTTGGCTAAAACTTATCTGGATGTTCTTTCAAGTTGCAGTATATCTTTTGTTTTTTATATGAGACAAGTAGAAGGTAACTGCTAAATTCACTATTTTATAAAAAATAGCATACACATACTTACTTTAACCCTGTATTGTAAAATTAATTATCATTTCTTATTAGATAATTAAGTTTTTGTTTATACCAAGGAATAAAATTTGTTGGTTTGTATTGAATGATAAATGCTTCACTTACGACAAAATATTAATGAATTTTTCTGATTTGTATTCAATAAAAATAGTTTCTGATGTTGTGAATAATTGAAATTAAATTGTTTATTTTCATAAAGTCTTTCATTTCTGTCATAAAATCATCATGGAATTCAACGGCTTTCATTTCAATAACAAATATTGTCATTTTTTCTTTCTATATATTGAAGAATAAATATTATAAATATAATTTGATTCACTGCAGCAGGATTCCTTGTTTCTACTAAATAACAAATCATATCAGGATACATTTTATTTTTGAAATGAGCCAAGTTAGATGGTTAAATATCTTCCTTCTGCAGTTGACAAGGGTGAATGCCCAAAACTGATATTTTTCTACATATCGTCCTCGATGTATATGATATGAACTTAATAAATCATTTCATAGGTCCATTTTCACGATTGTTCAGTCAAAAGACTAAATAAATCAACTGAAATACTTGAGAAACACCAGAATCTCTCTTGTTTTGCTTTGACGTGCACGAAACAATACTCGTTTCGGGAACAGCTGATTCGGCGATTGCAGCGCCGCGTCGGTAATTATTTATCCCAATAGAGAATAAGGTTGTAGTTGTCGTGACTGATAATGCAGCAATATGAAGGCGGCAGTGCGTTTAGCAGAATGGCGTCATTGGGCTTGTTTTGCTCATTCCCTAAACCTGATTGCACAATCAGGAATTAAAGAGATCCAAGAAGTAGTAGCTAAAATTAAAGCCATTGTCGGCTATTTCAGAAAGAGCTCTTATGCAACCGCCCAATTATTGGCAACTTCGGAAAATATGAATTTGCCAGCCATCAAACTGAAGAACGATTGTCCGACCAGGTGGAATTCTACCTACGAAATGATTAAAGAGTTCTGACTTTGAAAACAGCAATAGCTTCAACCATCGCTGTTTTGAAATCATCCCTAATCGTTCGAAATGATGATCTAGAAGAAGTCGATGTACTAACTCAGGATGAATGGTTAATTGCAGAACAGGCTGTTCAAGTGCTAGAAGTTTTTGATCTCCTTACCACAGTAGTCAGTGCGGAAAAAACAGTGACCATTTCATCGGTGATGATTTTCATAAAAACACTAAGTTCACGTTTACTTAAATTTGAATGTGAAAAAAGTGATTTGAAGCCACAAATTATTAATATGGTGACAAGATTAAGGAGAGAATTGAATTCTCGTTTCTTAATGAGAGAAATCATATAGAAGAAAATGACCTGATAGGATTCAGTACTCTACTTGATCCCAGGTATAAGAAATTTGGCTTCATAGACGAGTCCAAGTACAAAAAAATGTTGGAAAAATTGTACAACGAAGTCTCCCGCATGAGACCGCCGGATCTTTATGAAAACTCATCACCGATTGAGGTTACAGTTTCCAATCAAGAAACTGTTTTACCTTCAGACAGTCAAAATAAATGTGATGATATTGTTTTCGGAGATTTCGACAATGCAGTACAGAAGTATCTAAAACCTACAAACGCTAGAGCATCTGCTATTGTCGAAGTCGACAAATACCTTGAGGAACCTTTACTTCCAAGGAAGGATGCCAATGGAATATCGACCGATCCATTATTATGGTGGTTCCAAAGAAAACACCTATATCCTAGCTTGGTGCAGTTGGTGAAAACAAGACTGACAATAATTGCCACGTCAGTTCCATGTGAAAGGATATTTTCCCGAGCTGGACAAACGGTAACTGACAGGAGAGCTTGCTTAAAACCAAAGAAAATCTCTGAAGTGGTATTTTTGAATTATAATATGAAAAATGATTCATAACAATACTAAATTTCTGTTTCCCCAAACCATTTGTTCGTTCATCAATTTTTGTTTTTCATATCTAGGTACATATTATTTGTCTCTAAGACGTGATGTGAATAATTATAGAACCAATTGTAAATTACATATACATATATATTTTATAGTTTATTCATAAATTTTTTAATTGTTGTTGTTTTAATCACATTCTTCATTGTTTTCCTATACAAATGAAAATTATTCTTGCTATTCACCTTTCAATTAACTCTGAAGAGTTAATTCACAATATTACCATTCATTAGTCATTATTTTATATTCAAAACATCATATTCAATTTCAAATTCGGAGGATGCAGTTATTATATTTATAAATGATTCTAATAATCATTTCGAAAAATTTCTTTATTTCATCAATTAAAAAGAAACCATAAAAACTGAGATATAAAACTAAAAAACTGTTACAAGCGATCTGATTCAACTATTTATAACACACCAAACGGTTGAGTGAAGTGGCTCATTCTTTTGAATCAATGAGTTGAACAGTGCGCTATTCTATCCAATGATACAATATCATTAATCCGTTAATATAATGAAAAAGTTGAAAGTGCTGAAAGCAATGGACAATTACCATTTTCGTTGATATTAAATGATCCAGTAACCAGTTCAACTCGAACTCTTTTAGTGTATTCACCGAGTTATGATACCGTGTTCGTTAGGCAAACACTGATACCTTGCTTAGCGCTGAGCCGCCGGGCGCCGAGCGCTTCATTGAGTTGAGTTGAGTTGCGCCATGAGTCGATGAATTCGGACAATGTGAGTTGACACACTCAACACAGTCAAGTGAGTTGGCGCAGGCGTAACACTGTGTTACACATCTCTAACTTACTTGCTTAAAAATCAATATCTCTAAAAGAAAATTGTGATAGTCAAAGCCAGCATTATTCACGACTCTCTTAGAATATTTAATGTGCAGATTTAATTTGAACATAAAGGTTTGCTCAAAGCAACTCTATTTGCGACTGGTTTTTCACTCAGCCAAATAATTTTACTGGTTGAAAGTTTGATTAAACTAATTACTCCTAGGCTGCAATGAATTCTTCAGACGCTAATAATTAACCTGTGCGAATTAAGAGAACCAGTTGTTTTCTAAAACCTGTGTCATAATATAGAAACACTACCCAGTGATGCACTTTCGATAAAATAAACTGAGTAGACTCTGCATACACTTCGGCGCCCATACGTTTTTACATTCAATTGGGCAGAAATTTGAAAATATGCATATGTATTCGAATTTTCATTTTCGGGAAATGCTTCTTCTATCATGATTCCAAACAATATTAAATCGGAATGACTAAGGTCGATCGTGCTTTTCTCAGAGTGATATTTAAGATTCATACAGGAATCAATGAATAATCATTATTATGGTCTATGTTTTGGAATTAGGAATTTGAACACATTTCGTTATTTGAAATGGAGAAATTACTACACATTTTCCCCAAATGAAGAGTCTTTTCAATATTAATGTAATTTTTGTATATGAAACTATCAAACTAATTATTGTTGAAAAAAAAACGTTTATTTAAGCGCACATCATAATCACCAATTTGTTCAAACCGAAAACTGATACATATTTATAAATTTTTTGCCAGTTATTATGTGGAACATTAGAACCTACATTTTGCCAAATGTGAAAAACACTGATTTAAAAAGGACTGTAATGAGTTTCTTAAATTTGTTGATTTATGAATTTTCCGTTCAGAAGAAATGTAGGAATATATCATCTATTTATCATCACATATACAGGGTGTCCCGTAAAGACCACGTCAAACGAAAACGGAAAGTAGATCAGAATGTGCTCTATCTGATGTGAAAAAATCGTTTATATGAGAGTCTCACAGTTTTCGAGATATTTGATGTTTTATGAAAATGTTGAATTTTTTCACATAAAAAGCTTTCTCTCTTGCTGAAGCTACAATTGAATACTTTTCGAATAAGTTTTTTTCCATAAATATTGTTGAATGATTACTTCCATTCATGCAATGAAAAATAGCACAAAATATTATACAGGGATTCTGAAAAAAAAATTTAAAATTTTTGTTTTGAAGGAAGTGTTTTTTTGTACTGAACTCTATCTGACGTGGTGTAAAAAAAAGACACTAGAACTTTTCTGCATATTACGTTAAAAAGTTGCCCACTTTGTGAGGATTCCGAAAAGGTAAAATACAGGTGATAAACTTCTTCAGAAAAAAGATATTCGAATGTTTATCGAAAATGGAGCATTTCTGTGAAAAACTGATTTTTTCACATTTTCCACAAATACCTTCATTTTGCAGATTCTGCTGTAACTTATTGAATAATTCTCTTGAAAATTGTCAGTTAGTCCTTAAATTACTTATAAAGTGAAATTATTCATTAATTGCAATGATATACGTAATAACGCACAGGACCTTCAACATCAACAAGTCTATTGTGAAGAAACATTATAAAAATATTAATAATAAAAATTCAGGATTGTTATTAAAGCAAATGCTCAAAATGACCACCCCCTTCGCTAATACATGCCCTGCATCTTTTCAGAAATGATCTTTTCAAACCATACAAACTTCTCTCCGCTATTTTGGCTGCTGAAATACGAATGCGGTCCCTTAGTTGTGCTTCATCTCTTATGGGATTCGAATAAATTTCATTTTTTTAAAAACCCCAGTAAAAAAAATCCAGAGGATTTAAGTCTGGTGAACGAGGAGGCCACGAAATTTCACCGCCCCTTCCGATCCACCGGTGAGGATATGTTTGGTTTAAATATTCCCTAACATGACGACTGTAGTGTGCTGGGCACCCGTCGTGTTGAAACCATAGACTGCGTCGCATTTCCAGTGGTACATCTTCTAAAAGTAAGGGTACACTGTTCCTTAAAAATTTAAATGGTTGGTGCCGTTTAACGATTGCGGCAATTCTGTCGGACCGAATATTTTTCCATCGTATATTCCAGTCCATAAATTCACTGTAAATCGATATTGGGATCTATCTTGCCTTATATTGTGCGGATTCTCGATGTTCCAACTATGAAGATTATGCAGATTAATATACCCGCTTTGAGTACAGGAAGACTCATCAGTCCAAAGGATATTATTAAAAAAATCGGGATTTTCTGTATGTTTCAGCAACATTAGTTGACAAAATTCTACTCGGGCTTGATAGTCTCTTGGTAGTAGGTGTTGAACTCGCTGAATATGGTAGGGGTGATATTGGTGTTTCTTCAGGATTCTATGGGCACTTGATTTTGATACGCCTGTCATGAGCTCTATCATTCTTGTTGATAATGAAGGATTATCTTCGACTTCATTCAAAATGGTGTCATCATCCACGATCGAAGGCCGGCCACTACTTTTACGACTCCCAGGAACTCTTCCTTCGACAATTGCATTATGGGTCCGGATAAAAACTTCGTAATTGGGATGTCGGCGATTGGGGTACCGCTCTGAATAAAGCCTCGATGCTGCTCTAGCATTAAGACGTACTTCTCCATAAATAAGGTGCATGTCGGCGTATTCTCTTGCAGTGTACGAAACATTTTCTGATGACATTTTACTCAGTATACTGTTACGCATTAACTTCCACTAGATGGACGTTTCCATAGATACCTTAAGTATCTAAAGATTGAATCATTGAATCGCATCACATCATATCGATGTTCGAGAGTTCTTTAGGCAAAGAAAAAGAAATAAAAAAACCCTGTGAGTGAATTGGCATCTTAATAACTTTTTATTGATTTGTTGATTGATTATTTTCAGCAGGAAGTGCAAAATGAAAGTATTTGTGGAAAATGTGAAAAAATCAGTTTTTCACAGAAATGCTCCATTTTCGATAAACATTCGAATATCTTTTTTTTTTTGAAGAAGTTTATCACCTGTAATTTACCTTTTCGGAATCCTCACAAAATGGGCAACTTTTTAACGTAATATGCAGAAAAGGCCTAGTGTCTTTTTTTTACATCACTTCAGATAGAGCAAGTACAAAAAAACACTTCCTTCAAAACAAAATTTTGAATTTTTTTTTAAGAATCCCTGTATAATATTTTGTGCTATTTTTCATTACATGAATTGAAGTAATCATTCAACAATATTTATGGAAAAAAACTGATTCGAAAAGTATTTAATTGTAGCTTCCGCAAGAGGGAAAGCATTTTGAGTGAAAAAACTCAACATTTTCATAAAACGTCAAATATCTCGAAAACTGTGAGACTTTCATATGAACGATTTTTTCACATCAGATAGAGCACATTCTGATCTACTTTCCGTTTCCGTTTGACGTGGTCTTTACGGGACACCCTGTATACAATAAGATAATATCCTACAGAACTGTTTTCCACCCTGAACATAAAATCAAATTTCAATATATTCACAGGTGTTTTATTTGTTTTTATTTCTTTTTTATGTATTGGTTTTTTGAAGAGCAAATTTTTTTTTGCGAAATTCCAAATAATAATTAATTCTTAATCTCACCAAGACTCAATAAATAATTCATCAGAAAATTGGGACAATTGTTGGAAAAACAAGCTTTCACATTTTTTTGCAATGTTACTCCGACGTTATTTTGAATTGATTTCAAGAACGATAAAATAAGAATATGTATTGTTTAATTTCATTGATCATAAAAACTAACCAAAATAACTCAATTTGAGATTAGATGCAACGAAGTATGCGCTAGTCGGAAACAGAGTAGGGAAATTCAAGGCATGCAACTACTGGGAAGTGGAAAGACGGTCGGACACCTTTTCATTATATTTACGAGTGAAATTTGTCCTACGTGTGTGAATTCATTGAAGCATACTTGCTCCTAAACTTTGAGAAAAGAAGTTAGTGTCTGAATCGCTAGCTTTTAATGTTCATCTTTGTAGATTCCATTACCTCAGGTTTATGATTTGCATTCAAGTATGTATCTTCAAAGAAAACAAACTATTCTTTCTCTTGAAAAATGTCGATTTCATTCATTCGAATACTTAAAAAAAAATTTCACCCTTGTACCGTCAAAATAACACCAAAACCTTTTCTATATTGTAATAAATTTGTGTGGATTCAAATTCTTTCCTTTTACAGTTGAAAGAATTGAGGGAAAGTGAACATTCTCTTCGACAAGAAAATCTTCGGCTGAAAGAGGAGGTTCTACGTCTCAAGCTGGAAAATAGAGGCAGTCTAAAAACAGAAACAGTCAACAAATATCAGCCTCCAGCGTCACAAGAAAATATGGCTGTTCTAATCATTGTAGCCGTAGTTTTGGGAATCTTAGGCATGATACTGGGAAAATTCATGCTCTGAAACTCTTCAAAGGAAAAGACTTAGCTTCATGCCGGGACTCCACTGTATTATATATTTATTACAGTTATTTCATTATAATTATATACTGTAACATAAATAAAATTCTAGTGCATACGCCACAAATGTATGCTACTTCTTGGTGGCTCTCGTTCCATTATCTGCAGTTTTTATACATTTTTATTTTTCATTCTTAACAAGTGTGTTTCTTCCACTTGCCTATTCCTTAATCTTGATCATAGTTTTATTATGTTTTGGCTGTTTTGTTTTCTTTAATGTTTTAATATTATTTTAAAATTCAATTATTTTTTGTATATTTTTCTTTACAACATGACCCCCTTGTTTTGAATGTAGCAACTGACAAGTGGGTGTGCAGAATAAATGTTCTTATGTAAATATATTTAATTTCATTGTTGGGCCTGTTTTAACTTGAAAAAATGATCATGATTGAGTTATCATTGATGGATTTTAAAATTGAAGATAGATAATAAATCACATAAGATTATATTTGATATTTGAATCATTGAGTGTCCGCAATATTTAAGTTTTATGTGTTCAACTTGCAGAATAGTTTATGGCATTCATTTATAGTTACATCTGCTCTCAAAAGTAGCCCATGGGTTCAAGGAAACTTTGTGAGAATTGTGTACCTTTCAGGAACAGTAGCAATGAAACATTCATGATCTTGTGCACTAGGTGATTAATTAGTTCCTTACTTCGAGAGTTCTTCAAATGGTTTTTACTTAAATAAGGAGGAAAGATGTACTAAGGCTTGAAACATCTGTTCATATGTATTATAATTTTAAACATCTTATAGGTTTGCATCATCGGCATGGTATATGTAACTTCAAATAAAATATAATTCTGTAATTGTTATTTGAGAACAGTCATTCCAATTTCCTTAAAACTACCCATTGAAAAGCAATACCAGTAGAAATCATTCACATTTTGTTCTTCAGAATACTTTTATTCTAGATATCAGTCTCAAGTAAAATCAGTTTTCCTTCAATTAATTGAATCAATTCAAAACATAATTAGTCTGCAATAGCAAATCAAGTCAAACTTCTATAACAGTTGGCATTCTTACAAGTTTATGTTCATTATAACGAAGATATACCTAACTCAATGAACTGATTTTTTTTTGGTCAGTTATTTCCTCTCGAGAGAAAATTGGTGAGAAGCATCAGAGAGTAGAAAAAAGAAACCTCGTGAACGTGTGTGAATTGTACATCAGATGCATATTTTTCGTCATTGCACTTACCTGAGAAATTTCATAAATATTGTCCTTTCAAACTGACTTCAATACATGCCTTAGGCTACGTCCGCATAGGCAGGAGGCTTGCTTAGCGGCTTGCATCCTTGCTAGGATACACTCTGTCTCTCCATGCGATTAGTGCGGCACGTCGCGTATACTCCGTTCACGAAAGGTTGAGCCGTCGGTTGGCCATGGAAATTTGGCATATTCCACTGTGTACCTATATTAAAATTCCAGGTTATGTTCTTTATTTTCATGTCAGATTGATTCGCAATGTTGTCAATATTGCATAGAGTTCTCTGAAAACTCGCAAGCTCGAGTAAATTCGGCAACGTTGACTTAATTTTACTTTATGACAGTAAATACTGCCAACTTCAGATAAATAAAGAAACGCCTACTATGTGCTCAACCCTTCGTGAACGGACTATACATTTCAAAATGTTCGTTTTACTAAGCTACTATAAAACATAGAGGACTCTCTAGGCGCTAAGCAAGCCTCCTGCCTATGCGGACGTAGCCTTATACTTGATGCAGATACCACTTACTCATCGTTTCTGTTGAATTATTTAGATCACCACTACAAATTTATTGTATTTACGTGTGTATTGTCGATATACAATGCAATAACTTCGGATCCGTTGCCATAAGCTATTAGTCACTAGACTAAAGACATCGCACACAACACCTACAAAATATTATAATGTCCTAGACATCATTTCGAGTTGCAAAGCAAATTGTGAAGGTATCTGGAATGTTGTCAGTCTTTCGACACATTAAAAATAGTCCTCAGCCTGTCTTTTTGGAGTGCAAGTTACGACAGCGTGTACCTACTCAAACACAAAGCAGATGCAAATTGGGATATGTTTCAAAGAACATATAGTCCGTTCATCTGAAGTTGGCAGTATTTACTGTCGTAAAGTAAAATTAAGTCAACGTTGCCGAATGTACTCGGCCTCGTCCGACGAGCTTGCGAGTTTTCAGAGAACTCTTTGCAATATTTACAACATTGCGTATCAATCTGACATGAAAATAAAGAACATAACCTAGAATTTTAATATACACAGTGGAATATGCCAAATTTCCATGGCCAACCGACGGCTCAACCTTTCGTGAACGGAGTATAGGTACGGCAACGTTGACTTTATTTTACGTTATGACAGTAAATACTGCCAACTTCAGATAAATAAAGATACGCCTACTATGCGCTCAACCTTTCGTGAACAGACTATAAGTTCGGACATTCACATCGCAAAGACGATATTCAATGTATTAGCGAGAGTATTTTGACGTGCAGTTGCACAGTGGTATACTCGACAGATTTACGTGCTGTGGATGGTCCAATGAACAAATAATATGGTTAAATGGTTGTCTCTCTCAAAACGACTAACACGGCAGCCCGACGAATTGAGTCAATGGGTACGTTCAGAAGCACTCAACTGTTGACATAAAGCAAAAATCAGTTGAGTAGAGTTGAGTTTCAGCGGATGAAAATTTTCTGAACGCTTCGCTGAGTGATTTACAAATCTGACATAACATGATATAACCTTACTTTTGATACCCAGTTGGGAAACTTTTTGTGATTGTACTTGCAGATTATAAATTGAAGTGTATTGGAATAACCAAAATACTCCTTAATAAACTTCAACTCATAGAACACAACAATACTAAACTTCAACTAAAAACTCTAAACATAAACAAATCACAAAATAGGTATATGCGCATGTCCCAGCAGTCAGATGAGTTACAAAGCGCAAAGTTTTACCGTTGCCAGAAATCGACATCTGCTGAGAAACATCGATTTGTCAGCGATTTTGCTGAACGCTATCGCTTTCTCAACTGTTGCCAACAGTTGAGTGCTTCTGAACGTACCCAATACGTTAGGGTGACCAGACGTCCGTCATTGCGACGGACAGTCCGTCATTCGTACGAGGAGTCCGTCATTGATAAGCGTCCGTCAAAGTGTCCGTCAGAACTCAAAATCTTGAATTTTACTGTTAAAATCAGAGGAAATTTCTTTTTCTGTCGATGACAGAATGAGAAGTGATATGTGTACGAAATTGATCATTAATGACCCAATTTAATGCTCAATTTCTGCTATTTTAATGTGCAATCCTCATGGCAACCGCACACAAAGAAAGCACTACTTATTCACGAAGTATTCAGAGAAACGACTTATTTCAAACAAGAATTTATACACAATTCATGTTGGGATCGTCGAAAAAATCTTGTAATAATCTTTGCTGGACCAAAAAAAAGGTCATCAATACCAACGAATTCTTTTTTTTGGGTTGTCCGTCATCGAACAACGATTGATCTGGTCAGCCTACAATACGTCAGACTGCGCTTAGTACTCGATTCGAGTACTTTCAGTACCATACAGGTTTATTTAGGCCACACCCAACGATAAGACAACTGCATAATTTGCATACGACCATTCAAGGGCGTAGCCAGGAATTAATTTCGGGGGGGGTTTTGACATTTTGGCAATTGACTTTGTAGGTGCCTGGAATTGTGAGGGTCGCTTTTTGTAGCAAGTATTTGTTGTTTTCAAGAATTCATAGTAATATGAATAATTTTAACTAGATTTTCGAAGATAAGATGGTTTAAGTGCAAAATGAAAGATTATTTTTGCAACAAAAAATAACTCTGAAACATTTCGGGGGGGGTTTGAACCCCCAAAACCACCCCCCTGGCTACGCCCTTGCGACCATTTATTCCTGCCCAAATCGTCGCTTGTAAATCTTTCGAGTATACCACTGTTCAACTTAACGGCAAAATTCTCTCTACAGGTCATTTCAGGTAGACCCTGGTGCAAAACATTCGAATGATTCAGGGACACATGCTGAGATGTAGTGTACTTTGTTATATTGGGTATCAGCCTTTGTAACTCACCAATCCAAGCTTATACTTTAGACCCAGAAATGATACAAGTTCATATTTACACAAATTTATTAAATCTTTAACCGATATCAAAATAATAGTTCTAAACTACATACATATTAACAAAATATGGAAATCTTAAAAAATTCTTTAAATGCTCATACATAAAAACAGATCCAAAACATTGTTAACTGAATGTTATCACATGAAGCAATTTACAAAAGTTTTTGTAAATTTTGGAAAGCATTGGTTCCAATATCAAAACTAAAAATTTATCATTTGACACATATAAATATGAATAAACAAATCCGACTTTCGGAAAACAGGAATAAATATTTCAGAGTAACTTGTTAAATGGAAAACTTTCTTCCATAAATTCTTGACACTATTGATATCTTACATGGGGGAAAATCATCCAAATCCTTAGATTTGTTTAACTATCGGAGGCTGTTGTGCATTATTCTGAGTTGGAACATTTTTCTGAGATGGGTCATTCTGGATTCCAACTTGCTGAATTCCCCCTTGAGGATTTCCTACATTTGGCTGTTGATAGGATTGTGGAATATTCTGTTGGGGAGGGACATTATTTGGTATTTGCTGTTGCTGAAAATTGGCTTGTGGATGTTGATATTGCATATTCGCCTGAGGCTGTTGATACTGCACATTGGGTGGGGGCTGTTGATATTGAACATTATTGGGGTGCAAGTTTTGTTGTTGATAGTTGGCCTGATGATGACCTTGATTTTGTTGAGAATGAAGCTGATTTGAAGCTTGTTGTGGCACCTGGTTAGACTGTTGATACTGTGCTGGATGTTTGTTGAAATTAGTCTGAGGAACTACATTCGGATGCTGAGGATAGATTTCATTTGTATTCAAATCAGGCATGCGATCCTGCAATCATAAGAAACAAATATTAGTTATAGTAAGGAACCATATACAAAAAAAATTATTTACACTCAAATAATCTTAGTTGGTATGGTAATTTAATATTCTGAACGGTAGTAGTAATCAATATTGTTTATTGCAGAGCAAATGGCCATCGAGCTTAGGTCCTTCATCCAAGTTTTTCATATACAGTATTCGTGTTAACATTATAGCAAAAATATTTCAATGAAATTTGTGTTACATTCTAAATAAATTTATTAATATCTTCGTGGGTATTTTCTTGAGTTGCTATGGATGTTATCGTCTTGATAGAGAGTCAATATGTTGTCTTATGTCTTGATTCTTTAGCTTTTCCACAAACCAAGTACGAATAGTGTCCAGCCGGTTCTTATTGGTTGAATGTGAGTGCTTGAGTAAAGAGCATTATTTGTTGGATTTTAGAGTGTAGTGTCTCATCTTTGTGATGGTTCTCAGTGCTGTTGTCTCGGCAACCACGATATTTTTTATTCTAGGTTTTTTACAGTTGGTAAATATTGGATGTGCATACTCTAGCAATGGACGACATATGGTTTTGTAGATTTTTGCATAAGTGTTGATGTGATACCTTGTTTACTGTAGAAGCATCAACATCAAACATCAACACTGCCGCAAATCCTGAACATTCCGCATCTATTTGTACATTTATATATTTTCAATAATAGAATATCATGAAGGACAAGATTAAAGGATTATCTCTTTGAAAAGAAAACAAAACATTCTGTTGCATAAGCAGATATTAATTGGGCAGTATTTGTTGGCCTCTGAAGGGATCTAGAGAACAGATGGAGCTGGAAGAATAGGGATAATATTGACTTGAATTTTTTTCCGGGCTAATCCAAATATGAAAACAACACCTTTGTAAGCAGAAAATTTGGAAATTGACATTTCGAAGAATGCTGCAAAATGCGCTTGCTTGAACCTGTATTCGACATTTTTTTATGAGTATTTCAATACATACTAAATGTATTTTCATTGAATTTATCAACCGCGGCACATTGCAAATAGGACAAAGATTTTCATTTCTTTGATGATAGCTTTGTTTGTCAATTTAAAAAACGGATTAAAGAACCTGCGAGGTGACCGTTCATCTGACCAGTCTCCACTAGATTTATTAAACATCAACATCTAACTTAGAGTACTCAACCTAACCCATAGTATGGCAATTTCATCTTATATGAAATGATAATTATTGGATGATAGAATTTCCAACAATCAGATAAAATGAAAGTTCTTATACCAAAATGGGTAAATTTATATAAAAACATAAAAAAGTGTGGACCAACATTCAAAAAGTGTTTAAAATACGTCAAATTATGCATACCTCACAATTGCTATCACTATGCTATTTTCTGTTTCAATAAATCCTTTTGATCGCTGGTTCCTAGGGGAAGAACGATAATATCATTTTGCCGAAGTGTTGACCGATTGCCGTGGTTAAATTCGTTAACGGACCAAATCAAGCCAGTAGTTTCGGAGTTATTGACATTTGAAACTTTGTATTATTATTCCTCATTTTCGAAACCACACATCCGATCATTTCGAAATTTGGTATTTTGAAGGAGAATAATGGCGGTCAAACTTCTGCAAAATTTCGTGAGGAACGTGCCATGAGAAATTCAAAATAATATATATTTTGTCTGTGCGTGGTAAACCGATAAATTTCTCTCGAAGGGAATATTTTATGACCTAGACATTTTCACGGTGGGTGAACTAAATTTTTGTATGACTGTATGCTTCCATTAACAGTAATTAGGTTGATTGGTTCCAATGTTACTCTCACTTAAACTTCGTTCTCTTGATTTCTTTATATTAGCCAAATCACAGATACGATCAATATTAAACTTGATATGTAGAATTAAGACAGCGACGCTCATATCTGAGCAGAATCGGATCATTAGAATATTTTACAAAAAGATAAATATCCTGGCTCATAATGCTGGTTCGGATCTAAAAAGTCGCTTTGACAATATTGTATGACGTTTCTATGCATGTAGTTGACTCATCTATACAGGGTGTATACTTTTAAAGTGGACAAATCAAATTTGACCACATAAAGGGCAGTAAATTTGCTATAAGATAAGAGAGTATGTGTGGAGAAAAAACTCTTATTGCAAGCATGGTAAGGAGGTGAATATCTCGATTCTGAAGTTAAGATAATTAGTCCTATTTTTCCAATGGTTTATTCGATGAAATATCAATAATTTATGTACACATTTTCTTTTCAGTAAAAAATATCCCATTTAGTGTACTTTCCAATGACATATAAACTTTTGTGCTACCTGCTCATCCTCCGCTATAATATCATGGCTAACATGATAACAACGATAAAGCCTAAAAATTCCGAACCTAAATATGCCCTACTTTTTGAAGCCCTTCGTGATTGAATCTTAATCTAATTTTATGGAAATCATAAATACATCTGTTAAATGTATATGCTGTTATCAGACTTACATTTTGAAGGTGGTACCAGAGTAATTTAGGAGAGTGGGGGGCCATAGGATATTATGGACTGATAAGGCCACTTTCAAGAAATCAGGTTGATTAATTCACGAAACAATAATATATGGCAGTGATAAAACCGTCAAGCGATTATTGTTTCACTTTTCCAATATGAGTTAAGTATCAAGGTGAGGTTGGCAGTCATGTGAGGGGAATTTTTTTGGACCAGTTATATAGTCCGTTCACGAGAGGTTGAGCGCATAGTAGGCGTTTGTTTATTTATTTGAAGTTGGCAGTATTTGCTGTCATAAAGTAAAATGAAGTCAATGTTGCCGAATGTACCTGGCCTCGTCCGACGAGCTTGCTTGTTATCAGAGAACTCTATGCAATATTGATAACATTGAGTATCAATCTGACAAGAAAATAAACAATATAACCTAAAATTTTAATATACACAGTGGAATATGCCAAATTGCCATGGCCAACCGACGGCTCAACCTTTCGTGAACGGACTATACTTACCGATCACTTAAATGATGAAGAATTCATTAGATTAATCCAAAGCAACTTGACAGACATGTATGGATGAAATGTACCTGTGTAACAGATAAAATGTCTGGTTTCGAATTGATGGCTGCCCAGCACATAATAGTCGAAATTTCAAGATCTATTGAATGGATATATTGGGATATAATGGATTGGTGGATACGGTCAGATGGCCACCGAAGAACCCCGACTTAACGCTTTTGGATTTTTATGTCTAGAATACTTTGAAAGCGGAAGTAAATCTAATTCGCTTTTACACTCGGAAGATTCTCGTCGACAAAATAAAATTATTGTATTGTGCAGAACTGCGTCAGAAACGATATGAACTATGTACATTCAGTACGAAAACGATGTATCAAAAGTATTGAAGAAGGAGGTTCCTTTTTTCGTTATTATTTTGATTCAAGATGAATTGATGACTTCCATAAAATTACATTAAGATTCAATCACGAAGGGCTTCAAAATAGAGCAAATTTAGGTTCGGAATATTTAGACTTTTTCGTTGTTATCATGTTAGCCATGATATTATGGCGGAGGATGAGCAGCTAGCACAAAAGTTGATATGTCATTCGAAAGTACACTAAATGAGGTATTTTTTACTGAAAAGAAAACGTGTACATAATTATTGATATTTCATCGAAAAAACCATTGGAAAAATAGGACTAATTTTGTTAACTTCAGAATCGTGATATTCATCTCCTTACCACGCCCGCAATAAGAGTTTTTTCTGCACACAGACTCTCTTATCTTGTAGAAAATTTATTGACCTTTCCGAATATGTGGTCAAATTTTATGAGACTACGAGGAAAACTGAATAATGATCATTTAAGAGGAAAAACTCGAAATATTTCGTGAAATCAAGAAATGTTAAACTGAAGAACAACCGTCGACATTTCGACCATGTGTTATATGACATTTTTTGTTGCTAATCACTCGTATAATCCCCCCTTCAGGTTGTCCACTTTAAAAGTAGACACCCTGTATAGATTTTTGTTGTAATCCTCATAGGAGTCAGAAGGTGGTTCATGTTTATTCATATTATAAGAACGATAATTCGAATTTGGACATCCTGATAATCCCAGGTTTCATGTTATTGATTTAAGTTCATTCACTTTGGTGAATCAACGTTAATGACATCAGAATATATAAGAAGCGGGATAACAACATCATATCAATACGAAGTTTTAGTGGCCGAAACGATATCGAGTTCGCCTTCCATGCTCTGGGTCACCGGTACGACTCTTGCCAGAGAACAAAATTTGTTCAAGTTTGATTTTTTGCCTGCTTATTTTGTTCAATTATATGATGTGGAGTCAAGAACTTCTGCGCTCATATTGGGAAAACGATATATCAAATTTTAATATCCTGAGGGCTATTGGTTTTGTTTTGTTCATTCATAAATGCATCTTTCCATTTCTTGAACTTACCTTGAAAATTTCGAGTTTTGAAGTTGTTCCTTTCGTGTCGCGCATCGGGAAAAGAGATAGAGCTTCGCCTCTCTCTCTAATTGTGACGTCATGTGGGGAGCAAAGCCAGATTTGGTTAGGAATTTCTTCGAGATTCACTCATTTTTGGTGTTTAAAAAGAATGAAAGAATGGAAACGTCGTGATTGAGAGAAATATACTTAGATGAATATTATAATTGACCACTCGAGAGAAATATTTGACTTAATGAAGAATTTCTAAATAATATCCAATTGCGATAGTTCGTCAAGACGTCCACTCGTTTTAAAGAATCTCGTTTATTATTTTTGTGCGGCGCTATCGTATTTTGTCTGAATATGGGTATTTTTCGAATTTTTAGACAGAAATAACTCCAAACGGCTACCTAGTAAGAAGATAAAATCAATTGAAATTTCCGTAAACAATATTGGACTTGAAATTTGAATTCTATTTGTGAAATTTCAGACACTAAAGTTTATGCAAAATGTTTGAATTGCTAAGGACAGTATTGTGTATTCTATTTCTTAAATTACGACACTGAGATTTTTGGAAAGCATGAAAATTTTGACGAAATTCGAAAAAAAATCTTTATTTTACAAAAAATTTTTTATTCTTTGAAGGTATTGAAAATATAATTGTCTCGATATAATAAATTCTGTGCCGATAGCGTAATATAGTATTTTCACAAAGTAAAGTATTATTTGTTAAGATAACCTCAAAGTGGACAACAACATTAAATTAGAACTCCTGTAATCATACCTAAGAATTAGTGATAGGTTTATAAAATTTTTCAAATTGAAATTGTCCTTTCTCCGGCTCGCCGTAATTCAGTATTATACTGAATATTCATTATTTGGGAATTGAAAGTATTTAACGTCTACTTTATTCAACTTTCAACTCTTTCAAGTACCTATCATTTTTACAGTTTGCTGCAGCACATTTAGGCATATTTCGTTCTGGATAGTTTCAATATGTTCCAATACATCACTACATATTCACAATAAAGGTGAAAAATTTCATAATGCCAAAACTTTCAAAATAACGTACTTTCCCAGCTAATACGGTCATTTTGCTCCCCGCGCGACGTCATTGCGCAGTAACGGACGAAAATAAGAATAGTTAGTAGCATACCATGTTTCTTATGTCATGGATTGGATTTAGTTTTGTTCAGAAATAAATTCTACGTACCCCAACATGCTGCGGTGGGCTTTGTGGCACTTGTCCAGGATGGAATTGAGCCTGTGGGGGTACATTGGGATGATACTGAACAGGTGGTGGATGCTGTTGGAACTGTTGTTGATTCATTTGATGCCTTGCAATATATTCTTGCAATTCTTCATCAGTATAAGGCTTCTGTTCATCAATGCCATTCCAACCATGGTCTTCATTGAAGTCTTGCCTTTTGGTTTGAGCAATAAATTCTTGGAAATCTATGAAACCATCTCTATTGGTGTCAACCTGTTGAAAAAAATTTTTTTTTGATAATAAAACTCTCTTATAGCAGTTATCATTTCTTTTCTGATACTGTTTGATATCCGCTTCGCGTCAAAAGTACAACTTTTTGCTTCAGATAAAAAAATTCCTACATATTTATTTTGCATAAGAGATCTTCTGCTTCTTCTTCGCGCGGTTTCTCCGGCCGAACTGAGGCTTAGTGGCCCATTGTTCACCCGCATCGTTCTATAGAGACTCAGCTCCTCAGACACAAAGACTGAAATGTCGCGAGTCTGCCAGGAGTGGTCCCTCTCACCATAGGAATAGTAGGTGTTGGATTACCTAGGTGTGTTGACCTTAACTCAGTTAGGTTGCCACAGTTGAACAAAATATGCTCAACCGTTTCATCAGTGCTCCTGCACCACCGGCATAGGGAGCACCTCGTTAATCCCATTCTTTTCAAATGTTTGTTAAACAGGTGACCAGTCAATGCACCAGTCACCAGACCGAGTTGTTTCCTCTCCAGCAACAGAAGTCTATTGACCTCAAGTCGCGAGGACGGTCTCTCAATGAGAATCCTCGACTACCTCAGGCCCACCCCCGCGCTCCATTGCGGGGAAAATTCGCTGTTCAGCCAGGTCCTGAAGAAACTTCTGACAGATGTGCGACAGATTGGCAGCGCAGGCTCCGGACCAACAAATGCTAATCTGGCTCCCCGCCTAGCCAGTTCATCTGCCTTGACGTTACCAGGTATATCTGCATGAACCGGACACCAGATTACTTACAAAAAGTTATCAGAGCCCAGCCCACGCAGAGCTTTCCTGCACTCTTCTACCAAAAGAGAGTCAACCCTAACATCAGATAGAGATTTCAGAGTTCCCTGACTGTCGCAACATATGTAAATGTGCTGGCCAGAGTATCCCCTACGAATATTGTCTAGTGCGCAGGCAAGAAACGCAAATAGCTCAGCCTGCACAATGGAACAGTCCTTCCCCAGAGGGATAGCCTGATTGAAGTGAGGACCCACGATTCCGGCACCAGACCCTGTTGTTGTGACAGAGCCATCCGTGAACCACGTGGGACCTTCAGGACTAAGAAGCCTGTTTGATGAAGACCATAGATCTGTCAGGAACAGTTACCCTGTAGGGTTTGTTCACATAAAAGATACATTTGACATAATATAAATTTCTATATATCAGTAGAGTTGTAACATTACTTATATTGCTTCTGAATACTCTGTGTTTGGTTGTCCATGACAATTGCATATTGAAATAGTAGAAATTGAGCTATAAAACGGGTCATTATTGATTACTTTAATTACTTTAACACATTTTGTAGTGAAGACGCTACGTTAAAATGTTTTATTTTTTTACATACCATTTTTCGCCCCCCACGAAAAATGGCAGAAGGGATTTTTTTGTCACAACTTGAATGAAGAATTCAAAAATAATTGTTAATTTGAAATACCTCAGGTGAACCACTTATTTTGAGTCAGTTTTTTAATATGACTTCAACACCCTCTATCTTGGAAACAATGCAAAATTGATGGGAACTTTTTTTCATAAAATGATCTGACGGGCATAAATAAAATAACATGAATAACAAGTTTGCACCAAACTAATCTCATCATAGACCGCCGTTTGAGGTTGGAACAATTGAGTTAAAGCCATAATGAACTCTAAGACCTAAGAGGTCTTTAAGGAGGCTAGATTTGCACTTCTCCCATAATTCTCTTGTCCAAGACACTCTTTGAGCAGGTTTACAATGCCAAGGCATTCTGTAACTAAGTGAAGAGGAGTTGGATGACTAAGTCACACCCTTGATCCTTTCTTTCCAAGTTTCTGCCTAATTATTTTTCGATTGCAAGTATAAGAAAAACACTTCAGTAGGAGCCTAACGATAGTGTACACTTAGTTTCAATGGTAAATGAAAGTGCCCTTTGCTGTAGACTTTTTATAAAACCCTGTATGTCTCAATAAAGGAACCTTTTAATGAATTGTTTTTTTTTAATGTATCAGCCTACCTCTTTGAAAACTTGTTCTCGCATTCTTTCCATTTCTTCAATTCGTTCTCTTATATCATCTTCTGGAGCTCCTGCCTGGTACATTTTATCTAATTCCTTCAGAAACAGTGCTTTCACTTCATTTTCATCCCACAATCCATTAGAATCCATATCATGCAGAAGAAAAAAGGTTTTGGGATCAAATTCTTGCTGCATTTGATCCTGTTCTTGCCATACTTCTTCTAGTTGTGCTTTATGCCCTGGTTCATGTAATTTTTCATGTTTTTTGTGTTTTTCTTCTTGTTCCTATAGAAAAAATAACATTTCAATATTAACACGTAAAGTGCCATAGGGTAACAACCTGATCCTCCAATTGGCATAGATTGTATTAGGTATGGGACATCGACATGGATGTTGATGTCAATGGTAAATATCATTGATGCCGAACATCGATGTCGATTTTATTATTTCAACATCGATAAACCTGATACAGATAACAAGGAAATTACCAGAGATCAATGTTGATAATATTTCCATTTATATAAGAAATAATGCAATTTATTTTAATTACTTTATCATTTATCAGATATATCAGAATACCTTCTCAACTGTGGAAAATACACCAAGAAATGGCTAGCCATGTTTTTTACGGACATAATAAAACTGGTAAAATCCCACATGCAATGAAAAGGTCAAAAATCATTGCCATACTAAAGCCAGGAAAACCGAGTGACCAACCAAAAAGCTATCGTCCCATCGCTTTACTTAGCGTAATATATAAACTCCTCGAAAGGGTCATTTTTAATAGAATAGGGAGCACAATACTTGAACGAGTTCCTATTGAACAGGCTGGTTTCAGACCACAGAGAAGCTGTACAGACCAGGTGCTGACACTAACAACATACATAGAAGCAGGATTTCAGAAAAAACTGAAAATGTCGGCCGTTTTCATAGACCTGTCTGCAGCCTACGACACTGTGTGGAGATACGGACTCCTGTACAAGCTCATACAAAAATAATAATAATAATAATAGAGCCCCCCCAGGGGCTCTGGAATGGTAAGTTCTAGAGTACGGGCTCAGCAAACCCGAGGTACCCGAGCTAAACCTGGCAGTAGGTATAAAATGCAACCCATAATGATGGTGCAATTAAGGAATAGGAATATTGAGTCGCTGCCTGAGGATCGTCAGGGCATGTCTGGAGCTGGCGCTGGACATGACAGCATGCGGGACGTCAGTGGCAGGGTGCTGAGGAGGCGGGCCCCTGTCATACAAAACACTACAGCTCAACAGGAAGAACCAAGGAGACAAACAACAGCAGTGTCACCCCCTACAGTGAGTGCTACGCAGGATCTTCAACCAGCGTTCACTCAAGCAGGGTTACCCAGAAGACGCATGAAATGGACAAGTTGTATGAATGAAACGATCATGCGCATCTACTTCAAAATAACAAACATGGGTCAAGAACAAACTGGATACAGACAACGGTTATTCAATGAATTCAAGCGATGTTTTCCAGACCTACAAGTAACTGAACAGAGGATAGCTGATCAGTATCGCGTAATCCTTAGAAACAAACTTATCTCAGAAGATAGGCTACAGGAAATTAAAAATGAAGTTGTTAATGAATTGAACATCGAAGAAAACCGAACTAGAGAAGAACACACAACTCATGAAAACAGAGATCACAACAGCGAAACAACCTGAAACCCAACCCCACAAAGACAGAAACGTCCTGCTTCCACCTGAACAACAATTGCACAGATAAGGAACTACAGGTCTACTTCGGAGACAACCTACTCCACCACAACCCACATCCAAAATACCTCGGAATTACCCTCGACAGAACGCTAACCTATAGGAAACACCTAGAAAACACTGCTGCTAAGCTGCGAACAAGAAACAATATCCTACACAAGCTCTGTGGAACTTCATGGGGATCTACTGCCGACCCTACGTATCTCGGCAATCGGATTGGTCTACTCAGCTGCAGAATATGGCGCCCCGGTCTGGCTTAACAGCGCACACACGCACAATGTTGACATACAGCTGAACACAACAATGAGGACCATTAGCGGCACACTAAAATCGACCCCCACCTCATGAGCCACATACCACCGCCAGACCTCCGACGCAAATCTGCTCTCGTCCGAGATTTTAAAAGAATGCAAGACAACCTCCAGCTGCCCATACATCAAGACCTAGCCGACCTAGACAGAAGAAGACTGCGCTCCAGAAGACCTTCTATGAGAACTGCAAGGGATTTGGGGGCATCCGATTTCAAACTTACGGACCTCTGGGAACAGGAATGAAGAGATGCCTGCCCAATCCAATGCCAGAATCTGCCATGTATAAAACAAAAGCCACCTGCTTACGAACAGCCCCGTAAAATATGGACATCCATCAACAGAATACGTACCGGACACGGAAGGTGCTCAGACTTGCTCTACAGGTGGAACAAAACACCAACTGCAAGATGTGACTGCGGGGCGGCCAGACAAACTGTTCACCACATCATCACCGAATGCCAGAACAGGGCCTACACAGGTGACTTCAACGATTTCCTGATGGCGACCAAAGGAGCGATTAATTACATTCGACAACTAGATGTTAGTCTATGATTTATTCCTTGTTTATTATACTTGTGTTATTATGCCATACGATAAAAAAATAAATAATCATGAAACTTATGGACTGTAAAGCAGTATGATGGTAGTTATTTAGTAACAGCTTTTGCTATTCAGAGACAGAGATACTACTATTCAGATATTAAATAGTAAACATAGATGACATAACAATTAAAAAAATTAATTATTAGTGATCAGGTACATATCCAGAAGTTAAATTAAACCTAAAAAAAAGTATTTAAAACATTTTATTCATTGAATAGAAGAAGTTCGATAAGTTTACATCGAAATCTCCTTAATCATCAAAATTGGCATTTAAGGAATATTCGAAGCAATAGAATTATTCACCTGATCTTCATATTGATTCTAGGCAAATCTAGGAAAGGAGAATAGACAGAGAGCACAATTTGTTCATAGTACTTTGTTTCATCCATTGCCTCTACACTGAAATTTCGTTGCAAATACGGTACCAAAATAAATAGAAGCCGTAAACCATCAGAGGGTAATAAAACAATAAAATGCGTTTGAAATTCGAAAGAAAGGGACACCGAGAATAAAAAGGGAGACTATTCTGAAGAATTTCACAAATGAGCTATTGAAAATATGCATCACATAAATAAGAAAAAAAAGCTATACAGTTTGGCAATTCAGGTCTTATTCTATTAAACGATTATCTCGGATGTTTACCATCTTTAATTATTTCCTTCTGCTATTTCGAAGATATCACAAGCACAGACAATATATTGCAAGGGTTTAACATAGCTATTAACAAATAGCGATTGTGAAGATAGTGCCACTGTAAAAAATGATGTTACCTAGTAAAGTAGGGTATAATAAGTGAAATTTCTATTATTTTATATGATGTTCAGAACTCCATAACCTCCTTTGATGACGACAAATTTTTTGAAAGCACATGAACATCGATGAATCAACATCGATGTTCACAACCATCCATGTTCATGGATCAATGTTTTCTTGACAACGATGGTTTGTTTCAATGTTAACAACGATCTTGAACATCATGGTAATCTATCGATGCCCCATCCCAAGATTGTATCTGCCGTCATATTTTTTTCGCTTATGGTTGTTGTCCCAGTATAAAATTATTAGACCTCACTAGGAGATATATTCGGCAATATATAATTCGTCTTGGCCAGTAAAAGGGATTTTTGACGCAAAAAACGAAAGCATGAACCGGCCACAAGGAACAGTATTTCAACATTTCTATTCCTACACTCTATGTAAAACTATCAACAATTGCGAGACGTTGAACAATATTTGATAATTCAGTTTTTGTAACTAGTTTCATCGTTCGGATATCACTTAATCTCTTTCCAAATTTTACTCACCTTCAGTTCTTTTTCTAATTTTTCCCTTTCGTCTCCATTAGTGGAATTCAGTTTTGCTTGTTTTTCGAATTCCTTGTTCATCTCATACTCTTTAAATTCTTCTCTTCTCAACTTATCAGCTTCTGCTAAATCCTCCTGAGTCTTAGCAATCAACTTCTTTAAATCTTCAATTTCAAACGTATGTGGATTAGAATGATCCACATGATGATGGGTTGGATCGTCTGTATTATCGTTTCCTTCTAACTTTCTTTTTTTCTCAACTAACTCTTTCAGTCGCTCTAGTTCTACCCGTTTAATTTCATCTAATTTAGTTCTAACATGATGTGATACAAATTCTAATTGATCTGCGATTTTGCCTGATCTAATTTCTTCTTCAGGCGCTTTTTGAATCTTTTCTTTAAAATCTGGATCTGACTCTAACGCCTGAACAACCTCAGATAAGTACCTATGGTATTCCATGTAATTTTCAATACCTGGATCTTGGTTCTTATCCTCTGAAACTTCTTTGGCACCTTCTTTCACCGGAGGAGCGTAGCATATTTGAAAAAAAATTGACACCATATATATCACAAGTAAAGCTGACCTGAAGTGGGTCATTTTGAAAAATAAATATCTCACAACTAAAAAAAATATAGAAGTTGTTTGTTCTAAATGCTAAACAATAATCAGGATACAAATTTTTGAAATTGTATTGTGACCCCTATGTAATGTTACTCAATATGGTTATTGTTTGTGTAAGGAAATTATCAAAAAACTATACGAATTACGAAAAGGTGTCAACAATTTATAAAGCTATCGTGTCAATTTGTTATTTGTAAATTCAGATTTGTTTTAGTTAACCTTAACCTGATTAACAAATCACAGAATTTCGTAAATGTGTCATGTCAAGTTATCTATGATGTCAACTTGACATTGTCAAGCTTATATTTCGTTTCTATGGTATAAGGGACATTCTGTGGTGAAAGTAAATGAGTTAGGTTATGTGTTTTGTTTTTTGTTGACGATATATTTTACATTAGAGTAATCCGCTCATACGTTGGTTTTTCTGCATACGACTAACAACAAACTATTCTAGGGTAACATTTCAAACAATAAAATTAATATATTTCTAAGTTTTTAAGGTTGGTCTTCAATAACAAGCAAAATGCCACGAGCAGAAAAAGGAACTCCAAAATATTTGGCCAATAAGATGAAAGCGAAAGGTCTCCAAAAATTGAGATGGTATTGCCAAATGTGTCAGAAACAATGTAGGGATGAAAATGGTTTCAAGTGCCACACTATGTCTGAATCGCACCAAAGGCAACTACTCCTTTTCGCTGATAATTCTAAAAATTTATGGACGAGTTCTCGTTTGATTTCCAAAAAGAATATTTACAAATATTGAGGAGACAGTTCGGAACAAAGAGAGTGAACGCAAATCGCGTGTACCAGGAATATATTGCAGATAAGAATCATATACATATGAATGCAACACGATGGGTAACACTTACAGGTTTTGTGAAATGGTTAGGAAAAACTGGTAAATGTATTGTAGACGAAACAGAAACAGGTTGGTTCATCACATATGTTGATAGAGATCCAGAAACAATTGCTAAAGAGGAAAGAAAAAATAAAAAACAGAAAATGGACAAGGATGACGAAGAACGTAATATGGAATTCATTGAAAAACAAGTACAATTGGCCAAAGAGAAAGCCGCCCTTGACAAACCTGAGGAAGAGAAAAAGTCTGAATTGGTACGCGCAAGTGAAGAGGAAATTCTTAAGCTAGATATTAAACTATCAAAACGTGAACCTGAGAGGATCCTGAATCCATTACCTGTTAAGAAAAAAGCTGAATTAGATGTTCCAACTAATAACAAGAAAATCAAAGTGAGCGTGAAAAAAACCGCTCTTGATGAAATAAGAGAAATGGAGGAAAAGAAGAGAGAAGAAAAAAACAGAAAAGATTATTGGATCACAGAAGGAATCATAGTTAAAATATTAACAGATTCTTTGGGTCCAGATTTCTATAAAAAAAAAGGGATAGTTAAAGAGACAATAAATAAATACCAAGCTGTTGTAAAACTACTCGATAATGGAAAGAAAATCAAAATTGATCAAGAATTTCTGGAAACAGTCATTCCTGCTATAGGTAAACCTATAAAAATTGTGAATGGTGCTTATAGAGGGGAGAGGGCGATTCTAATCTCAATAAATGCAGATAAATTCTCAGCTTGTATCGAAATTGATAAAGGCCCATTGAAAGGTAGACGATTGGAATTACCTTATGAAGATTTTTGCAAAATCGAAGAGTAATATAAGTTTTTTGAAATATTTTTCAATGAACTACTGCATGATATCCTCCCCATTAGAAAAGGATCATTGATGGATGTATATAATGTGAACAAAGAATTTTTTGATTTGTAAATAATTTTGTCATATACAATAAACTGTTGATTAGGTATGGAGTTATTTTTTGAGCTTATCCTTAGGTGGACAGCGTGCTATTTTGTCGTTAATTTTGAGCCTGTGTGTTTTGGACTCACTGATTAAGAATATGAGGTCAAGAATCTAACCATAAACAAGATAACTCTAAAACGTATGAAGTTAGGGCTTTGATATTTTGAGAATAGGTTTATGTTCCGAATGTTGGTTAAAGGGACAAAATCAGTCCAGTCGTAATGGTTCCAGCTTGAGATACTTTTAAATTAAGTTCAGTTAAAAAAATTCTGATGTTGCAAACTCTGTTACACTAGTAATTTTGACAAATGTTAGAAGGTATTTTTCTGATGTGTGTGAAGTTGGCTCAGCAGTTGTTCTGCTGAATTGTGCTAGGTTTTCGAGATCTATCCAAAACCGAAAAGCACTTTTCGAAAAATGGGATTTAAATGATTGATAAAAATTGTGCTACACATGTACTGAGTTGTGCCGTTCGAAATTTCTCGAAAGTTCCCCTCATTTCCTGAAAAATCGAAATTTAAGAAAAAAGATAGCACAGCACTTTGGTTTTTTTTTCTCACAAACGAATGAAAAAGTTTGTGCTGTAAATATTTTCACGAAAATCATTCGCTCAAAGCATTTTGCTACCCTTAGGCAAAGTTGTGAAAGAAAAAAGCACTTTCATTTTTTTACGAAAATTGTTTTTATGATTGTACTCTATTTTTGCCAACTTGTGCTGGTCAAATTTTCATCATCAGTGTTCCTCTTATATGGGGAAAATAAGAAAAATCAGTTGGGTGAAGGAAAAACCAGTATACCTGGCAACAGTGTGTGTAAAGTTGGCCCAGCACTTTTTGATTCTCGAAAAAATGTTTTTTGTGCTGAATTGCTCTAGGTTTGTGCCGCTTAAATTTTTATTTCAATCGGTTTTTGTACGAACCTACCGAGCATTATATGAATTATCATATTTTTGTTTTCATTGAAATTCATTTTTTATCTTTTTTTATTATTTTGGGGATAATTTAATATTTCGAAGTTTTTCAAGGAGATTATTGAGTTTTTTAATTTCATGGAAATAAAAATAATACTCTAATGTGTATACTAATACAGGTTCGAGAAAATTTGAAAGCCCCAATTCAGTACCAACTTATACATTCATACCATAATCAACCATTGAAAACCAATTTCTCGCAAAATGCTTGGTTATTCGTACTTAACATTTTGTTGGATATCCCAAAAACCGAATGAAACAAAAAAAAAATTTAGCAGCACAAATCTAGCACAATTCAGCACAACAAAATTTTTTTCGAAAATCAAAAAGTGCTGGGCGAACTTCACACACACTGTTGCCAGGTATACTGGTTTTTCCTCCACCCTACTGATTTTTCTTATTTTTCCTCATATAAGAAGAAAACTGATGAGTTTTTTGAAACTTTGACCAGCACAAGTTGGCACAAATAGAGTACAATCATATAAAACAATTTTCGTCGAAAAAAAATGAAAGCGCTGGGCTATAACTTTTTTCTGATTTCTGTATTTTTTGGGTGAATTAGCGGCATATTTGTGAAAATAACTACGGCACAACTTTGCCTAAAAGTAGCACAATTTTTTGAGCATGTTTCCTTCGAAACAAAAGAAAATTGCTGGGATGACTTTTTTTATTTTAGTAGTTTGCAGGAAAACACGCATGATTTTCCTGGAAATATTTAAGGCACAAAGCAGCACAAATGTAGCACAAATTTCTTTATTCGTTTGCGAGAAAAAAAACGAATGTGCTGGTCTTTCTTTTTTCTTAAATATCGATTTTTCAGGAAATAAGAGTGTAGCACAATTTTTATCAATCATTTAAATCCGATTTTTCGAAAAGTGCTTGGCTGGCTCATTTTTTCGGTTTTGGAAATATCTCGAAAATCACTAGGAATTGAGAAAAAAATTATCGGCACCACAAAGTAACACAAACCTAGCACAATTCAGCACAACAAAAAATTGTTCGAAAAGCAAAAAGTGCTGGGCCAACTTCACACACATCAGAAAAATACCTTCTAACATTTGTCAAAATTACTAGTGTTACAGAGTTTGCAGCATCAGATTTTTTTTAACTGAACTTAATTTAAAAGTATCTCAAGCTGGAACCATTACGACTGGACTGATTTTGACCGGATTGGGTATTATTGGGAATCATCAGTATAGCCGGCGATATTTTTGAACACCTAATTTGATGAATTTCAGCATTGTTTACGGAGAACTTAAACAGTATGATTCTTTATTTGTCTACTTTTTCGAATGACTTTTAACATATATGTATAGGTACGCAAATTGTCAAGAAACCGAGTATATTTTAGTTTTAAGGCCGCTAAAATTTCAACTTTTTCTGGGTTTGTAGAGGGGGATCTAATGTATCTCATCTCATAACATCGCATGGTCTTCATCTCGGTATAGGCATTCAAGATCCGTTTTTGCCAGACCTATATACCTATGAAGTTAAACATGTCCAAATAGATTTATGTTGTGATCATCATACAAGGACGTGCTAGTTGGCTGGTGTTGGCAAATGATTTATATAGGGCATAAATCAATTCGATGCGGTTTGTTTACTTTATAATTCATAGCAATTACTGATATTTAAATATATACAGGAGAAAGCTATCTTTCTTTTATTGATCCGAGTTCTTGTCGAAGACTTTTTTTCCTTTTTAAATTCAATGTGATTGTCATCTTGAAATTGCATCTGATTTTGTGGTACAAACTTCAGTTACACATTCAAACATTTTTATCAGGACTTGACGATTTTTCAATTTTTTCTAGATTTTTTAAAAGTACGTTTACTTATGTCACGAAATAAAGAGAAATGTAGTTCTAGAATGTTCTGTGATTGTTTAATCGGTCTGTACTCTGTGGTTGAATCATATGGTGAAAAATTGAGGTTATCTTCTTAAATAATTTATTTTGACTGATTCATATTAAATTATCATTCGTTTAGTTAGGATATTACTTCTAGATAACAATTATTTTTCGAATTGTAAGTATGGTAAAAATTCTTTGGTATTGTTTAAGAAGTCACTCACGACCTACACTTTTTTTTCAGAATTTTTGAAATTTGGTTCATCTCGAGCAACTCCTAATAAGACTGCTTGTTCATTTTCTCATAATTTATTGAATAGGATGAACAAGAAATTTGAAGCTTGAAATGCCCCGGACTAACATCCCTTATAAATCTACTTCATTTTTCTCAAATAAAAAACGAACCAGCCTCTCACATACACATAGAACAGGTGACAATTATTTGAGTGAGAGTCAGCAAGGGTCGTCTTACCCTGTGAATAATATATTAGTATTCCCAAAAAATTCAGAAACTACTATAAATGTAATCGGAGATAATAGTCACACCTTGCCTTATGGTAATTTGCTGAAAAAAATTAGGGGTAGAAAAAGGAAGGAGAAACAACGTTTAAAGAAAAAGCAGAACATTGAAGGGGATATAAAGCCTGTGGTTAATAATGTGAAACATTTGAAACCTGGAAAAATGAAACCTAGAATGAACAAGCATATTATTTTTTTATCAGATTCTGATAGTGAAAATAGCGAATTGGATAGTCAGGAAAATGACAAAAACATTTCTATCTGTACTGATGCTACTGCTAATATTGATTACCATAAAAATGAAGAGGATGATGATGTCATATTTGTAGAAACACCATCTGCTGAGATTATTGAAATAGACGATTGTACAGAGCAAACTGAACCTTCCGAAAGACTCTTGGATGATTCTAACCCATCGGAAAAAATTAATGATATAAACTCTCCAGATGTAAATGATTTTTTGAACAATGATCACATAAGCTTGAAATCTAAATTCAATTTTGAATTGCATGGCTCAGAGTTTAAGGGTGCAGAGTTCCTAAAACCATCAACAGTACCAAAAGATATGTCTGAATCTGGGAGTGTTTCTAGTATATCTGATGTAAGTGCTTCAATTGGCGTGAATGTGTTCAATGTAGTGGACTTTCCTCAGGAGAAAGTGAATTTATTCGATGACACTAATTTAGAAAAATTTAGAAATTCCATAACTCCACAAAGATCAAATAAAAAATCGAAAAATGTTACCAATGATGAGGAATATAATTCTAGTACTAGTCTGAAACATAATGATAATTTACCAACTTTGTCTGATATACAAATTGAGGACAACAGTAGAAAACAAAGAGGTAGGTCGATCATAAAGGAGCTTGTAAACGAGAGAGCATATGTGATATTATCTGCAGCACAAAAAAAATTAAAAAGTAAAAAACGCAAATCTAAAGATGATAGAGAAGATTGTTCGGATAAAGGGAGCCAATACGACAATCAAGAATCGAATAAGAGGAAAAAAAAGAAAAAGAATAAAAAAAGGGACACATCACCAAATGAAGTTGATTATGACAGGAGTAAAAGTCCTGCAAGAATTGATATAGTTGATGGAGAAGAGAATGAAAATAAAAAAGAACTTAGACAAGAAAGTGAAGAGGAAAGCGCTAAATACAGTTTAGCTATAAGAACGGATCTTTTTGAATCTACTGAGTCTGAAACTTCAACTAATTTGAAGAAATCTAAAAAAAATAAAAAGTCAGATTCTGAGCCACCCATGTGTGGAGAGGATGTGGAAAAAAAGAAAAAGAAATTGAAGAAAAATGATCAAGATGAAAGCATTTCAGAAGAAAATGAGCAAAAAAAGAAAAAGAGGATTAGGCAAATCAGTGAGTTATCTGTTGATAAGGAAGGATATGTTCTTCAAGAAAATAGCGAAGAAAAGAGGAAAAACAAGGTTAAAAGGAATCATGAAGTCACAACAGATCATTCGAATGAAAATAACAAAATTGAACTAGTGCATGTTCTACCACAGGTTGTAGAAGAGGAAGAAGAAAAAAAGAAAAAGAAAGGAAGGAAAATATCTGTATCATCAGATGGAATAATTCACGGCAAAAATAAATCATTGGTCCAATGTGCTCATGATGAAATTAATAAAAATAATGAGGAAAAAAGAAAAAAGAAGAATCGCAATACTTCTTCATCAACATCAACAGATATTATTGTTGAATCAGTCAATACCAATGTTGATAATGTTTCACAAGAAGAAATTGAAGTTCCGAAAGAAAATGAAATGAAAGAAGAATTAGAGCTTAAGAATAATTATCAATCAGATCAAGATATAGAAAACTCTGATAAGAAAAAGAAGAAACTTAAAAAAGGTCCTGAATCATCTACCCATATTGAGCATTCTGATAATGAAAATGCTACGTATACTGCAAAATCAGGAAAGAATCATGATAATATTGAAATAATTGAGGAAAAATGCGATGAAGTCTCCACTAAAAATCTTCCAATTGAAACCTTAAAAAATCAGGATAAAAATGAAAATTTGCCGAACAAATCCACTACATCTGATCAGGGTCCTCATAGAATAACAGATAACATCATTCAAGATGACAGCAATAAACTAAAAAATGTTATGGTGAATATACCCGATATTATGGGAACTGAAGTGCTGCAGAAAAATGAAACATATGTAGAAAGTCCAGTTGAAGAAAACACTCAAATGAACAGCAAAAGGACTTCTGCAGCTCCTGAAAATAGTGATAAAAAACAAAAACTTGAAGAACATCATGAAGGTAATACTGGAGATAATGTTAAGTTTAAAAAAACATCTGAAGTTATTAAAGAAGAATCATTGGAAATAGATACTTATAGAAAAGAAGTTGATAAAGAGAATAATGAGCAGAATACTGATGCGCATATTATGAAATACAATGAATCCACTGAAAGCGTCTCAGTAGAGAATGTCCCAGAATCTTCCAAAAAAAGAAAAAACGATTCACTCATTTCAGATTCTATTGATGATCCATTGGTTTCTATTGAACCAAAAAGAATAAAAATCAACACTGCATTTTCACAGTCTCAAATTGAGAATTTCATTGACAATGAGAAAGGGTTATTGGAAAATTCAAAGGTAATTGAAAAGGAATATAATGATGTAATATCCAACCAGAAAAATGAAAACATAACTGTTAGTGTTGATGATGTAGTCTCTGTTGATAAATCTGTTGGTAATGTCATTGAAGAGAAAACTTCAGGAGCACCAAATTTGATTGAAAACAGCAATTTAGATTTGAGTGTAAGTGCAGAATTGAATACAACTGTGAATTCAGTACTTATCGATAATGAAGGAAATATTGATGTCAAAATCACTAATGTGTTTTCTCTTGATACATCAACATGTCCTGCTGAAAGCAGTTTTGCTGCTGATGTAGTTGTCAATAATTCTAATGATAAAAATAACAGTTCTTGGAATGCAGGCTCATCTAGATTCCATTCATATAATGAGTCGTTATTCAAAGATGGGAATGGAAAAACTTTAGAAACAAGCAATGAAGTATCGAATATAGAAGCAGTTTCAACACCAGTGATAACATTTCCCCCATCATTAGATATAAAATCTAATCAGAATTCTGCATTACAGCCTGTTGAACCTAGTAACACTAGTGCCCCCGGACTCAATGAAACAGTAATTGTAAAAACTGAAAAGCTGAATCTTGACAGTACTGCTTCTTCTGAAAATAGAACAGACATCATTTCACAAGATGTTGAAGTGAAGATAGAAAATCAGGCGCAAGATATCCCTAAAACTTATGTTGAGGAAAAGAGAAGTGATCAACTCATTTTGGAAGAAAAGAATATTCCTAAGAGTATATCAGAAACAACAAATACAGTATCTGAAATGTTGAACTTGGAGTTGCCTAATGATATTGAAAAAATTGTCAAGGAAAAGGATAATCTTGATGCTGTCAAGAGATTATGTGATTTTCTTGAAGAAGCTAGTGACCCAAATGTTGTATTGAAAAAAGTATCATTGTTAAAACAAGCATTCATAGAAAAATCGCAGGATCCAGTTAGATTACAAGAGGAAGTTCACATAACTTATGATAATGATGATGTTTATTCTATTTCGTCTGAATGCTCTTCAGTTGTATGTATTGAGGATGATGTTTCGATTGTAAGTATTGAGGATGATATAGCCTTGGCTAATTGTTCTATAGCTGATGGTGAAAAGGAAATAACTACTACTAATAAAACAATCGACAGTCTTGTGGCAAGGAGTAACCATTCAACAGAAGTTGTAAGCTGTGAAATAGCACAAAATGAAACAATTGAAAATGAACCAAGTACCAGCCAGCCAAACTTGACATCTACATCTAAATCTCGTGAGACTCAGAAGTTTAAGAGGGGACTTGATAAATATGAGGTAGAAGATCTACAAGGATATATGTCAAGTAAGTTTAACCTGAATTATAAATTAAAATATTTGCATCATACTTACTGAGTCTTAATTATAAGATATATAATGATATGAAAATGAATACAATGTGTTAATAAAGTCGACCAGTTGGTGCACTGGTACATAAGGCATTTTTTCTTTCAATGTATTTTCAATTGACCAGGAATTGGAAGTAGAAATACATTATATTGGTTTCAAAATGCCATTTTTCCTGAATATCCTAAGAAATAGTGAATCTTAGGTATTTTTTGATCAATCAAATTTCTTAGTCTTAGAAAGGAATGAATGATGGTGTAGAGCTTTTTTCTTTTACATTTGATATGAAGTAGTCAATTCATATACTTGCCCATTACGACAGTTCTTTCAAAATGAGATTTTCAGGGAGTTCTCTTCTTCCAATTCCAGAGATCATGCTATCTGCTTTTGGAATGTTATACTGACACCACTGTGATATTTTACGTAATAAGAGCCCCGCCAACCTTATTAATTATGTCGACTTGAGCCTATTAGCGTAGAAAGAGTGTGATTTCTCACACCCCCTAGCGATCAGCTATCACACTCCCTACTAAGGGGAACATTCACTCATCCTGGATAGCAAGTATCAGTGGGATTGAGCTCTGAGGTGTTCGGTGTTTTTCTTCCCCTGGGTCCTGGGTTGCTTGGTCCTGTATTTCTTGGTCGATGTTCTGGTAGTCGGTCTTGCAATGTTTCCCTTCATGGTTGTTCCTGGTGTCCATCGTGACCTACAAACTTCCTTACCGTCTTAGCCCTACCGAGAAGTACTGCTTTTTGCATTACTTTGAAAAGGTTTTCATCCAAATCTAGCTCCTTTAGGTTGGACTTGAGGCTCTTAGGTATAATTCCTGTGGTTGATATGAGAATGGGAATGGTTCTGATAGTAGACATTCTCCACTGCCTTTTGATCTGAAGTTCTAGCTCTCGATATTTCGATATTTTTTCAGCGTATTTTTGACGCAGATTGTGGTTATTCGGTATGGCTACGTCTATAAGTATTGCTCTCTTCTCTTTTTTCTTCACTAGAATTATGTCTGGCCTGTTATTACCAACTGTTAAATTTGTAAGTAGTGTGCGATCCCAGTATAGCCTGTAATGGTGGTTCTTCAGTATTACTTCAGGCTGATTTAAAATGGAATTGTTTCGGACTGCAGAATCTTCAGTTGGATGGCGAGTTCCTGATGAAGTATTTTAAAATGTCGACTCTTATATTCTGTTCCAGCAAACATTTGACAGCCTCCTGTAATATGTTGGATTGTTTCTGATGTTTGGCATCCGTAGCGGCATTTATCGTCGGTGAGGCACCTTTCCTTCATGATTATTTCTGATAGTTTTTAGTTTGCACTACTTGATCTTGAATGGCAAGGAGGAAACCTTCTGTTTCAGGAAACAATCTTCCAGAAGTCAGCCAGCAGATCGACGCAGGAATGTCGACATGTTCCTGGGTGACCTCGTTCAGGTGTCTTCCATGTAGGGGCTTTTCTCTCCATCTTTGAATTTTATCACTATCCGTCTGTGTGGTGTTTTCATGAGGGTGCTCACTTAGTAGTAGAGGTGTTGAACCATCTGCTTCAATCAGTATCTTATGTAAGTCTGATGTATTTGACTTATCTACAAAGTAATTTCTTAAGTTGTTTATCTGTTCAGCTGCCATTTTCTTTATGTCCACAAAGCCTTGACCGGCTTGGGTTCTAGGAATCGTTGTTCTTTCAACACTGCCTTTAGGATGATGTTTGTTGGCTTTTGTACACAGTGTTCTCATTTTGCGTTGGAGACGATCGAGATCTGTATTACTCCACTTGACGATTCCGAAAGAGTAGGCGAGAACTGAGCAAGCGCAGGTGTTAACAGCTTTTGTGAGATTTCTGCTGTTCAGTTTCGTTTTCAGAACGCCTCCTCATTCTTCTGGTAAACTCTGCTGTTAGTTCGTCCTTCATCACTCGTTGGCCTATCCTTTGACATTGTTTCATACCTAGGTATTTGTACAGATCACCTGCCAACATTGCCTTAATTTCTTCACCATTAGATAAGCTGAGAGGTGTTTGTTGGATTTTCCTCCAGCTATATTTAGGGAACGACATTTGTCCAGTCCAAAGTTCATGCTGACGTCGTTGTAAAACTTCTCCACAAGTCGTAGAAGGCACTCTAGTATAGTATATTCCTATTCCTCAATTGCACCATCATTATGGGTTGCATTTTATACCGACTGCCAGGTTTGGCTCGGGTGCCTCGGGTTTGCTAAGCCCGTACTCTAGAACTTACCATTCCAGAGTTCCTTAGGGGGCTGATTATTATTATTACAGAAATAAGAGAAAAGGCATTGCCTATTAATTTCTCAATAAAATATAACACGTGAATAAAGTAACCACAAACCACAGCTAAATAAAATCTCAACATGATTGGCAAAAGCGCAAAAAAAAGAAAATCATCTCCAACCATAAAATTGTTGACTTCCACTTAGGTAACTGGTTTGCAAAGTTCCAATATCCATTAGAACAAGTAATTTACATATATCATAAAAAGAAGGGACCCAGAATGCTTCCCTGTGGTATCCCTAGGTATTGATCTCTTCTGAAGAAAATCAGATCCCATCATCATTTATTTTTACTTTTTGACTTCTATTCTGAAGGTAGATTCTGATGAGTTGGAGTTCATTGTCTCTGATTCTACAGATTGAATGAGCTCAAAAAATGGATGTTTCAGTGTTCCCTGTCACTAATGTAGTCATGCTTATATGTATTCTTATGTCCAAATTGTTCTTACATAGGTGGATGCCAATAAACAAATTACTAAATTATACCTTCCAAGAGATGTATTAGCATGTGCCATGTGTAGTTTCTCAGGAACAAAAAAAATTAGCATTTAATTGGAAAGTTGAATGTGCATATTGCCATAAATAAAAAAGTAGGTGAAACTAAGTAAACATATTCAGCTGCATCATGAATAATATCGTTCAAGCTGAAGGAGTATTTGGACTGAATTGTATGAAATCCAGTCAAGAATGATTGAATTTTATCAAAGATATAATATGTAACCTAGAAATGTATTGGGTTTATCCAATTTCTTATGAATATAATCAATGGTTAAATTCCTCATCAATTCCAAACATGTTTAATAACTCTAGACAATATTTATAAACATAACCAAACAGAACAACTTGTCAAAATTCTGATATATTTTTTGTCAGTACAAAATGAAAATCAATGCGTTTATGAGTAACGTAGGTTTAATATAATATAAACAATAAAAGCGGAGAATAATATTGATTTAAAATCAACCAATATTAAACTCATTCTTCGGAACTAATCCCGTCAACGTACAAAGAACATGCATAGTGGTAAAATCAAACAGAGCATCCATAGATAGCTATTTCGCCCTATTTGAGGCTCTTCAGTATGAAGGAGCCGTCATCGACTGAAGGTTAAATCCACATAGTTGGACTACCACCAGTTTGTATGAAAAACGGATAAACATCTCGCACTTCGTTCAAGGTTCATGCATCGGAGGTAGGTGTTCGTAAGGATCCCAGGAGATGGCATTTTGGTTCTGTTATTCTCAGAGCTAGGCGAGATTTCTTCAAATAAGGGAACTTAGAATGCCTTTCAGACAG
Source organism: Propylea japonica (assembly GCA_013421045.1). Taxonomy (NCBI): domain Eukaryota; kingdom Metazoa; phylum Arthropoda; class Insecta; order Coleoptera; family Coccinellidae; genus Propylea; species Propylea japonica. The sequence goes on from CM024239.1 coordinate 48,575,146, forward strand.
AGCTCCTTCATACTGAAGAGCCCCAAATAGGTGGAAATAGCTATCTATGGATGGTCCGTTTGATATTACCTCTATGCATGTTCTTTTTGAGTTGACGGGATTAGTTCCGAAGTATGGGTTTAATATTGGTTGGTTTTAAATCAATTAATTTTATTCTGCGCTTTCAATGTTTTTTGTCAGCGTTAAAGTGAGTCTACAACGGCGCACCGACCCTAGCCCATCGCACCGTGATGTCATCAAATGACGTATTTACTTCGTAACTAACTTGTGGACTCTCACTTATTTTCAACACTCACCTGAATTCCTTAATTCCAAAATCACTCAATGAGCTATTACCAACTTAATTTAGGCTTTTAAAAGCCGCCTGGAATCCCTATCATTATTGGAAGAATTAAAAGTCGCTTGTTGCTCGCCATTTGTGAACATTGATAATTTTGAATAATGGTCACAAAAAATGTTTCATTTTGGTTAATTTCATGAATTATCAAGAAATTTCAGTTCTGTTAAGGTCTCATTTGAATGTGTTAGGAGCTTCGGTTGTTGATAGTTCAAGGTTGGAATATTCGAAGAGAAATCCAGAATAGGGATACTTTCTATATATTGAATATGCAATAAATTGTTCTTTTTCTTATTTTACTCTTAAATCACTTGTGAGGCGGACACACTTTGGGTGAAGTGTCTAGATTAGATTAAATGCAGGTCGTTTGACACATTCACATATAGTCCGTTCACGAAAGCTTGGGAGCAAAGCAGGTGTTTGTTTATTTATCTGAAGTTGGCAGTATTTGCTGTCATAACGTAAAATAAAGTCAATGTTGCCGAATGTACCCGGCCTCGTCCGACGAGCTTTCGAGGTATCAGAGAACTCTACACAATATTAACAACATTGCGTATCAATCTAACAAGAAAATAAACAACATAACCTGAAATTTTAATATACACAGTGAAATATGCCAAATTGTCATGGCCAATCGACGGCTCAACTTTTCGTGAACGGACTATAGCTTTTCTCGATTGTGAGCAATGAGGACTTTTTTGCATTACAATACAAAAGCTTTTAAAGAAATATAATTCACATCTTTGCTTGTCTACGGCCTAGGGTTTTAATTCATTAAGAAAAATTTTTTTTTCCCATCATTAACAATGCGTGTAACCTCATATCTGACCCTATCCTGGAAAAATGATAGGTGAACACGAAGGTGTATAACTTAAAATCTCAACCTGGGACTAAACATTTTTTCTTGTAGAAACACAGCAATCATTTATATTTTTTATTTCAGGCGATCCAAAACTCTGGAAGATAGTATCAGACGATATATGTCCGGTTAAACTTCCAACCAAAGGTAAAAGGTGTGTATCATGCAGAGAAATTGGCCACTTAAGTTACAATTGTCCAAATAAGTTCAACTTGCCAAAATGTTCTCTTTGTGGAATAGAGGGACATTTAGATTTCAGGTGCCCCAAAAAATTATGTACTCAGGTAGGTGTTTCAGAGAATGAAATGAATATCTAAATAGTTTTTTATAATTTTTTTTTTGGAAGATGATCAACATTTTTTTATTATAGTGTGGAAGGAAAGCGCCAACAATGCGAAATTTTTGTGAACATTGTAAACATTATAAGACCCTTACATGTACATTATGTAAAAATAAAGGCCATCCAAGGAATAAATGCCCAGATTTGTGGAGAAGATATCATCTAACGGTACGTACCTTGTCACATATATTTTAATTTATTTATCCCAAGATTCAGATACACATGCTATTTAAGTATGATCTTTTAACTTTTCACATATTATGACTTCGTTATAATTAATAGAACGTGAACAAATTTAAATACCACGCCGAGATTAGTTTTGATCCAAGCATCTTTGCACTACGAGGATATAACTTGGGCCACGAGGCTAATAGTTATATGGACAATTTTACCTCATGAACAGTATCTGTTTTCATATGTTGATATGAACAAGGAAGATTAATCGATAAATAGATAGAATCAAACTAAAAGCTCTTTGGAGGTTCAAATTTGAATTGTAGTTCTCCCAATATGTTCATATCCAATTTTGATATTGTCATCTATAAAAACATTATAGAACATTGTCATAGAGAGTTTCAATTAGAACTATTACCTAAATTTGACCGATTTGTAATTATATTCCTAATAAAATTGAAGTATAACCTCTTTATTTCGAACGCATGTTACAACGAACATTCAGTAATCCGAACGCTCAAATATTACAAGCATAATCCGGACGTACCTCGATATTCCGGACGAGATATGAAATTTCGAGTTTGAATTTGTCAGAAAGATAGCGCAAGTCGTCGCGTGCTATTTTGTAAATTCACGTTATGTGTTATTTGTTTTTTTTTTGTTTTCTGAATTCCATTTGTTTTTGTTATACTTAGTTGTTATTCAATAAATTACCAACGATTTTTATATTACATATTTGTTCACACACATTTTTATAATTACATATGTTCTATCTTTGAATACAAATTTCATTTGAATGTTGATTGAATTAATGGGCTGAAAAAAATATGTAAGCGCATTGATGCACTATTAACATGCTCTTCAGAAATTTCTCTAGTTCGGATATAACCCTTGCATTCAATTGTTCAGATTGAAGAGGTTACACTGTATTGATTCTGCGGAAATTATTAATATAGTTTTGAATTAACTCTTTCCTTTCCGTGAATGGGCATATTAAAAAGAACTATTAAAATAAAACATTAACATTTTTGACCAAATGTAATATTTTCAAATCAAAACAAATATTCTTTCTTGCGAAGAAACAGGAGAATTTATTTGAATTACCCGAGATATTCTGACCCCACAGTTACCCTGAACATTTCAAGTTTAAAGTGCTATGACTAAGAAAATGGAAACGGTGTTTCTGTTGTTTACCACATCTCTTCAAAACATTAATTTTCGGATCAGATTGCCGGGATCAATAGAATTTTCATCTAACTTTTCGTCTACATTCGTAATCATCTTATAAATACCTATTCAGAAGGTTTACTTCTGTGTACAACAAAAAAGATCACTTATATACGAGGCGTTGAGTAGATTTTCCTGATCATCCTATGCTCCGAATCCATACATAGAGAAGAAGAAGAATGGTAGACGCATTTTTTGTTTCCCGAAACAGTTGCGCGCGTCAATTTCGAGCAGTGGCATAGCACCTTTAGGTTGTTTTCACTAAACCAATTGTTCATATTCTTCTGAAGATGAATTCTACACTCATTTACTTGCTTTAGTGAGTATAGGTGTATCATCGGCAAATATAACAGCATCATTCCCAATGCACTGTACCAAATCATTGGTATAAAATAAAGTATATAGAGCAATATACAGGGTGATTCACTTATTTTGGCAACCTAATTTTTATCGAAAAGGGATAAATATATTTTCATTCTGCTGACAGTATTTGGTACAAGTGAATGTTGACTTGAGATATGCGTCATAGTCGGAGTCGTCGGAGAAAAGAATTAAATCGCTAGGCGATTTTTTTCTTATTGTGTCATTCGAAAGATAATTTAATTTTGAATGTTTCTTCTGAATACCATTTTTTTTCTGTATTGTGACAGTATGCCTTGATTTAGAGACATATAGTCCGTTCACGAAAGGTTGAGCATATAGTAGGCTTTTCTTTATTTATCTGGAGTTGGCAGTATTTGCTGTCATAAAGTAAAATAAAGTCAACGTTGCCGAATGTACCCGGCCTCGTCCGACGAGCTTGCGAGTTGTCAGACAACTCTATGCAATATTGACAACATTGCGTATCAATCTGACAAGAAAATAAAGAACATAACCTAAAATTTTAATATACACAGTGGAATATGCCAAATTTCCATGGCCAACCGACGGCTCAACCTTTCGTGAATGGACTATAGATATGATTATTTTTTTTTTAAATAAAAGAGACGTTGTAGCGAACTATTTCTCAATCGTTATACAGGGTCTCTATAAATGACTATAACAGCGCAGTTGGCGTTGGACTTTTATAAATATTCATATTCTGGTGTAAACTTCAATTTAAACAAACGATACTTTGAGTTTATTCTAGTCATTCCGAAAGAAATTGAATAATGTGACTGGAATTATAAATTTGTAAACTTTGCATAAGAAACGATAAGATGAAAAATTTCCAAAGCAACCTACGATGTTACAATAGGGGCGTTCGGCATTGACCTCCGCGAGCAGACGGATTTTTTAGTCACGTGACCACAGATCGTACAGATTCATCTGTAATATCTGGGAATAAACGAACGGTACAGAGCATCTGCCACAGAACATACTGCTCTGTTCTACTTTTATAGATTATGAGAGTTCAAAGATCACTATTTTGGGAAATATGCTCATCTTTTAACTATACTTTCACCCTTTTCGTAGCTCTTCCGTAAAATCTTAATTAAATAATTAGGTGCAAAGGCACTGAATGCAAAGGAAAAGAGGAATGCAATATCCCCTTCTGTCGATCAATACGGCGATAGTTGTACCGAAAGATCCTAATTAATTAATTAATTACACGAAAAAGAAAAGAGAAAGTATTATCTCCTCCAGCCCATTCATAACTACGATAGCTATATCGAAAAGTTTTAATGAATTAATTAAGTTTTTAATGAAAAAATGAAAACAGAAGAATAAAAATGTTAGAATTTTTCAATCTATCAGTTGTCGGATAAGGAAACTCAACATAAAACAAAAAAATATATTAAAAAAAACATTAAACTCTATGGATAAAATCGCTTTGCTCCGTCGAAATAGACCGAGCGAAAAGATCGGCGTCCGATTGCTCAGATTTTTATGACGAACGCTCCAGATCTGTACTCCCCTCAATCCGGATGTAATAAACGAACGGTTCAGATCGATCTGACACGTCCGATGTCGATGCCGAACGCCCCTAGTCATTTATAAAGACACCGTATTAATCAAACATCATATTTTATAAAAATGAAAATTTTTTCAATAACAAACGAAACATGTCCAGTCATATATTCGCTATACCGGCCATTATGATTCATACATAAATTATATTTTTTCCTTATTTCATTATTCCTAAGTTACGTTGGCCAAAATATTTGGGTTCACTTGGACTTATAATGAACTAGGGAAATAATATAATTTATGTATGGATCATAATGGCCGGTATATGGAACATATGATTTGACACGTTGCATTTATTATTATTAAAAAAATGTTATAAAATATAATATTTGATGAGTAGATTAAGACCAATTTCTGCACAATATTCGAAACCTCAGACATGTGGACGAAACTATGGTAGGTACGTTGGGACAAGTGCGCAAAAAGAGATTTAGGGTTCAGGATAGTTGTTCATATTTTGATTTTCTTTATTTCTTGGAAAAAGTATTTATTGAATAATGTATCATTTTTCTTTCATATTCTCAAATATATCGAACGTTTTTTCTTAGGTGAAGAAAAATTTTGCGACAAAAAAATAATAAAGGATAAATTGGATGAGAATTATAAATAATTATTCAATCAACTTGATCATAATTATTTTTATTATCAATTTCAAAAGAAATCATCAATGACATAGACCTCTTTTAATTTAATTTTTCTCAAGTCGAATTACATATAACTTCGGGTCTTTTTTTGCATGTGTGACGAAGTCATAACCAATGTTTCATCATATTATTAGTATTGCGTCTATAAAAATACTACCATTTTATTATCTCATAATTATGGGCTTATTCTCTATTGTTCTTCCGGCATTTCGACCAAACACTAATTGAAATTTTTCTCGAAAAAGAACAATTTTTGAAAAGATTTGTTTAAAGTGTTGGACTATTTCTGTAACTGAACAACACAGGTTTTATTCTCAGATCAATAAAGAACATACGAATAGGATCAGGTATACCTAGCAGATGTTCTTGTTTTAAATTTGACAGTTCAATATGAACAAAAGGCAGAGTTGTGCTTTTTAGGAGTACTGAAACGAAATAATAAAAATTCTTCATAAACTGAGATGAATAGAAACTTTTCAAGAAATAAGTCGCATTCACCTTATGTTATTACTGACGGTACATTATCTGACTAATTATACTCGTAGGTTATAGGTTTTTCGAAAGTAAATGAACTCCAATGTTACTGCAAGGCACATTGAAATGTAGAATCGCAAATATCTTGAAAATAATAAACTTTGTAGTGTTGATCAACAGCATGGGGAAGGGGAGTTGATATAAACATTGAGTTTGTTCCTCATTTTTGCCTCTGGTAACATCTGAGAGGCCTACCTATGTTCCTTATTGATCTGAGCATACATTATATCAAAAGATAGTATAATAACAGTGATAAGGCGTTTTCGGAAACTTACTCGGGAGTCGGGTTCACTCGATCCCTAATAGTTGCGTTCGTTTACCTAACTCGAACATCTAACCCGTGGTCGGTGCTATTAACACGATCGTTGACTGGTGTTGACTTACCGTAACCCTACTTAAAAACAGGTTCGTTCGAATCGCTAGGGTCACTGCATGATCATTGCAGTTTAATTCGGCCTTCTACTATATTCTTAATAATTTTATATAGTCTATTTTCAATAATTATAGAAAGCGAAGAGAACTTTGCTCAATGTGTGGTTTCATTAGCCAAGAGAATAATGTAGAACAATTTCTTCATAATTTTGTATGCGCTTAGCTACAGGCTTCTTCATCATACTCGAAGATAACATAACACATGGAGTTTCCTCCTCATCTCATCATCTTCATGAAGAAATCAATCAGGCAAATGCAATACTCTTCTTGCTCATAATTTTGATGAATCGATATTGATCAGTTGAAGGGCACGCCACAAATTATAAGAAAGATTTGACAAACACCAGTAAATTAGAGCAAAGCTAGAGACAATGCAGAAATTAACTGGGAATTAAAAGAAGAAATTATGAAATATGTGGTTATGATCTGAGAAGATTCATCACGTGATGCATCGAGTTGGTAACCCAGAGTAAGTTTCCGAAAACGTCTATAATGACTATGATAGTGATGTATGAATATGCTTTTTAACTTAACATGCTTCAGGTGAATCATGGACCACTGGTGCAGGCAGACCCGTTGAAATTGAAGAGTAAACAGAACTTATGGTGTAGCCTTTGCGCTAAATCTGGACATGTAGAGTCACAATGTGGTAATGCTGTAAAAAGAGACAAGAATTATCAACCATTGGATCCAAGGATACATAATTATGAAGATGTTTATAATGTAAAACAAACTGAAAAGGAACTGCACTTAGTTAAACCAAATTTAGATGAAATCCCGACAACTACCCGAAAATTTTTGAATGATGATGACAGCTCAAGTACTAGTTCTTCTGACATTGCAAGCAATGCTGGAAACAAAACGAATCTAGATAATTCAAGTGTATTGAACGACGCAACGAACGAAGTGCAGTCAATTGCCAGTTCAGAGGGATCATTGGAAGATTTGCCTGCTGAATTTGTGGTCATCGATGAAATCGTTGAAGACAATCCAGACATTAGTTCAACTACAACAAATCAAAATAATGAAAACTTCTTTACGACTGCACCAATAGAATCTGTGAAAGAATTTTTGAGAAAAGAATTAGCAATTCTCGGTAGTAGCAAGTTCAATCTCAAAAATATAGATCGTCGATTTTATGCATTTCGAGAGGATGACAAAAAACCGCATAATAAGGCTAAGTTTCCTATTCAAAAAAAACAAATTTTCTATAGGGAGTTGAATATGCTGCTTTTCGGAAAATTAGAGGTCAAACGTGCTCATAAGGATAAACTGATACGTTTTGTGAACAGTGCTCCTGATTCCAACCCTACATCTTCGAGAGAAGCTTTATCTTATTCTTATGAATACATTTTTGGAAACAGGCCTCATATAGACGTTAATTATAAAACTTTCTTTAAGATGCTACGAAACAAATATGGAAGTCAAAAATGGCTGTATTGATCAAGACGTTTGGTTATCTGTTATTTGTTACAATTTTATTCGTAATTTGTACCTACAATAAAGTAAAAAGTTTTTATACGATTCAATTGATTGAAATAATTAGGTATAAACCGGGTGTCCCAGTAAGTCTCAGCCATCTCGAAAGATACAAATTCTAAAATTTCATGTTCTGCAATTCGTTCAAGGTACCTCATTTGAGAAAAACGAAAATTTAAATTCACCTCAGGTTTCACGGGAAGTGACACTGATTTTTTTATTCCATATAGCACCATGTATATTTTTTGCCATTTCTCATTTCTACTCAAAATCACCTCTTTAACGATGTATCACACTCTGTATTTTATTTTGATTCGATGGAGAAAACTTCAATTGAAATTTCAAATTGGAAGAATTGCAGTAGGCTACGATATTTTGTACGTGTAATCTTGATTTTGACTTCAATAATCATTGATACATGTGAATACATTATTTTTTGTAACTTTGATAGTTTTTAATAGATGTGTGTGCGTGTCGACTAACTAACATGCAATAATGAACAACCATGAAATTGAAATTTCCATTGACGTTTTCTCCATCGAATCAAAAGTAAAATACAAAGTGTGGTACATCGTTGAAAAGGGGATTTTGGGCAGAAAACAAGACTTGTAAAAAATAAACAAGGTGCTATATGAAATGAAAAAATCAGTGTCACTACCGATCAAACCGGATGTGACTTACAATTTTCGTTTTTCTCAGATAAAGGTTTCTTGATCGAATTGCAGAACATGAAATTTTCAAATCTGTATCTTTCGAAATGGCTGAGATAATCCATTGGAACAGACTTACTGGGACACCCGGTATAATTTTTTTGGATCATTGGATTCATTTTATAAAAGCAAGTAGTGGCTGTGTAAGTTTAGGTACTAATATTAATATTTTTGCTAATAAAGTGGTACATTGACATCTGATATTTTCTTGATATTTGGAATTTGTAAGGCATATAATCTAACCTAATCATCAGAAAGTATATTAATTAATCAATTAATAACTTTTTGGTTACTTATTATAGTTACTTTGCAGTATCCATTTAACTGCACCGTATTAAATACGTGTTAAGTTCATTAAAAATTGTAATTTCAGGTTATTATTTGTGTTTTTTACTTGTTTTAGCTAATGAAATACGGAACTTGGACTTTCTAGTAGCCCATTAGAAAACTACATCTTCATATAATCATTAAAAATATTCCATAAAAATAACTTCTGTTAGTTCACGTATAATTTTCGGAAGGAATAAGCTAGAGACTTGGTGTGAGAGTGGAATATCTCAGCTGAATTCTTTAACCATTAGCCGATTAGCGTCCTCATTTGAGGACGGCTATTACTTTTTGCTATAAGGAATAGATGGAGCTTCTCTCCATATGTTTACATATTTGACAGTTCATTTGAAACTATTTTCAGTTTTCCTTATCAATTACAACTAAAAAAATCTATTGTTCTTCGAAATTGTGCAGCTTTGAATTTCAGACTTTTGTCGATCCATTCATCGTCGAAATAAACAGTGTACTTTTGTTATCAATTTTTACTGGTGAGTAGTTTTATATTTATAAATAATTTTTTTATACTAGTAAAATTATTACGGGAATATGGTATTCAGTTATTTTGCATTACTTTTTTCATGAAATGATGACAAAGTATGTGTCCTCAAAATAGGACGCTGGGTTTTGACGTGATATTATATCAGGTTGATTCAAGACTCTCTTTGCGAACTAAATTCCACGTTATGGAACTATTTGTGAATGTTCAACGATGGAGTCGAGAAAAAAAAGAAAAAGTAGCTGTTCCGAAACCACTCGTAGTAAACAACTACAATAAATATAGGGAGGTGTCGACCACCTCTATTGACTTTTAGAAAAGCATACCACTGCTATAAGGAGAAAAAAGTGGTACTGGTCCTTTTTCACAAGGACGATTGACATGGCAATTGTGAATATTGGCTAATAAATGGAACCCAATAGATTTCCATAAAAGATTTCAGAGGACAAGTTGACGTAACATACCTCAAATTGGGCCATGGAAGAAGAGTTTTGAAGGTCATCCTTTATCATTTCCTACCACCTCAAAAAGTCGATATTTCGATGACGTGAGATATGATAATCTTGGACATGTTCTGAGCAAACGGGAAAATCAGCGCCGTTGTCTATTCGAAAGATGTACTTGGAAACCAAGAACATTTTGTGTAAAATGCGGAGTGGCCTTATGCATTTCTTGTTTTCCTAAATATCACAACAAAACATTGAAATAGTGATGTCGTGCAATAAATACGAATTATTATTGAGAAAAAAGAAATTTTTTCATTCATTAATGAAAATGTATAATTTTGTTGAAAAAAAAATTTAAACCTGTGACAGCCCAGCGTCCTCATATGAGGACAGCGTTTTTTTCTACTTATACATTTTTTTTCTCATTTAAATTATTCTTACCTTAGAGGAGGGTATATTTTATGCATCATATACAAATTTCAGAGTAAAATTCAAAAAAAAAAATAATTTGGGCGTTAATGGGTTAATGAACCAAATCGGTTGAATACTTCCCAAGTTATGATAATAAATTATATTTTTCTGATATTTCGAAAAATTTTAAATCCAATCAGCTTGTTATTTCATATGTAGGGCTCAATAACCTTACACTCCGATTACACTCAGCTCACTTCCACGGCAGGGAGCAGGGAAGTGGGCAGTGCCAGAATGTAATCACACTACACTTCCCTGCTGCCTTCCTCATGCTCCCTAAATTGGCGGTTTTTCGGACGGAAGTCAAAGGACCAGCAGTACGTGTGGCAATGAGTGATTACATTCAGCTTGGTTGCTGTGGCTGCGCTGACAACAGAATCGCCAAACGGTCTTGCGAAATTTATAATATTTTCAAAAATTTTGTTATTATTATTGTCGAGAAAATGTCCACGACGGAGTGGAGTGAAACTTCGATTTGGAAAATAATTTTTCAGGATTATGTGCCTTCTATGTCCTATCCCAAAATAGGTAATTTTACAACTAACAATTCTGACGAATCGACGAATGGAATGTTTACATTTTCCATCAGTTGTGAGACCGAAATTATTGCAGAAATCACACTAGCTACAGTTATGTCACAATTAAAATCAATTTAAAATCCCATTTTTAACATAAAACTGATTAAAAGAAGTAAAATAACTTTTAACGGGATTCAATGATTTTCGGCCCATCCGTCTTCCAAGGCCGATTACAACAAAAAAAGTCGAATCAAGTACCTTTTTTCCAATGCCTTTTATTGCTCAGGGCTCCGCGAAGTTTTCAAATGTTGCCAAAAGCTGAAAAGACATCTTTTTGTTTTTCTAAACCGAATATGAATGTTTGAGTACATCCTACTGAAAACTGAATTTCTAGCTTTTAAGCTTTTTTGGGTAACTTTAGGATACTTCAGGAAACTGAATATTTTTTATTATTGAATCAAAATTCAGGACGGTAATTTTAAAAAGCTAAAAATTGCAAAATACATTTAAAAACACTCGAGAAGTCCACAACACCGCATATATATATAAATGGGTTATTTTTGGATAGTCTTCGGTCTGAGGAATTAAAAACAAATTCATTGACGTCAATCTCCTGGACATCCCGTATAAATCAACGAGAAAAAGCGCTGAGGATGCAATTTCTTCTTCCGTCATTGCCGATTGGTGGTCGCGAGAGCAATGCTGCGGCAGAGTGTGAATGCTCACTGCCTTCGATACTGTTACAGTAGTATTTCGGGAATTATTGCCGACAACGCGAGCAGCAGTAGCTGAGGCTGAGTGTACTTGAGGCTTTATTAAAACTCGTCAAAAATTTTATGAAATAAAAAATATGAAAACTTTTTAGTTTTAAACTTTTGACTTGAAAGATGGTCAGAAAATCTTAGTTGGGTTTATTGATGGACTTTCTTTGTAACTTTTTATTCAACAGCTCAATGATACAAAGACTCGAAATTTTCGTGGAGATTACAGTAGAAACTATGCGAACACAGTCGCCACCATCTCTGTACGATTTTCTTGAAAATTGGATTCAAAGAAGCTCCTGGATTTTTTGTGGGATCATATTATTTCAGGATTGTCGTGTTTTGTGAAGTATATATATATATATATATATATATAATACCCGACAAAGTTACTTATGTGTAATGGAATAACATGTCAAAACACCTAACACAATAATTTGAAATGAAGAAAATATACGAAATAGTGGTAGTATAATTGAAGAGAAAATTTTGGACAGATAAGAAATTGAATGAAGATTCATTAATCATCTTTAAAAAGATTGTAAAATCGAAACAGAAACCAAGCAAGTAAATTGTAGCATATTCTAGTCTGCAAATTTTAACCTTCAAATTATTTATTACTTGATACCTTATACTGTTTAAAATTCTTTTGGGGTGTTACTCCGCTCATTATGATTATTGTATAGCAATGAATTTTCATTCAAGAGGAAATTGAGCTTTCCTGTTGTATCCCAACTCATAAGTACGAACATATTCTGTTGTATTTTATGAGTCATCTCATATCTTCCTGAATTGAGCTCTTGGTTGAAATAACGTGGTTGTTCTTACCTCTTTTACAGATTAATAATGGTCCACTGGTTCAAAGAGACACTTCGGGACTGAAGTCCAAAGAAAACTTATGGTGTAGCGCCTGTGCCAAATCTGGACATCTTGAATTTCAATGTGATACTAGTAAGACTTGGAGAACATTCAGAAATTTACACACATTTGATCCAAGAATATATTATTACGATGATGTATATGAGACCAATCCCCGAAACATACCAGATTCCATTATGAACAATTCCGATGCAGTTCTACGTACTGCACACACAATTCGGAATGATGATAACATATCGAGTACAATTACCTCACAAACAGACATTGAAAATGTTAGTCAGGAAACCCCTATTTCATCATTGAATAAAACTATAGAGAACGATGAATCAATTCAAAATACCAACCAAAGTTTATCCTCCCAGTCTAATGATGCTGATGGAGGAAATAAAGCATTGGATGCGAGTGATCGTAGACATCAGAACTTTTTCATGACTGCTGATATTGCATCTATAAAAAAATTTGTGAATGAGGAATTAACAGTTCTTGAAAGTAATAGGTTTAAACTTCAAGATTTAATTCCTCGTTTCATTGCCTACCAAGAGGATAGTAAGCTTCCAGAAGATAAATCTAGGTTTGGAGTTCAACGTAAGAGTAAGTTCTATAAACAACTTAACATGTTACTTTTTGGTAAAGAGCAACTTAAAAATGGTATGGTTCACCTCAATAAACTGAAACATTTTATTAGGAAAACACCTTATTCTCTTACTACTCAAATGAGAGAATCTCTATGGAATTGCTACGATACCATTTTTAGCATCGAACCGCATGAACATGCCAACTATATGTTCTTTTTAAAACTGTTGGTAATAAAATATGGAAACCAGAAATGGTTAGGCTAGATATTGATGTAATTATTCTGTTATTTTACCATTGATAGTGAGAATTGTGATTCAAAGGCATTAAAGTGAAATATTTTATACAGTTTATCAGAGTTTATTCACAATGGTTTCTTTTCCAATTATTTGGCATTTACCCCACATTCCGAGCAGAATTATTCATCTCTTCTGTTTAAAAAAGTATCGATAAAACAGTTTGCAGATGGTAAGGAAGTATGTCCGCTTTACATGATGGGCCAACTTCTACACTTTTGAATGGGAAATCCTATTTCTAACGGAGTCCGGAGATAGACAAAAGCTGATGTCGGTGTCTGAGGGCCGATTTTTATGAAAAAGTTTATGGTGAAATAAAACCGCACGGGAAAATCTATGACCGTTTCGTAGTTACCGGATATGCATTTTCGAAATACTGCTGTAACTTTTCTTCTGATGAGAATTTTCTTTTTCTAAAAACATTTTTTCAGGAAAGTTTCACGTAGAATTTAATTACGTTCTTCGCAAATTGACATTTCGTCAGATTTTCTTATGAAATTCTTTTACTTGAATATGACACCGTATATATTTTCACACATTTCAATAGAGCTTGAAATAACAATTCCAAACATATAGCATACTTAACAGTTTTCTGGAGCAGTGCTAACTTTTGTTACACAGAATTATTGCTGCAGAAAAATATGGTGTATGCTATATGTTTGGAATTTCTATTTCAAGTTCTATTAAAATGTGAAAAAATATATAAGGTGCTTAAAATAAATAACAAAATTCCATAAAAATCACAGAAAAAGAAGAAAAAGAAAATTTTCATCAAAAATGTTACAGTAGTATTTCAAAAATGCACATTTGAAATAGCCGGTAACTACGGAACGGTATTAGATATTCACGTGAAATTGACATCAATTTCTGCCTATACTTCGTTCACATATTATTGAGCACAAAGTAGTCCATGGAAATTTGGCATATTCCAATGTGTATATTAATATTTTAGGTTATGTTGTTTATTTTCTAATCAGATTGATACACAATGTTTTCAATATCACGAAAAAGTTGCATAAATGCGGAGTTCTCTGATCTAAATTTGAAAGCCCGTCAGACGAGGCCGAGTACATTCGGCAACGTTGGCTTTATTTTACGTTATGACAGTAAATACTGCTAACTTCAGATAAATAAACAATGCTCACTTTGTGCTCAATAATATGTGAACGGAGTATATCTGCGTTAGAAATATGACTTTTCAACTGTTGAATTTAGCCCACCCTGGACAACATCTTTTTGAATGGTGACTTGGATGGCACCTGTGATGCAGATATATATGTTCAAATCTGTGGCATTTAATGAATGAATTTTATTAAGACCAACTAATTCAACGCCATGAGCAATTGAAAATAAGCATACATTTACATAAAATAAACTGAAGGCTTGTGTTATACGAACAGCTAATGGTTAAACAGAAAAAATATTTTAATCAATGATAAATCGATAACATACATTCAGTTTCATGTGATGAACTCTCGAACAAATAAGCTAACAATTATTCCATAAAAGTTCATGAATGATAAATTGATGAAAATAAAAGTGAATATATATAAAATATATTGAAACTTTGTGCCTTACGTACATCTTATATCGTAAAAAAAATATTCTAAGCAAGACAGCAAAACACCATCACTTCTGTCGGCTGACAGTTGGAATCCAAAACATCCTGGAAGGACTAGGATACTGCGGTAAGTTTATTTTTAGAAAACTCACTAACGGAAAATTGAAATCTTGTTTGAAACAATATTATCATTGTTTGTTTGAAGATTGCTATACTTGCAACCATTGTTTAAGGGACTAAACAATTATTGTAACGATGGAAGTTACTATTTCTAGTTTGTATATTTTATCATATCAGAGTTTTTCCAATAAACAAAGCCATCCTCGGTCGAAATCGTTCGTATTCAATTAATATCCAGGATACATTTTTCGGCAGAGTTCTCTACTGTAATTCAATGTAGTCCCAATGATTTCATCTAGATGTCACCGTCTGTTTCCTTTTTGTTTTCATTGAACAGCTGATCGAAGTGATACAATGAAAAGAGGTTATAATAAAAGAGGACGCATTTATCCATATTATCAAGGGCGGAAAAAGGATAAACAGTAGTGTAGAAAATGGCAGGTGTAGATACAACAAATGTTGACTGTTTAGAAATTAAGACTCGTAGTATAGAACAAACTCTTCTTCCCCTTATCAAGCAGGTAATATAGGAGGTCTTCTTACCGTAGTTTTCTTAGTGTACTGGATTGGCTTTCAATTTTGAAGAGAAGTGTTAATGGGTGTGCTTATTTGGCATATTTTTGCCAATTATTTCAGATTTGAATAAAATAATTAGAAATAAATACCATTATTGTGTTAATTTGATGTTTTATGTTGTGAAATAGGTAATTATATTTGATTTCTCAATGAGCATGTGGATGTTTAGTTCGAAAATATAGAACCTACAAAAAACTCTTAAGCATAACGATCGTTGAAATGAAATGATTACTTAAGCTGAACGTCTTATATCACCATGATATCATAAGAGTATTCACTCACAGCCATGCCATATTGAATTCTTGAATTCTAATAAACTTCATACACTTCATCATTATCTCTTTTGTTCGAGATGGAAAACCTTATTGTAAATACTTATACAGGGTGTTTCACCATAAACTGGACAAACATATATATTCGTGTTGAGGACATCGGTAAAATCATTTTTGCCTTATACAATATATCCCGTTTTCAAAGCATAAAAAAGATACAGGGTGTTAAACGTCATTTTTGAGCAAGATTTTAATGTGTGTGGTCAGTTATGTATTACACTCAAAGTAACGGTTTTCAGTCGAATCTCTGTATTTTTGGGTCCTCTGTTCAGAAAAGTTGACGAATTCCAAAAAAATTACAAAATGGCGGAAAACCTGCAATGTTCGTATTTTTTTCGGTTGTCGAATTGAATTTTATTTTCTGAATGTACACAATTTTCTAAGAATTTCTGTGAAATTTCTTTTCAAATATCGAACACTATGAACTACGAACTACCGTTGCCTGGCAACGAATATCAATATCCTTAGAATAGTCTCGTTTCCCTATTTAATATATACCTACGTCGGTTCGAGTCCCAACTAAGTTTCACTAATTTTTTTTATAAATTCATCTTAAATGTTTGGACATACCAATAATTCAATTATTTTGACTCTAGAATTCAAAACAATTTCTTTTATTATTTCAGAGGTCTGAACGAAACATTTGAATGACTAGTAACCGTTTCATATTTTGCAATTCTGTTTTGATATTCGTGATGGATGATTAGGGAAGTACAATTGTACAAAATTTCATCCTTTTCGGATGAAATTTTTTTATCGCTGTAGACATGTAAAAAGAAATTGTGTTCGATATTTGAAAAAAATTTTTCACAAAAATTCTTAGAAAATTGTGTTCATTCAGAAAATAAAATTCAATTTGACAACCGAAAAAAAATTAGGAACATTGCAGGTTTTCCGCCATTTTGTAACTTTTTTTTCGAAGTTTGTCAACTTTTCTGAATAGAGGACCCAAAAATACAGAGATTTGACCAAAAACCGTTACTTTAAGTGTTATACATAACTGACCACACTCATTAGAATTTTGCTCAAAAATGACGTTTAACACACTGTATCTCGCTTATGCTTCGAAAACCGGATATATTGTATAAGGAATAAATGATTCTACCGATGTCCTCTACAGTCTACACGAATATATATGTTTGTCCAGTTTATGATGAAACACCCTGTAGATAGGTATACTTCATCCACTTCCATTGAATCAGTACCTATAGTCCGTTCACGAAAGGTTGAGCCGTCGGTTGGCCATGGAAATTTGGCATATTCCACTGTGTATATTAAAATTTAGGTTATGTTCTTGTCAGATTTATACGCAATGTTGTCAATATTGCATAGAGTTGTCTGATAACTCGCAATCTCGTCGAACGAAGCCGGTTACATTCGGCAACGTTGACTTTATTTCACGTTATGACAGCAAATACTGCCAACTTTAGATAAATAAAAAAACGCCTACTATGTGCTCAACCTTTCGTGAACGGACTATAGTTTAGCATGGAAGTTTGACACATTCAACTCAATTAGTAAGACTTCGTGAGGTTAGGTTCATTTTTATGTTAGGTTTCTGATGATGTCAGGGCTGCATTAAACTAGCATTAACCAAACAGGGGGACTACAGGGATATCGAAAACGGTCGAAAATACAGGTTGACTCGTATTACAAAAGAGTTGCACTATTTAACCCGGCGTTACACATGTGAAATTTTTACCCACCAAAACATATGTGGGGTATTACATAACCCAATATGAAAGCTTCTTTTTTGGCTTCATTTTCTCCTCATTTTTTTCTCATCTCCTCAGGTGATGTTATTGTCTAGCACCCTTCAATAAAAGAAAACTTTATACCTTTATATTATACAGGGTGTTTCATTGAGAAAGGGAAATACTTCACAGGTGCATAGGTGGCACCAAGACGGTTCTAGAGATACCCCATTTATTGGGTCTCACTGTCTTCGTAGCCGAAATACAGGGTGTTTTATGAATTTTGCCCGTTTCTTCCTGAGGCCGTACCAGACGAACCAACTGGTATATTTTCTTCATATTTGGCAAATATGTTCCTAATTGAGAGCCCAAATATATCATGCAATAACTGCCTCGAAAATCCAGGTCTGGGTTAACAAAAAATTATGAATCGTTTGAATACTCGAAACAACACCCTGTACATCGGAATTTTGAAAATCTGTTTTAATATTCGAAAACACCACTAAAAACTAAACTGAGAGGTATACTTCAAATTTTCGCGCAGAAAGTTTTACTGCACAAATTTTCAAGGTAAAAGTGAAGTTTTTAGGAACTTGGATACCCGAAAGTGGTTTGAAGTGACTTTAATAATGAATTATCAACAATATTGCATCCATAATTATTTCAACATTACTTTGTAATTCATTTCCACATTGGTTTTCCTTTTTATAGCCGTATACTTGAAAATCCAGGTCCGGGTTAACGAAAAATTATGAATCGTTTGAATACTCGATACAACACCCTGTACATCGGAATTTTGAAAATCTGTTTTAATATTCGAACACACCACTAAAAACTAAACTGAGACGTACACTTCAAATTTTCGCGCAGGTAGTTTAAATGCACAAATTTTCAACGTAAAGTGAAGTTTTCAAGAACTTGGATACCTGAAAGTGGTTTGAAGTGACTTTTAACAATGAATTATCAAAATATTGAAATCCATAATTATTATACATAATAATGCAACTCACTTCTCAATAAATGAAAACTAATGTAGAAATGAATTACAAAGTAATGTTGAAATAATTATGGATTCAATATTGTTGATAATTCATTGTTAAAAGTCACTTCAAACCACTTTCAGGTACCTTAGTTTTTAAAAACTTCACTTTTACGTTGAAAATTTGTGCATTGAAACTATCTGCGCGAAAATTTGAAGTGTACGTCTCAGTTCAGTTTTTAGTAGTATTTTCGAATTTTAAAACAGATTTTCAAAGTTCCGATGTACAGGGTGTTGTTTCGAGGATTCAAACGATTCATAATTTTCGTTAACCCGGACCTGGATTTTCAAGTATACGGCTATAAAAAGGAAAACCAATGTGGAAATGAATTACAAAGTGATGTTGAAATAATTATGGATGCAATATTGTTGATAATTCATTGTTAAAGTCACTTCAAACCACTTTCGGGTATTCAAGTTCCCAAAAACTTCACATTTACCTTGAAAATTTGTGCAGTGAAACTTTCTGCGCGAAAATTTGAAGTATACGTCTCAGTTTAGTTTTTAGTGGTGTGTTCGAATATTAAAACAGATTTTCAAAATTCCGATGTACAGGGTGTTGTTTCGAGGATTCAAACGATTCATAATTTTTGTTAACCCGGACCTGGATTTTCAAGGCGGTTTTTGCATGATATGTTTGGGCTCTCAATTAGGAACATATTTGCCAAATATGAAGAAAATATACCGGGTGGTTCGTCTGGTACGGCCTCAGGAAGAAACGGGCAAAATTCATAAAACACCCTGTATCTCGGCTACAAAG
This sequence comes from Propylea japonica, assembly GCA_013421045.1. Taxonomy (NCBI): domain Eukaryota; kingdom Metazoa; phylum Arthropoda; class Insecta; order Coleoptera; family Coccinellidae; genus Propylea; species Propylea japonica. Next base: position 48,594,684 of record CM024239.1, read on the forward strand.
ACAGTGAGACCCCATAAATGGGGTATCTCTAGAACCGTCTTGGTGCCACCTATGCACCTGTGAAGTATTTCCCTTTCCCAATGAAACACCCTGTATACTTTATAACCTGTAATAAACTGAGAAAGGTCAGTTCTCATCGAATTCAAAACGCCATTCCAAATAAAGTAGATTATGAATGAAAGAATAAGACATTTCTAAAAATTATGAACACTAGCTAGTTTCAGAATGTTAAAGATAACAAAAAAATTTTTTTTTATTCTCAATCCAAAACTGTTAATTTACTCGCCTTCTGAATCTTGGCAATTTTGGGAGCTTATTACAGAATGTTCTGGACTTAAAAGTAATTTGCTTTAAACACAAAATACCTAAACTTTTGATCTCAGCTCATGGACACGAAGAACACCTCTCCCAGCAGTTCTAGGAATCTTGGATAGTGGCTCTGGGTTTCGGTCTTGGCCAAAATTCATAATATGTTATAGAGTATTTCTTCGAACTCTTGGATTATTTTTCCTTCCTTGAAATATTCTTTCATCAATTCTAAGCCTAGCCTTTTATGACCAATTTCATAGCAAATTTGAAATCCTGATTATTTCCTCTATACCTATAATATAGGTAAAGAATTCATGGCAGCAGTATTCATGAGAGAAAACACAATACTGAGAGTCCATCTCCGTGAATATATTCTTTTCCTTGGGAGTTCGTTCGGCGTTTTATTTTCCGTTCCATTCTGAAGTCCACTATGTTGTTGTCTTCGTCAACAACTTGAGATTCTGTGGAATAATGTTCAGGACTGGTGTTGCGCTTTTCGAAATAGGATCATTGTCGTTTTCGCTCCCTGATGCAATTTCTTCGTCATCACTCTAGCCCAGAGAGCAGAGAGCTTTTTGTTTTTCTTAGTATGGCATACTTTTTCTGTGAAATTATTTGAAGATTTTATATTCTGAAACCGTATGTCTCCAAGATAAAAAACTTACCTTCTCTATCAGAGCACTTTTATTATTGCGTTCGACTAACTGAAATGAAAGCGGAATACTTTAGTAACGCTTTGATTCGATAGAAGGGACATTATAAGGGGCAAGGGCGTAGCCAGGGGGGGGGTTTGGGGGTTCAAACCCCCCCCCCTCCGAAATGTTTCAGAGTTATTTTTTGTTGCAAAAATAGTCTTTCATACTGCACTTAAACCAACTTATCTCCGAAAAATCTAGTTAAAATTATTCATATTACTATGAATTCTTGAGAACAACAAATACTTGCTACAGAAAGCGACCCTCACAATTCCCGGCACCTACAAAGTCAAATGTCACTACAAAAACACTGAATTACCGCTCTATTGAGTTCATATTCTCTTTGAACTTTCAACAAAAAGACTTGATGCATTTCATTTCAAGTATATTTAATGATAATTATTGAATACCTATTCAATGTTTTGGAATAATTATTATTCCAAAAACATTGAATTTTTAGAGCCAACATATAGGTAACCGCAAATTCTAGGGAAAGGCTGCCGTTCATCATGGAAAGTTTGGAATTACTGCACAGTCTTTCAGCAAGTGACATATGAAATGATGGCGGGGACTTATGAGTAGGCATCTTGTCATAGAGTTTTTTTCTAAAAATCGCGTTTTTACGAGATGGATTCACCATTGAAACCCGGCTATACCCTCTGTATAAAACGGACGACACCGCCGATTTTATTCCAGGCCAAAAAAACTAACGTTCCATAAGACACTTCAAAATTCTTAAAGTATCACGATATTTCGTCTGGAAGCGAACAACATAAATAACCATAAAATTAAAGACTGCTGAAGATTTTTCTTCAAAAAATTTATATACATATGGAATTTATTATTAATTCCAAGCATTTTTATTACATATTCAACATCAGCAGTAGATATCCGATTCGAGTGAAATTCATTTTGTGAATGCATACTGAATGTTCATGCAATATTTCAAGATGATCGCGTCATCAGAACCATACAAATTAATTTTTTTGATAGTCAAATTTTTACATATTTCAGTTCTTGAATAATTTCCAGAATTTTATTCCGATCTTTCTGGGATTTTGCATTTATATATTCAGTATCAATATCAAGTCCAATACAAAATTTCGAGGTTATAGCTTCATTGCTCCACCAATGAACTAGCGCTCAAAAGCACCTGCTCACGGCTTTTTTATTTTTTTTCTTCCAGTGTAGTTCGTCGGGGAACGTTGTCTGAGTTGGCAGCTTTTTGTTGCCCATTTCTACCGGCACAACATTTTTTTCATTGCTTCCATTGACCAGAAAAGCTGTTCTGTAGTCCCCTTATACGTTCGAACCATATCTACTGAAAATAAGTTACTTTAGTTAATGAAGGAAATTAATATTTGTGTTGTTTCAAGAAGGGGCAAAGTGGGTACCGTTCAAACAGTACCCTACTTTGCCCCTTTCAATGTATCCCACTATGCCCCAATGTGACTTTAAGTATTTAAATGAACTGAAAATACTTACGTTTTTCGCATCTCTCTTGAATTCTCAATAATTAATACTATATAGAATCTCCATAAAAACAAATATAAAACACAATTATTCGAGCTCAGTATTTCGTAAAAACTGAAGTTCAATACCTACTGAAGATTTTATGAACGAACTTACTCGTTGCAGTCTTTCTTCAGTCATGGTGACTAAATGACTTTAGAAGTTACGTATTCAGCTTATGAAGACCACGTGCCGACCGATGACCAATGAAATCGAGCCATTTGAAACTCTGCTCGGAAATTGGCTGTAATAAGGAAATTCCGCTTTGCCCCGCCAGCCCACTATGCCCTGCTCTCCCCTACTACTCAAATCAATTAAACTGTAATTTTTCCAATCGATGAGGATAGTATAATGAAAGTATAATCGCAATCATTCGAAATCTTTCGCAGTCATCCGAAATCATTCGCAATCTTCCGAAATCACGCGAAATCTTCTGAAATCACACGCAATCACCCGAAATTCCAAAATCGCTGTGAATTTTCCACAGGGTGAGTTACCCCCTCGGCTTTTTCCAATAAAGCGATTCTACTGGTGGTGTCAGATTTTTTTTCTATCGTCCATTGTTTCAGACACGACAGTCAACCTTATTTTTCTTATGAACGCCATATTGGTTTCCTTAGTGGAGTGATAAAGGAAAAAATTACGAAATCTCAGCAGTGTATGACATCTCACGAAAATGTTCACATCATCACATTCATCCCTTAATAAAGCAACGTTTTTTGGTATTAAAGCCACCCTTTGTCTCGTCTTGCATAATTCGGTGATGTTTTAATTTAAAAAAACTTTCAGAATTTCAATATTTTCTGAAAATGGATTCGTCCATTGTACCTACGTTGATTTACCTATAGCAGGCGACTAAAATTTAATTTCGATTGAAAAAATAGAAAAAAAAGGGACAGGATTAAACAGGCAAATAATAACAGCAAGAAAATTTGACAACAAATAAATGAGGTAACTAACACTGCGGTCGGAAGGGGTGAAGGTGACAGGTATAATGTTTCAGAAGTTTAGATGAACGTGGAGATCTACATCATTACTCAAATAATTGTATAGATCGAGTTGACCATTTGCAATAGTTTTTTTTTGCAAACATCGGTAATTTTTCAGTTAGAGACAAAGATAATTCGAATATAACTGAAAATATCACCTCTAATTGTCGAATTAGAGATTCACTTTTTCTTCATCTCGAGTAATGAACTAATTGGTATGTGGCATGGATGGTATTTCAGTTAAATTGATAAAACGTTACTATAGTACATATTTTCTTGATTCCTTCGTCATGTTTTTCGAGTGCCAGTGTTCCTGATTCCTTTAAGCAGTCTATAAAACATCCAGTTTTCAAGAGTGAGGATAAAATATATGCAACTAATTATAGGCCTATCACACTAATAAATAATTTTGCTGAAAAACAATGTTAAAATGCATTAAAAACAGATTAGTAAACTTTCTTGAAATGCAATATATTTTGGTCAATTTGGTTTCAGAGAAAAAAGATCTACTGAAGACGCCGTTAATAGATTTGTTGGAATAATTTGTAGGATGATGCGATAGTGATAATAGTATATTATGCAACGAGCGTATAATTGTAGCTATTATTCACGAGGTGAAGTTTAGGCTACGAGCCGTAGGCGAATTGCCCAAATCACCGAGTGAATAAAAACTATTATACGCGAGTAGCATACTATACTTTATCCACGACTACTGAATATATTTCTTGAAGATTTTAACATTTCGCGACCGTGACAAGACCCTTCTGTTAAAAATGTGGAAAAAGTCAAGCTTACACATTGAAAAATTTTTGGAGAACTTGTTACTGCATATTTTGTGATAAAAATTGCTCAATTGGTGTGATAAAAGTAGATCTGGCCCCCGATTGACAAGGTATACCTATATTTGTTAATCGGAGTAGTTTGGAATACTTTAATAATCAATTTAGGAATATTATATTCAAGCTGAATCTATGAAGTATTCGGCAGCAGTGAATAATATCTTATTACTCGTTTAGAGAGCATGGCTTCGCTTTCATTTGCGAATTTGATTTTTGATATGAAATTTCTTTTCCGTTTTTCGTCGAATCGAGAATATTCAGATAAACCTATCCAAGACTGATTTTTGAACCTGGAAAAAATAATCTCAAAATTTAAAAACCGATATTCCGGATATTATCATTAATAGTATATTATGCAACGAGCGTATAATGATAGCTATTTTTCACGAGGTGAAGTTTTGGTTACCGTAGGCGAGTGGCCCAAATCAACGAGTGATTAAAAGCCATTATAGACGAGTAGCATACTATACTTTATCCACAACTACTGGATATATTTCTTGATGATTTTAACATTTGGCGATCGTGACAACACCCTTCCATTACAAGTGTGGAAAAAGTCAAGTTGACACATGAGTAATTTTCGTATATTTTGTAATTTTCGTATATTTTGTAATTGTAACTTACCCGGACTTGTAAATTTTTTTGAGGGAAATTGTTATTGAATTATTTAATTTCGCGGTAGTTTTAGAATGAGGTTTTATGTTTATTACTGTGCACAGTTATTAAATTATTATTAACTCTACAGTATTTTAGGGTTTATTTCTGTACATTCTGAATAAACTCTTTTATTATTATTATTATTATTAATTAAAAAAATGCTTTAATTGATGTAATAAAAGTAGATTTCGCCCTCAATTGATTAGGTAAATTTGTTAGTTGGAGTACTTTAGAATATTCAAGAAATATAAATTTCAGGAATATAATATTTTTAATATTGAAGCTAAATCTATGAAGCATCTATGAAAATTCGAACCGTCCTTCGATTGCGACCATAGATTATAGAGTATACTATATAATCTTTGATTGCGACGTAGGTATTAAATATGGAATTGAGACTGTTCTAAGGATGTTAATATTCGTTGCCAAGCAACGGTAGTTCGTAGTTCAAAGAATTCCACTGGTTATGTGGATTTCACGGATATGAATATAATTTTGCAAGCTGCTTGGCAACGAATATTAATATTCTTAGAACACTCTCAATTCCATATTAAATACCTACGTCGGAATCGAGGGTTCAAATCCCAAGTTTCACTGATTTTTTTTGTATAAATACATCTTACCATCTACAACCTTTGGACATACCATAATAATTATGACTCTAAGAACCCAAACAATATTTTGAGCGCCCGTTCTACCGAGTGCTATACCGTTTTGCCAAAATGTCTGCAATTTTCGAATTTTGAGCCGAAAATGGTCTCAAACGATAGGGCTCGACTCCCTGGGGACGAATCCGTGGTAAAATTCAATTCTGTCTTTCCGGCCGTAAGCACGATAACTTTCGAAGGGATTGTCCTAAAGATTTGAGTTTTCCAGATTGAGTTCGGTTTACAAATGCCGCGGTTAAATTCGTTAACCAGCCAAATCGTACTGGTGATCCATAAAATATGGTCATTCAAAATTTTTTTCCTCAATATCTCAGACAAAACGAAACCAATCGAAATACAAGATGCTCATAATAAGCCCCATGCAAAATTTTGTGGCCATTGTGTTAACAGAACCATAGAAAATTCAATTGGAATAATGAAAAGAAGAATCCTTATATTTCCATAACAAGATATCAGATTCGAGTGAAATTTATTTCGTGAATGAAAATTGAAGAACTGAATGTTCATGCAAAATTTCAAGAGGATCGCATCATCAGAACCATATGGGATTTTATTTTTTTGTAATTATTGATTTCGTACATATTTCATTTTTTGAATAATTTCCGGAATATAATTCCGATCGTGCTGAGATTTTGCATTCATATAACTAGCATGATTCTCAGTCCTATAGAAAAGTTTCAGGTAATAGCATTATTGCTCCACCAATGAACAAACGTCCAAAAGCACCTGCTCAGGGCTCAAATTTCTATATTTATAAAAGTAATTTAAAAAATTAGTAATACATCTTTATAAAAAATTGTAGGAAGCCCTGACGTGGAGTACCAAGCTTTTGCGCGCTTGTTTATATTGGGAAAACGATAAATAAAATTCTAATATTCTGAGAGAGAACAGTTTCATTCTATTCATTCATGAACTCAACTACTCTTGTCTTCAAATCTTGAACCTACCTTAAAAGTCTCGTGTTTTGTAGTCGTTCCTCACTGAAGTTATATCGTTATCGCCGACTGTGAACACGATGCACATGGCATAAGGTACACTGGTCATTTAACTAGAAAACTAGATGAATGACCAGTATTCGTCAAATCAGGTCATTGAAAAGGTTTGTCAGGAGCCAAAAAGCATAAAGCGATGTAGGTACCTAAGTTAACAGACTATCATTAAAAATAATAATAAATGTATCCACTGAATCAATTACAACGTATATAAACAGAAAGAAAATACAAAATATAGGTGAAGTTCATAAAAATGCTAACATAATAATAACCAGGGACCAGAACAAACAAATAAGAAGTGAATATAGTAGATACAGGGTGGGGCAGAAAAACCTATCCGATTTCAAATCCTTTTTTCTCAGAAGAGAGAGCAGGTAGAGTAGTGGGGTAAAAACCGTTAGAAAGCTGGTTTTATGCCATTTGTCAGTAGTCAACATGCCTTGGTCTGGTGAACATCGTGCTTTTGTTATTGAGCGGTTTATCGAATGCGGCGGTTCGATAATTGCTACACAACGTGCTTTTCGAATTCATTTCGGACTCGGGCGTCATGATCCTGTTCCACATTACGCTACGATTAAAGTGTGGGTGTCAAATTTTAGACAGACGAGTTCAGCATTGAAAAAGAAGTCGCCTGGACGTCCCAGGACAGCAACAGGACCTGAAAACGTGGCCAATGTGAGAGCCGCGATTGAACGTTTCCCGCGTCGTTCGGCGCGAAAACATTCGCTCGCTTTGGCGATTTCCAACCGCAGTATTCGGCGAATTTTGCACCGGGACCTCAAAATGCATCCCTACAAAATGGTTGTTGCACAGAAATTAAGTGAAAGGGATTTTGAAACCCGTACGAACCTGTGTCGCGATCTCCGAGAACTGCCAAACGACGATGTTGTGCTCTTCACGGACGAAGCCCATTTTCACCTTTGTGGCGCCGTAAACAGGCAGAATTTTCGATATTGGAGTGACGAAAATCCTCGGGAAATCCATCAGGAACCCCTCCATAGCCCAAAAGTGACTGTGTGGTGTGCTCTTTCCCGCCTAGGCGTCTGGGGGCCCTACTTTTTTGAAGAAAATGGGCAAACCGTAACGGTCAACAGCGAGCGCTATTGTTTCATGCTGGAAAATTTTCTTAGACCCAAAATGGAAGAAAATGGCGTGGTTTCAACAGGATGGTGTAACCGCCCACACATCGCGACGATCAATGGACATTCTCAGGGAACTGTTTCCCGGTCGCCTCATTTCTCTGAGAGGTGATGTTGGCTGGCTGCCGCGCTCACCGGATCTCACTCCATGTGACTTCTTCCTTTGGGGTTACCTCAAATCGAAGGTTTACCAGCATCGACCAAGGACCCTTCTTGCTTTACGAAGGGAAATTGCTCGGGCAATTGAAGAAATTCCTGTGGAAATGACGGTGAAAGTCATGGAAAGCTACCGCGAGCGCCTAAATAAGTGTATCCGCTCCCAAGGACGACATTTGAATGATGTGCTTTTCAAAACTTAAATTTAAAAATGGCATAAAATTTGCGATATGTTAATAAAAAAAATTTTTGACAAGCTGAGTGGTTTTAATTTTATAACGTTTTGAAATCGGATAGGTTTTTCTGCCCCACCCTGTATATTATGCAACGAGCGTAAATGATTGCTATTATTAGCGAGGTGAAGTTTAGGGTACGAGCCGTAGGCGAGTGGCCCAAATCACCGAGCGAATGATAGCCATTATACGCAAGTAGCATACTATACTTTATCCACGACTTCTGAATATATTTCTTGAAGATTTCAACATTTGGCGACCGCGACAAGACCCTTCTATGACAAGCATGAAAAAAGTCAAGTTGACACATAAGAAATTTTTGGAGAACTGGTCATTGTATATTTAGTTATAAAAAATGCTTTAATTGATATAATAAAAGTAGATTTGGTCCTCGATTGACAAGGTATACCCATATTTGTTAGTTGGAGTACTTTAGGATACTGAAGAAATACCAATTTAAAGAATATTCTTTAAAGCTAATTCCTTTCTTCCTACTGTACGGTGAACCATTGATCAAATGTGTAGTTTGAATTATGACTTAATTAACTTGTAATTTGTGGTTGCTTTATTGGTACCTAGGTAGGGGAAGTATGCCTATGATGGCATCCTGCTTATGATGGCACACTTCAAAGAAGTCTGTTAACATCAACTGAAACAAACTTATATTTACTGAGTTTGTAAGCCAGATGGCATTTACGCTTGATATACGTAGTTACACCTTGAATACGTGGCAATTTGTGACTTTTATAAGAGATCAATCATTTCGGTAGGTGTTGATGTATGATAGTTATTTCATTCTTTTTTGTTTTATTTGGATATTCAAAAAATCTGTTTAAAAAATGATTTTACTTTCCTTTAATCACTCTATAACAATTCTTTAAGTGTGAAAGTTTTAGGTTTTTTCGTCTTTTTAGTACCTTTTTCGCTTTGTTGAAAAATATCTGTTACTTATGCTTATGATGGCATAGCCAGAGTGTTCCTATGATAGCATAGGGTGCCATCGTAGAAAAAAAATCAAGATCAAGAGACGATTCCGCCAAAGCGTGGTACTTCGCAAGAAATATTAGAGGTATCCGAAAATAATGAAAATGGTTTCGAGTGAAGTATCGAGATCATTGAAAATCATACAAGAACTCTCACCACTGCCAACTGCGTATAAAATTATATTTTTATATTTTGACGATGCCGAAGAATGTAAATTTAGTTCCTCTACACTTATATTTTCATTTTCATGAAATAGGACTGCTATTTTCTTCAATAAAACATTTCAATAAATAATATCATTTTATTTTCAGTTATATGCCATCAAAGGACATACGTGATCTTATGATGGCACCCGTGGCCAAATTTTAAAAAGTGCTATAATCCAAATTTTTGAAAATTTATATCGATACTATGTATAAAAATGCATACTACATACGAGTAGCAGTAAATCTGTACAATCGATGACATAGAAAAATATTTCTTTAATGAAATATGTGAATAATTCGTTAAGGGTGCCAACATGGGCACACTTCCCCTACTGTTCGCAACCTAAATCTTTAAATAAATGAATAAATAAAGCTGAATCTATGAAGCATCTGACAGCAGTGAATTATATCTCATAAATCACTTGTGATTAATGGATATTATTTTGGCAAAGCCCACAGGCGCAAAATGGCTAGATTATATAGTAGTCGCGGATAAAAGAGTTAATCACATAAACTTTAGCTACGAAACCTACTGCTTGTACGTGATGTGATTAACCAAGATTAAACTATCCTTTATGGACAAGTGAACAAACAAGAGAAAAAAATCATAACCTAGAACACTTAACAAAAATGAAAACAATTTTCTGCTTCTTGTAATTCTACCTAGACGAGCCTTTTCGGCTTATAAAAGCATTCAATGTTGATCTTCCGCTAGAGATGAACCATTTTCTCTACATCTTTCTGAACAAACCTATACTGTTGAGTTTCTTTATGTGCGAAGGTAGTTGATTGAAAATTTTCGAAGTAAGGTAGTTACAGCTGGGCTGTTCTATATTCTTTTCACAACGGGGTACGTTTAAATGTTTGACTTATTCTTGGTATTATAACAGTGGTTCACTGGATCGGAAGTAATTTACTTTTTATATTCAGCATATTGAGACAGAAGAGTTACCTTATATCAAGCAGTTCGGACTCTTTGAATAAGCTTTCGTTGTAAGGAGTATTTCGCATAACCAACATTCTTCTGAATAAACTCGAATTCTATGGTACAAGGGGGAAGGCTCTGAAAGTGTCGAATCCTATCTGACAGAAAGGCGTCAGGTGGTGAGGTGGAATGACTCGGTGTCTGATCCGAGGGAGATGACTGTGGGGGAACCGCAGGGATCGGTCCTCGCTCCGATACTCTTTATCGTTTTCATGAATGACCTACACATTAACTTGGAGACTGACCAACTCTGCAGCTATGCATATGACAACGTCATGAAAAGTTTAGGTAGTAGAGACACAGTCAGATTGAAGACCTTAACATCACTATCGGATCTTCAGAATGGTCTTTTGCTGAACGAGGATAAAACCCAGTGGCTTTTACAACTGGTTTTCTGAAATATTTGGGTGTGACTTTTCACTTATCATTAAGCTGAAGTCCGTACGTAGACGAATTGACCTCGATCTACCTTATAAGGAGAATAAGAATGATTTCTAGTAGTGACACGGCTAAGCTAACTTACTATTTGGCATTTCATGCTAGGATGGTGTATGGTATCATACTTTGGGGACATACCAGTGCTGCGCAGAGAGTTCTCCTCAAGCAGAAGAAGGCCTTACGGACTTTATTCGGAATGCAGCAGTCGGACAGTTGCCGCGATGTGTAGAGAGGGCATACTCACCTGTGTTTCTGTTTTTATGCTCACTGCTGTGGTCTATGTTCATCGACACCTCGAGAAGTTTCCAGCTAACTCAGATTTCCATGACTATAATACAAGGGGAAAGCAACTTCTGAACATTCCCTTCACTAGAATTGCGAAAGCACGGCAAGGAGTAAACCACATCTCACTTAACCTTTATAACAAGTTACCCGCACATGTGAAGAATTTGAATGAACCAAAATTCAGCAAAAGTGTTAAAGAACTTCTATAAGAAAAGACAATGCATAGCCTTGAAGAATTTTAACATGTCCTGTTTGTCTTTAGTGTAGTTATGTGATTTTTTATATTTGCCTTTTATATATTTTTGGTATTTTATACTTTTGACAAGCCGTGTAGCACTTGGAGGTTACTATGCACCATGTACAATTTCTGATGCTTTTATCTTACTTTACATTGGTAAATAAATAAAAAAAAATGAACACATCGTCGGAAAACACAGAAAGTTTTGTCAATTAACAAGGAACCTCGAAAGAAACAAAACTGTTTCATTCGTTCACTGCATCTCTTGACACTGTCTTTCTATATGACATTAATTCCAAGAACTTCTTGAACTGGGTATGAACGCGAGTGCCTTCGTTGAAACACCAAAACGAGATAAACGATGATTTAATTAATGAAACTAGAGAGAGATTGCAGTTACCGAAACTTTGCTCTGCTTTGCTCTCGATTGCACCGTTTGTTAGACCTTAATGGCGCGTGTAACTGAATTGCTCGACAAAAAGTTCCGATATTCCGACAAAAACTTTCGGGTATCGTTCCTTTCTGATCAGGATTGATTTACATCTCAAGATAGTCTGCAGAATAAATCAGGAAAATTGGCCAGTCATGTCTGCCATTGTCCTCGAGTTTGCATGGTGTCAATTTAAATATGAAAGTAGAGAATAATATTGAATGGATGAAAATCAACAAATATCAATTTCATACTACGGTGCTAGTCCGTTCAACGTTCAAAGGACCTACCTTATGGATGATATTATACCAGAGCGGTGAAAAGTGTTATCAGGATCAATTTTAGGTAGGAATTGATACTATGTCAATTCGCCGACGTTTCGGAAATATATTTTTCCATCTTCAGGGCAAGTCTAGACAATTTCATCTACCCAAAATCATTTCATGAAAATTTGAAACAATCATCAAAAATCTATTGGTACATAAGAAATAAACTATAACATAAAGCGGGGAACAAGTGTTCATCACTCTGTTGAAAATTTTTTGGATCACTAGTTCAAAGCGTATAACCGGGTTTCAATGGTAAATCTGCCTTCGCGGCCTTTTTGATTCATATTGAGGGGATCGATTAGATATCGAATAAAAATAATTCAGCCAACCTTTTAGCGTTTTATCTCATTTTTGAGATTTCTATAAAGAAAATTTTTTTCGATTTGATTTTTTTCTAGTGATATTCCAAATTTTCGGATGGTGATTTTTTCTCTTGATTCTTTGCTATCGGAGGAATAGACTATAATTGTTTTTTATGAATTTCAGCTTAAAAATCGATTCTGAGATGAAAAATAAAATTATAGTCATTTGTTGTTCGGTGTTTTTCAAAAGTGTCCACTGCCATTTTTTGACATAAAATGTCTTCTTTGGTCCTTCATACCCTGGAATTTTTTCACATTTTTAAAAATTGGTGAAATATTTTGAAAAAAAAATTAAAACTGTTTGAATTTTGAGATTCAGCAGATATCCATCAGATTTTGGCGCCGTTGTATTCATATTGATATTGGCTCCCTGAACAATATTAGCGGAAAAAAACAATTGGCGATACGTCTTAGTTTAGAAGATATGGACCCCCAAATTTCGAAAAATATTTCACCTGAAAGTCACTCTTCTCACTACAATGAATCTCAAATGTAGTGTTTTTTTATCAGGAATAGTACCTAGTTTTTTCAATCACATATGAATAAATTGTAATATTCGACTTTCAACATATCAAAAAAACTATAAAAAATTTGTGCCATCCAAACTAAAAACAGATTTTTACTCAGTGTTTTTTGCAGTTTCCAATTTTCCTTTTCAATTGTTTTTATCTCATATACCGAGTGATATTTCTCACCTGACATACTTCTAAGATCAATGATTTACACACAGATAAAGACATTAATCAGTACTTCAAGGCAAGCTTTTTTAACCACCCTGGAGTAATATTCCAGATGTTTGCAGTGCTTATAATTGCAAGATTAACGACTCAAAAAAGGCTCTTGGCTTCATGTCACTTTTGCTTTCAGCATCCACACTTATTCATTAAGAAGATTCATTAAATTGTATTGCCATCCATCCAATTGCTCGTGAGTAGAAGTAAACAAACAAACGCCTAATCAATTCGAAGTGTCAATTCAAATAGTGAGAAGAAACCCTGTGAATCTGAAATATTATAGCACTTTTGTGCTCTACAAGATGTGGCATAATTGACACATGCATCACAGAATATGAGAAACATCATTAATTGTAATAGTCCGTCCACGAAAGCTTGAGCGCATAGTAGGCGTTTGTTTATTTATCTGAGGTTGGCAGTATTTGCTGTCATAACGTAAAATGAAGTCAACATTGCCGAATGCACCCGGCCTCGTCCGACGAGCTTCCGAGTTATCAGAGAACACTATGTTATATTGACAACATTGCGTATCAATCTGACAAGAACATAAACAACATAACCTAAAATTTTAATATACACAGTGGAATATGTCAATTTTCCATGGCCAACCGACGGCTCAACCTTTCGTGAATGAACTATAGTAAAAAAAATTTCCTTCGTATTTTTGTTTTATTCATCCTGTAATGTGGAAGCGGCGAGTTGATTTGCAGTTTGTGAAGATAACCTACCCTTAATCTGACACTTGCAGGATGAGTGTTCTTATTAATGGTAAGGTATAAAGAGAAATGAATTCGTCGCCATTGTAATCACGGCTGAAAATTCGAAATATGCCGCTGGTTACCTACACAAATTCAGAATTCATTAAAATTCATTGCATACCTTTCTCTGTGGTTTCAACAAATCATCCCGAATCTTTTTGTTATATTTTCCACGGCCCGTGCTTTGTTAGCAACCAGGCTATTATTTCCATTCGGGTCGACAGTGAAATGGTCATAACAATGCTAATAAATTGGGAACGAGAGTGAAAACTATACCTAATTCTGGTTTTGAATTGTCGGTATCCATTGAAATTTACACTGTTCTTGTTTTATGAGCGTGGGTGAGATTTTCATTGGTTGTAAAATGTTAGATTTGTCTGACTGTGGGAATTTATAGCAATTGTTACGAAAATAGCATTTCGCACCATCGATCCTTTAAGCTTATTGTGAAGTTCAATTGTTAGGGATGAAAATAAGGACGATTATTGGAATTTATATGAATGTAATTCGTACTGAAATACTATAAGTATGATGTTTCAAACGAATGTTGTAGGTTGTATTCCATTTACGATTTAATTTAAACCGTCGCATATTGACATAACAATATAAATATTTTACTTTTTTAACATTTTTCTCGGTACATTTGGATTTGAAAACTAGGACCGAATTTAATAAATCAATTTTTGCAATAATTTTATTTAATATTCCACTCTGTTTCGAGGATTAATATAATTAATAGCTAGAATGTTCTATACCAAATGAAAAAAACATCTCAAATTTCTGTACAAATGTGAATCCATTCATGAAATTTTCGAAATTTTTTTGAAAATTGAAAGACCACGTTACATAATTTATGACTAAATTCCGTATAACATATGAATTCCTAACATTTCGGAGTGGAAACAATGTTTTGAAACTTATGACATCAACAAGAGGAATATACAGGCCACATATAAGCATGAAATCGCTATGACAAATCCGAATCTTGATGATGATTCCTGCTTCGAAAGTTATGATTGGCCGGTCATGATTTTTGATTTGTCTAAAGATAATCTTGTTGTGAACGAAAGCTTTTAAAAGGTTACAGATCAGAGATTTCAAATGAGTAATTTTTTAGAGAAAAGAAGGAATACTCAATATAATGATTATTTCAAAGGGATCCAAATGTCAATTTTTCAGTGATCATTTTCCTGCTCGTATAGTATGTTTTCGGTAAGTTTCGAAATTTGGGCCAGGAGTTGTCTGATGAAGAATCCAAGGTCAAAAATGAATGTATACGGTCGTTCCTCTGAAGTAACCAAGTGATTTTTCTGGCTCGTTTTTATGATATGGGTTTTATGCATAAGTTGATAGTGCGAAAAGCAGTACATTTTGATGAAAATAATCAATGAAGAGTCCTCCATCTCCTATGTATAAGACTATAAGGTCCCGTTTTACCACTTGCTGATGATTAACGTATAGCGATATTATAGATGTTAAAATCAATTTAAATGTGTTTTTCTTATCGCAAAACTTTTAGGGTTTCAATATGGAATATCATAAATTTTATAATAAGAAAATTATATTTTACCACCTGAAAAATCTGGAAGGCTTGAATTTCAATGTATAGTGATTTATATTCATTTCGATGATATCTGCTGGATAGCTATCTGATTCTTATCAGCAAGTGGTGAACCGGGGCCTTAAAAACTCACTCCTGTGATTCTCAAATAATATTTCTACAGATAAAAGATTGAAATGAAAACGATCTGGTGAGAGTTAAAAAACTATTCAATAGAAACCAGCCCCAACAGAATGAAACAATGATCAAGAAGGACATGAAATGAAGCAGTGAGCAAAAACGAACCTTCTTTGCCAATTCGCCTCCTCATAAACCCACAAGTCGCGAAAAATTCATCTTATAACTCTTCAATAATGTAGCACAAGAGGGTCCTTTCTCAACTTCTAGAAGTTCCGATTGACAGTTTAGCTGTTACAGAGCTACAGGCTGGATGACCTCTCTCACGCAAGCATCAATTCTTGGCGTGGATAGCTACCTGGCGGATATCGTCGAAATATATTTATCTGTATTTTATCCTTCGAAATACCTTGCATCTTTAAATATGGAGAAGGTATCATGAATTCTATGATCAGAATATAATATTTTTCTATATTATTCTCTACTGATAAAGCTTCAGACGTGACATCTACCGAAATAGCGGGCTACTCAAAATAACACCTCTTATTCAAAAACCCTTTATTTATCCTTCCATGTTTAAATATTGAGTAGGTATCATTATACCTATTCATTTCGATTACATCTGCTGAATAGCTACCAGCTTCTTATCAGCAAGTGGTGAAGCAGGCCCTTAGAAACTGACTCGGGTGATTCTCGAATAATATTTCTTCAGATATAAGATTGAAATGCAAACGATCTGGTGAGAGTTAAAAAACTATTCAATAGAAACCAACCCCAGAAGTGAGAAACAATGATCAAGAACTACATCAAGAGTTGCAGTAGGCAAAAAGAACCTTCATTGCAAATTCGCCTCATCATAAACCTACAAGTCGCGAAAAATTCATTGTATGACTCTTCAATCATGTAGAACAAGAGGCGGAGGAGGTTCCGATTAACAGCCTCGATGTTACAGAGCTACAGGCTGGATAACCCCTCTCACGCAAGCGTAGATTCTTGGTGTGAATAGCTACCTAATGAATATCGTCGAAATAAATTTATCTGTATTTATCCTTCGAATTACTTTTCTTGTTTAAATATGGAGTAGGTATCATGAATTTCATGATGAAAATATAGTATTATTCTCTACTGAAAAATCTGGAAGGCTCAAATTTAAATGAATAATAATAATAATAATAATTCATTTATTTCTGACCTTAAAACAGTACAGGTATACTGGCAACAAGGTCTAAAATTTGTATATAAACTAGAACTAAACCAACAGTTTTCCTCTTTTCAAAAAATAAAATATATATGTTTGAACCATAAACATGTTAACTCAGGTCTAGGTATGTCCTCAGGTTACGGCACATCTTCTTCCTATAATTTATGTCTGTTACAGAGAGTGGAATGGAGTTAAAAGACATTATGCTCCTATAAACGGGTGAGTTCTGAGACTTTGTGGTTCTTCGGTAATTCATTCTGAGCTGATCTCGAGTTCTGATGGGATAGGCGTGACATTCTCTAACAACTTGTAATTTGGTTTGTGTTTTTAGGCAATTTTTTTTGATGTTGTATATCAGTTTGACTTGCTCATAGACTTTCATCTTTTCAACATTGAGTATTGATGTATTTGTGTATAGGCTATATTCAAGTTGTGATCCAATGAAGCTGTCATATAATATCTTTCTAGCATGATCAGTTAGGAAACTTGAACATCTCCTCATAGCACCTATCATTGGAGCAAGTTTAGTTTTAAGTTTTTCTATATGAGATCGCCAACATAGTTTTTCGTCAATCAGTAATCCTAGATATGTGTATTCTTCAACCTTTTTTATCACAGCCTCATTAATTTTTATATTTATATCACAGATTTTTTATTCTTTCGTTTAATGACCATATAAACCGTTTTATCTATATTTAAGGTTAATCTATTAAAACACAGCCAGTCGTAGTACAACTTCAAGTCTTGATTCATTACCGTTTCCAATTCATTCATGTTATCTGCAGAGAGAACAAAAGCTGTGTCGTCAGCAAATTTGAAGTATCTTGATCTTAGTTTAAAAATTTAATGCTGTGGACATATACGAGGTATTCGAGTGGACCCAGTACCGAACCCTGTGCCACACCAGTATCCATTACAAATTTTTCACTTTCACAGTCGTCAACACATACGGTACATAGGAAACCCTATTTTCTGAGTATGACTTTAGTAGGTCAAAACAAACTCCCCTGAATCCCATCTTTTGTAGCTTATCTAATAGCAACTCTATATTTACTGTGTCAAACGCTTTTTTCAGATCTATAAAAACCACCAATATATATCTATTTTTGTCGATTTCTTCAGTAATATGGTCTAGCATATCCACAACTGCACTCACACAGCTACTGTTCTTTTGGAACCCATACTGATTAATGTCAAATTTAAATGTTAGATCCACAAAACCAAGCAATCTATTCTTCAGAATATTCTCCACGATTTTCGCAAATGTTGTTATGATTGAAATGGGTCTATAATTATTTGGGTCATCTTCTCGTCCTTTACCTTTGTATATTGGTATGATTTTAGAGGTTTTAAGTTCTTCGGGAAATACACCCACCTCCATAACCTCATTTATGAGTTTTACAAGGACCTGTTCTATAGTTGGAAAAAGAATGACAATATCATTCTTGGTTATACCATCAGCTCCGGGTGCACTGTTCCTTAAGTCATTAATGACGTTGAAAATCTCAGTACCATGTGTTGGGATGAGAAAAATACTCTTCTGAACAACCTCCTCTTGAAAATTCAAATCATCCTTCCGTATTATTTGTTCTGCCAGTTTTGCACCAATTGTAGAGAAATGGTTGTTGAGTTCATTCGCAATCTGCGTTGGATTTGTTATCATTGTACCATCCTGTGCCATAATTCGATCTATTTTTTTCTTATTACTCTTTGTACCCATCAAAGTGTTCAGCACCATGTCTTATTCATTTGATTCTTTGCCTGAAATAGTTTTCGCTCAAAATGAGTTTTCTTTAACTTTTTCCTCATGTTATTTACTCTATTGGTATACCTATTCATTTCGATGACATCTGCTGAATAGCTACTAGCTTCTTATCATCAGCAAGTAGTGAAGCAGGCTCTTAGACACTGACTCGAGTGATTCTTAAATAATATTTCTTCAGATATAAGATGAAAAAATGAAAACGATCTGGTGAGAGTAAAAAAACTATTCAATATAAACCAACCCCAGAAGGACGAAACAACGATCAAGAGTCGCAGTAGGCAAAAAGAACCTTCATTGCAAATTCGCCTCATCATAAACCTACAAGTCGCGAAAAATTCATTGTATGACTCTTCAATCATGTAGAACAAGAGGCTCCTTTCCCCACCTCTCGATTAACCCTCCGGAGGAGGTTCCGATTAACAGCCTCGCTGTTACAGAGCTACAGGCTGGATAACCTCTCTCACGCAAGCGTCGATTCTTGGCGCGAATCCTGCTGATCAATAGGGAGTTGGAAGTCCCGGACTCTCCGGAGTTACACTGCATTGTAATCCAGTCTTCCCGGAGTTCCCTTTCGGTACGGATACTCTCTAATCGATCTTCCAGTAGTTTTCACACACCGGGCGCTCTTCAAAAAGTTCGCGTAGGACTAAAGTATCGAATAAACATATATGCGTTCGAATTAAACTGGACTGATGATATACCAGTCAGTAGAAAACGCGAAAAATTTAACTTCCAACGATGTATCAACAAGTTTCCTGACGGAGGAAAGAAACATAATCAGATCTAAACGGGCACCAGCAATAACTCAATGCTAATACTGACTGATAACGTGCAATAAAATCGATATCTTATTAATTTGATTAACACATCAAGGTTGAAATAAGTAACTTAATATCAATAAAATACCCTGAAACCCTACCTTTGGTGTTAATTGCATTAAAACGGTTGTTGTTGTTTTCTTATCTGTGTTCAAAGTTTGAATATCAATGAACCTAGAGGACATGTGAAAAGTGCAGTAATAAAGGCACTATCAATCGAGCTTAAAAGTATTTTCAATCATTAGGATTATACGTATACATTGTTGTGATATTCGTCAGAGTTTTAATTAGTATATATAGATTTAGTGATGATAGTTTTTGAATCTTAGATTTTTTTAAACATACTGTTACGAATTTATTAGTGCTATTAGTAGAGAATTAGCTGAACAAGTTGAATGAAACCAGTCTCTTTGTGATCTAGAAATAGTTGTAAAATAAGTTGATAAAGCTGTGTGTAGTGGAAAGTGATAACACCAAAATGAGCTATCAGCGATCTTGTTTGGTTAACAGGATTTCCAATGAAAAGGTAAATATTGAAATTTGGGAAAGTTCTTCTGCACTTGATATATAACAAGTTTTTCAATACATCTACAAGGATTTTTGTATTGCACTCTATTTGCCTGTATAATTATCGTCACGTGTTATAGGGTTAAAAATATTTTCCTTTTTCTGAAATTTTAATATTCACTATTTTGCTAAAGCAATAATGAAAAATATTCAGCATACAGTTTTTAAGAGAGCTCATCTTTGTTGAAAGATTTGTCTGCAACTTTTTGATGACACCCATACGTTTTATTTGAAATCTATTCGATCATTAGGATGGGTATTCTTTTCAGATAATTTTCGAATACTATATTAAGTCGTTTAGCAATATCCATCCAATAGTTCTGGTTCCATTTGCATAGTTCATCTAAGAGTGATTGACATTGCCGGTGGTTGTAAAAATTTTTTGTTTGTGATATTCCAGAAGAGTTTCTGACAAGCAAAATCCAAAGTTGTAACTGTAAAAATGAATAACCACAGTATTTTGCAAATCGTTTTCGATATACTCTAGATTTGCTCCTATCGTGGCTTTAGTTCATTCCGAGGTTCATTCTATTCGACCAATTTCTGAATTAGAAATATCGTTTTCGGTATCATATTCATCATTACCATCGGTAAATTTATTATGTCAAATAATTCCTCTGACTCTTCGACGTCATTATGTAGCAGAAATTCATTTTCCACTACATATTGTCACTGACATTTACTGTTTCTGGTTCATTATCAAATGGCATCCTTCATTATCATCAATCAAATGATCAAGTCCATCTAAGGAAAGATTCTCCTCATTACAAAATAAATACTTTTTTCTTCATCCGGAATAAAAAAAAATTCAGTCCTTATGCCTTAGCAGAATTTCAGTAAATTCTTCTGACATTTAAAATTCAATTCTAAATCACTTATGTTTCGATTGCAAACTTTACATAACTGTCTTCACAGAATTTCTCTAAAATCTAGATACACAATAGTCTCATGTTCAATACGCAAATGCAGCACTTAGATATTTTCAGTTTCCAAATGCTTTCATGGTTCTCAATCTACGAGCGCCAAAAATTTGCATTAGTCCTATATAATCAAGTCATATACCGATTTGGAAATTCACATCGAGAACATACGATACACAAGGCGTTAGGCAGAGAATTCTTCCCTACAGTTGCACAGATGAATAGGCGAGATAATGAAGTGCGATAACTGAATGAATTCAACTGTCTTACTGCGATAATCTAGTCTCGTCTCTCTCTTATCGCAGTATGGTAGGGAACCCGAATTACACGTATAGAATTTTTAATTTGTCAGGCTGCCCGTAATACTCGATTCAAGTATTTACTGTTGCCTACCATACTAAAGAATAACGCTCCTCTAAACGATAAGAGAGAGACAAGACTAGAATAAAGAGGTGAGACAACTGAACTCAGTGTGTTACAGCAAGTGATTGTCTCGACTATTCATCTGGGCAACTGGACCGAAAAATTCTCTGTCTGATGCATTGTATATCGTATGTTTCAGATGTGAATTTCCAAACCTGTATACGACAAATCCAGTGTAAAAACGTTCGTATGCTATCCGAATATTATAAAATGCATGGTTTCGGTAGGCGTCAACGGATTATTAAATCATGGGATAATATAGCATGCTCACAGTTATATGGTTAGAATTTTGTGATACATCCAGTGTTCATCAAAAATGCAATTATTCTAGAAGAGCTGTCCGTCAAAAAGACTTTTCACTTTATCGATCTACAATAGAGCCTTCTATGGATTCACTAGATTTTTATTCAAAAGCTTCATTGAAATTCATGAAATCATAAAGAGTGTGAAAATAATATACTGTGAGTACCTATACTGTAATCGTATGCGAAAAATATTTTCAACCCCAGAAATTCCCTTTATCTGTTGTATTCATTTCTATAATAGGCAACAGAAATAAAAGAAACTTGGACCAAAAATAAAGAAAGGTACGCCCAGACTTTCAGGACCTAACTTCTATATCAATCATTCTTGGAGGAACCATATATTTCTTGTAATAGTGTAATAATTATTTATTTAGCTTTACGTTGAAATTCACTATTTTGTAGTGTTCATTTCTGACCAAACAATAGATCCTCTGACCAGCTAGTGATTAGTGGCATCTCATTTTAAAAGCTTCAAGCTATGGGTATTCATTCTAACCCTGTGATTTCTGTTATGTATATGTCGCAGTCGGATACTAAAATACGTCAGTTCGCGAAAGGACTAGGCAGTTTGTAAACTGACGAACGTTTTCTAAAACGCTCTTGAAATGGAGATCGTTTTACAATCGGTTTAAAATTTTCAGTCAGTTTGTAAACTGTGAATAGGTAACGCATCAGACGGGTTGTCAAATCATTTGAATCGTATTCTGACAACGTTTCGTTTCGTGCTAATTGAATATATTTCATATTTGTGTAATCAGCTGCACTTCGTTATTCTGGAACCTAAGTTCATGCCTTAGAGCACTAAGTAACTGGACTTATTCGCGAGCTTTCAGAAAGTCCCAAAATCACAAAAGCAGGTTTCTAAGAATAATTTCGCTACCAATTGATTTGCAATTCCAAACACAATCTCCTAAAAATCTGAAAAACTGGAACATAATATTAGTCAATGTCCAGGTGCTAATTTTTGAGCGCTCGTTCTACTTAAACGAGAGCTATATCGTTTCGCCCAAATGTCTATAATTTTCGAATTTCTAGGCGAAAATGGTCTCAAACGATAGGGTTCGACTTCCTGATTACAAATCTGTTGTCGAACTCAATTCTGTCCGTGAGGCCGGCCGTCCAGCCGTTCATAGAATTTTCAAATTTCAAGAGGATCGCATCATCAGAACCATAGAATTCGTTTTTTTTCAATTTTTTACATATTTTTTGAAAAATTTACAGAATATAATTCCAATTGTGTTGAGATTCTACATTTATATATTTGGTATCAATCTCAAGTCCCATATAAAAATTGAGGTAATAGTCTCATTGCCCCACTAATGAACGAGGGCTCAAAAGCTCCTGCTTAGTGCTTTTTTTAAATTTTATGTAAGGAAATTGGAGAATCTGAGAACTACGTACCTAATTATAAGTAAATTATTATGCCCAGAAGCGATTTCAAGAAAAAATCAGTTTTCATAATACCTATCTGTAAATGGAACCGTTTTGACTTTTTACTAAAAGTATTTTTTTCTGCATTCGATATCAATCAATAAAGTATCAAAGGACATATTCAAATGAACTTCAGAAAGAACAAATGAGCAATAACAAATTCATTCGCTAATCCCTATTATTGGTTATGGTACTAACCAGAATGGTAATTTCCTTCCTCCCAGGTTTTTCAGAATTCTCCATTTTGAAAGATTTTGATCTGTCGTTATCTATAAAATTTCGTGTCACCAGTAGCACTCCGTTCAAAAAAGCATAAAACTGGAGTTGTTTCAGGTAAAACGTTCAAAAGTATGTAGATATGACAAACCGTCTTATACGTTATACAAACCGACTGAAAATTTTAGGCCGTTTTTAAAACGATCTCTATTTTGAAAGCGTTTTAGAAAAAATTCGTCAATTTACAAATTACTAGTCATTTTGCAAACTGACGGATTTTAGAATCCGAATGCGACATATACATATAACCCACAGCGAGCTAGTAATGTAAGCATTTTCCCTGAATCACGCATGATATATGTTTCATGATTCGGATAGAGTACGCTCTAGAATAGAATAGTCTGCAATTTATTGCCTTTAGCCCTTGCAAAAAGAAGAGTTCCCTAGACCAGTACCTTCAAGTTGGATATTATCCACACTGATAAGGGCAGCGTTCGATGATTGGGAAATGAGAGAGAAGCGCCATTACTGGATTACCATACCACGTATAAACCAAAAGAAGAGGCTGTATGCCCCCTACAATGTAAAGAATTGTGGCACCAAGTACACGCAAGTAGTCAAAAGTATGTCTTTCCTCGTACCGGCATCCTCGGCAGATGACTCTAACATCTTGGCTGGCACAATACTCAACAGTTTCAGTAGAGATTCTATACAGAAACTTGAAATAAATTTACAAGGCGAAATTGTGGCGCTCAGCTAACCGAAAAATTTCGGTGAACATTTTATCGCGATGCCTATCCTTTCAAACATGGCAATGAAGATTGACATATTGTCGATTTCTATTGGCATGTCAATAGCTTGAGTTGCTTGCTATACCCTGAATTCAATAGATCAGGATGTAATAAAAACAGTTGATGAAAGGAAAGTTATTATCGAAGATATGTGCAATAGTTGTAGAGAACTTCGTGTCAAATCTGGAGAAATATCATTGGAAAAAGGTGTTTCATTAAATCAGGGACAGCTATGGCTACAACTCAAAGACTCCCACTACATTGAATTCAGTTATAAAGTTGAATTAATATGATGACTACTTGTCTCTGATCTGAATTCAAACAGTTCTATGTATAGATTGCGAATGTTACGTTGGCTTTCATAACATAGTTGTTTATTCTGGTAGTACATCGTTCATATTTTGACAAACATTTCGATTCCATTCAGGTAAACATTTGACCATCCCGCTTTCCACTTTCTGCAGTGCAAACATTGACCAAAGTGCTCTAAGGCTGGGAGGAATTATACTAGAGGAAAATATGTATAGAGCACACTGAAACGATATACCGATAGCTTTAACATCTTTTCCACTCTCTGTTAATGGACTCGACTGGTTTGGTCCGAACTTCATATCTATGTTCTAATCTAAACTATTGGTGATAGTGATTAGTAATTTCAAACCTATCTTGACCCCCTTCAGTTATTTTATTACTTATTTGATTAGACGACCTTATATGCGTTCATTTATCTCACTTTGTTTTGATGGGCAACTGAATCATTTTCGTATTATCACCTAGTTCCAATTAGGAAATCAAATATAAAGGGCCAACATAACGATTGTTGCTATAGATACCGATATCAATTCGAACTTAAATTACTACAATCATTTTTATGGAATCAGTCCCCAAGCTTCCAAATGCATTGGAGGGACGCTTAAAATATCATGGTCATCTTAAACTATTGCATCGTTAAATAGTTCGATCATTATAATTTCCAAAATATCAGTTGAGGATACCCTATATAACTCAGAGAAAATATAACTGAGGCTCAACGTGATATACAGTTCGAAAAAAATGTTGATCCAATATGCGCATTTCAAAATGAAATAAGGAAACCAAACATCGTGAAGTAAAAATAATTAACCTCTAGAGTCTAGATGAATCCCATCCATCTGGAAGAAGTTTACAATTCTTGCTCCGACCACTTCCACAGGTATCATATTCCAATGGTGAAACTCTCTCAAAAAAAATTATCTAGCTAGTTTATAATTATATCCACTCAGGTGGTTAATATTCAATAGTAACAGCGTAACATATCTACTTCAAAAATCCTCTAACGGTTCTAAATGTGGTCATCACATCTCCCCTCAACCTGTGATCACCAAATGTGTACAGTTTCATTACAGCAAGTCGGGTTTGGAAATCAGGTCTTATGATACCGTATGAAGTTAGTAGCTCACCTTTGTACTTACTTCAGTTTCTCTGCATCGCCGTCGTGGGAGAACACAGGATGCCGAACAGGTCCGGCGCCGGAGGTCTTTATGGGACGGACATGTTTCAAATAGTGATACCAGCGTTTTATGGTGACAGCTGTTGAAACATTTCTGTATCAGGTAGAGGGACCTCTTGGTTTTGGTTTGTCTTCTGATTGAATATGAGATCTCCATAACAGATCACTATCAATTGAACCTCCCAGGTTTACGAGAGATTATCAAACTTCTATTGCATTCAATGCATGTAGTACTGCCTTTTTGGATTGTCACCACTCAGATGCAGAACTCGACAGTTGTTAAGATCAAGAAGTATCGGCTTGAGCCTATTAGCGTAAAAAGGGTGTGATTTCTCTCACCCCCTAAGGGGAACATTCACTCATCCCGGATAGCAAGTATCAGGGGGATTGAGCTCTGAGGTCTTCGGTGTTCTTCTTCTCCTGGGCCCTGGGTTGTTCGTCCTTCGTTTCTTGGTCGTGAATTTCTCGGTTGATGTCCTGGTAGTCGGTCTTGTAATGTTTTCCTCCATGGTTGTTCCTGGTGTCCATCGTGACCTACAAACTTCCTTACCGTTCTAGCAGTACCGAGAAGTACTGCTTTTTGCATTATTTTGTAAAGGTTTTCATCCAAATCTAGCTCCTTAAGATTGGATTCGAGGCTCTTAGGAATAATTCCTGTGGTTGATATAAGAATGGGAATGGTTCTGGTACTAAATATTTCCCACTGCCATTTGATCTGAAGTTCAAGCTCTCGATATTTAGATATTTTTTCAGCGTAAGTATTGCTCTCTTTTCTTTTTCTTCACTAGAATTATGTCTGGCCTGTTATTAGCAGCTGTTGAATTTGTAAGTACTATGCGATCCCAGTATAGCCTGTAAAGGTGGTTCTCCAGTATTACCTCAGGCTGATACTTATAATATGGAATTATTTCGTATTGCAGCATCTTCAGTTGGATGGCGAGTTCCTATTGAAGGATTTCACAAACTGCATCATGTCGACTCTCATATTCATTTCCAGCAA
This sequence comes from Propylea japonica, assembly GCA_013421045.1. Lineage (NCBI taxonomy): Eukaryota > Metazoa > Arthropoda > Insecta > Coleoptera > Coccinellidae > Propylea > Propylea japonica. Next base: position 48,621,226 of record CM024239.1, read on the forward strand.
ACATTTGGCAGCCTCCTGTAATATGTTGGATTGTTTCTGATGTTTGTCATCCGTAGCGGCATATATCGTCGGTGAGGCTTCTATTCTTCATGATATATTTCTGTTCTGTATGTTGTTCTGTTTCTGCGACCATGTAGGTCTGTTCTCTATCCTACTTATTCGTGTAAATCTAGAGAGGTCGTCAATGGCGTTGATAAAGCCTACAACCTCTCTCTCTTCTTGGAGCCGTGGCTGTTACCTCTTGGAAGTTCAGGACTGGTTTGAACATATGGATTGTTCTTAGGTCATCCAGCTCTGGACACTTGTATACCATGTTTTCAGCTGTTTTTGCTTCCAAACCACAATGCCTGCAAATATCATTAGCTGACTTTCCCGTATAGCAATTGATGTTTGTACTGACAGAGCCCTGTCAGCAGTTCCACCATCACCCGAAGCTCAGCTCGTGGCTGCTTCATGAATTTTCTGGTATAGTAGAGAGTAGAGTAACTTTATTGTCTCTTGAGGGTTAAGAGGCAACCACTAATCCATGTTCCACTTTTGTGTAATATTGTAGTTTCTTTGAAGAATATCGCAAGATTTATTGGGGTTATTGTAGAACATAATGTCATCGGCATATAATGCACTATCGGAAGATATCAACTTGGGTAAATCACTGACATGAATCAGAAAGAGAGGGAGGCATTCTACTCTCACTGTCCATCAAGATTTTTTCGAACCCACTATGCTCCAATCTACTAAAGCAAAATATGCCTAATCGGTAGCGTGTCGAACGCACAAGAAAAATCCAGTTAGATGATTACATCTATTGGGATCACCTGATCCAGTGATGCTGTCCAAGATCCAACACATTTGAGAAGGTTAGTTTAGTGAACGATTAAAAATTCCATAAGTTTTGAAGTGTTAAGTGAAAAGCTTGAGCACAGCTGAAGTGAGACTAATGGCCATGCAGTTCTGTTCACAGTACTTATCGCCCTTTTGAAAATGGAAGTGACAGAAGATCTCAACCAAGATTGGGGCACGGCCCTGATGGTGTTGAAAAATTTATGAAACATAGCAAAGGGAGGTGCAATGGAAGATGCACAACGCTCGAGAAATGTTATTATAATGCAATCGATTCCTGGAGACTTCCCACAAACAAATTTCGAAGATAGATTCCCGCTTTTTCCATTTTATCGTTTATGATGAAATCAAAAATAAGAAAATTGCTGCCCTTTTTGGTATATATGTTGCTTATTCAATTAACCCTGTTGATTTTCATTAGAAATTGATCCATTTTCTCGAAGAATTCCTCAACGAAGATGTAATCATTGAATAGTTCATTCTTCATTCGCCAGATATGCTAAAAAATTCATTGTCAATTTTTCCTCTTCTTTTAAAAGAACCTTATAAGACGTAGATTTTCCTAGGAAATTTATTTTTAAAATAATAATAATAAATTCTGATTACCTGATTGTAAAATGACCTAAGCACACTTTTTTTCACCTTCCATAATATTCGAAACTTTCATATTCTACCGACTGATTCCATATTGATTCACAATGAAATAGACAAAATGCGTTGACGTTACATTGAAAATAAGCAATGGTTTGCTCATTAATGAGGTTGTCATTTGTAGTGCATGCTTCGTCCTTAATTATAGGTATCTGTACCCTTAGAGAATATATCTAGTTTGATTGACCTTAGGTTCATTCGACTTGAGTTCCTATACAGCAAAAAGGTTGACATGTTAATGTGCTTTCAGCGAGTTTGTGTGTGAGGTGCGAAAATTTTAATGACCAAGTGACAAGCGGTCGTTTCTTTGTATAGACAATGAGCTATTTGCGATCTTGCCTAACAAGGAGGATGACAAATGGACAGGTAATTACTTTTTTGATAAGTTAAAGGAATAATTTCAGTTCAATTGAAATCATAGATAGATAGAGGTTTGGTACTATTCTTATATTTTTTATTATATTAATTTTGGGGGCCAAAAGAAGAAGGAAGTTGTCTGGTCAGCATGGATCCACGAAATTTGAGTAATTTGCAGAACGATGAAATAACAAATCTATTTTTAGCGCTACACGCAATGGTTTGAGCAGATTTCTCTAGCATTCTTTTGAGCTAAGAGCGATATCAAACTGCAAGATTGCTTTTATCTTATTGATAAAGAATCCTAGTTCAGAAGGTGAACCTCCTATCTTTCGAACAAAATAAGCTTAAGTATTGATTTTTTCAGGTACTAAAGTTCGCTAATCGATCATATCAATTTAATAGTCTCTAAGTTATAATGATATTGACCACGAATTCGTCATCAGGGAGTAGAACTCTATCTTTTGAGGCCATTTTCGGCTCAAAATTCGAAAATTACAGACATTTGGCCAAAACTAAATAGCACTCGTTCAAGGAAAACGAGCGCTTTTCTTTTAAAGCAATTCACGTTTTATCACTGTTATGTGGGTTCACACAAACAAAATATTCCGCATGGTCTGGATTCATCTTCTTTGAAAAGTGAAATGAATGAGTAATAAGGACATAAGGATTAATCAATTTGACATGAGTTGCCATCTGATTCGTAGCACCATTTTCTTACTTTCCATGTAGAGTAGAGTGGTCCATAGTGAGTCATTTTCCACAGTGAGAAATCTTTAAAAACATTCTTTTACTTTTGTTACATCGTTTATACCACGCGTTCCTTATTTTGTGCTGGTAGTGTTGCTGAGAGGTGAGTCGATTTGGACACAGTATAAAGCAAGCTTATTGAAAAATATAGTACGACCAAATATAATAATTCGACCGATTTTCTTTGGGGATTACGCAATTAATATTTTTAAATTCATTACTTTGATCGTTTTGAAGTAATAACTGAATAATGAGATCCTGCTATAGACACTTAGTTGCTAGGTTTCGCTGTTGCAATTTTTTTTCCAATTTTATTTTTCGGTGCCTATTTTCCACTATGACACTTGGCACTGGTGGACAATGAGTCGTCTCATTGATCAGATTTTTCCAACCGAAGATTTTTTGTTAACTTATGTCCCAGATGAACTATTTCCTAGGAATGATCAAACAATAACAGATAACAGAAAATGTGGAGAGAATCAAAAATAAAGCCGAAATTAATAATAATGGGGGAGCTACATCACCACCAGCCGAAATAAATATCAAAAGTTATGTTGGTGATTTTTTTGAGTTCCTTTATGATTTTATCTTTCATTGGAATATTTATTTTATTTTCATTTTTTTCTGATGAAAATGGAATTATAAAATGATATGTGTCATGGTGGATTTTGTGTGTCTCAGTGTGGAACATAAAATGTTCCCTTGAGACAAAAACACGTTTTTTATAAAAATCGAAATCCGGAAAATTTTATCCCATAGTAGGTAGGTACTTTAATAACAGCAAGGTTCAGTGGAATATTGAGCATATACCTATTCGTAATGCCAGAAATCGCGAAAACTTAACAGTTATTTTTTCAGTAATTCAAAAAAATATAAAATTTATCTCACTGTGAACTCTCCCTTACCTAATATTCGAATATTCATTCCAAATATAAACATATTTCAAGATTCTAATGGCTTAATTTTCAACTTCTTATGAAAGAATATGATTCTTAGATGCCTATCATTTCATATAATATTCACATCAATAATATACTGCTTCTTAAAATGAGCTGGCGTTCGATGACGTTATTCCGAAACACTTCCTTATTGAAAAAAAGTATGAGCATCAACTGAAAACAAATCGATATAAAACAAATTATTATAATAAATAATAATGAAGAATTAATATAACGACGAGGATGTTAGTAATTAAATAATGAAAAATGGATATTAGTTAATAGGTAAAGTTACTTGTGCAATAATTCGAGAAACGAAATACCTGCTATCGCAATATATTCTCTGATATTTGAAGATAGTTCAATGTTTTTCGCCATGACAACCTAATATGGCAGACGCCTATAATATAGTATCAGTAAGTCCGGAGTTAGTTCTTCTAATAAAAGTACCTATATATGTATATGTCGCAATAAGATTCTAAAATCCAGTTTGTAAAATGACCAGTCATTTTGTAAACTGACGAACGTATGCCGAAACGCTCTCAAGATACAGATCATTTTACAGTAGGACTGGAAATCAGACGGATTGTCAAAACCTACATTCTTTTAAACGTTCCACCTGAAACTACTTCAGTCTTGTTTTTTTGACAAAGTACAACTGGTGACGTTCACACAATTTGATAATTAGGACAGGTTAAAATTTTTCAATATGGAAAATTTTGAGAAACCTGTGGAGAAGTATATTTTGTAACATAACCTATAATATGGATTTGCCAATGAATTTGTTATTGCTCAAGTTTGAACATGTCCTTTGAGCATTTATTGATTGATATCAAATAGAGAAAAATATTACTGCTAGCAGAAAAGAAGATGAAAATTGTAGGGCTTGTTCAGAATGTACATACTAATTCACAAGCTGGCATAGAGAACATCATCATCAATGATATTCCGGTGGACATACTGAGCTGCACCGATTACATTGTCATTAAAGTATCAGGCTTCAGCTTTGTTCGCAACAAGAGAAACTTCAGTCGGTAAGACTGAATTCTTTCAATGGACAGAGAAGAGCAGAAGAGCAGTCCAATAAGAGCAGTCTAACAAATGCTACAGGCATAAAGAAATGAAAGAATTATGTGTGGAGATCACGTTTCCATAACGTTGATCGCGCTCCTCTCGATCCGAAAAAATATAATATCTACAAATTATCGATAGAAAAATTGGAGCTTATCAAATAGATACAGAAAATGGCGTTTTGAGTAGTGGTTTTTGAGGGTGGAACTGATACAGAACAGTTCACTGAATTCTGTAGAATGTTCCAATTAAAAGAACAATAACATTAAAGGAAGCAGTAGCGCATTCCTCAAAGTTTCGCGGCCAAGGTTTCGAAAAAATATTTTGCCGTCTGAACAAAAATCAGTGTAATACAAGGAGGTGCTCTTGTTTCAAACCATTTCAAAAATGCAACAGCAGGTGCCATTTGAGCGGCCCGGCTGCAATAAGTAAAAATAGTTTTATTTTTGATGGTTTTTCGATAAGGCTATATTAAACGAATAAGTGCGAATATTATTTATCGTTTATTCTATCTTTTCCACAATAATGAGGTACAGCTAATAACAAAAATATAAAAGTTATTCAATTTGCATCAAGACACGAAACGTGTTCAGAATACGATTCGAAAGATTTGACAATTCGTTTGATGCGTTGTTCGCAGTTTACAAACTGATTTTCAGACCGATTGTAAAACGATCTTCATTTCAAGAGCATTTTGGAAAACGAACGTCAGTTTACAAACTGCGTAGTCATTTTGCAAACTGACGGATTTCAGCATCCGACTACGACATATACACTGCATATTACTGTATTTGATATTACATATTAGTTGCAAGTTGAGTCGAGTTAAGTCAATTAATATAAACAAATATTGCATACCTTGAATATGAGGTTGATTACATGATGTAAACATTCCAACCAAAATAGATTATACTGGCTATGATTTTCTGTTCTGAATCGTAGGGAACAATGGTCGACTGAGACTCGTTATTGTATCTGGAGCGCATTGTGTGGGCTAAAAATGGAACTCATTCATGAGTTGCTCTATTCACTGCACCTTCTCGCCAAAAAGGAACGCTGTGTTCGGTTAACCAACAACTTGAATGGAAGTAATGTTTGGATGAAACAAGCAGGATACATTCACATTGATTGATTTGAAAAATCAGTGAAGGTCCTGACGTAAAGTAAAAAGCTTTCGCGCTATTGTTCACATTGGGAAAACGATAAATTAACCTTGAATATGCAGAGAATGGATACTGCGATGAAAAAAAATCGGTCAATTGACAGATTTAATCTGTGAATGCTCAAGTTTGATTAACCGTAATCTTCCTTCTGTAATTTTCTGCGTTGACAGATTTCAATCTGTCTATTGACACTTTCTAATCTGTTAATTGACAGATTTAATCAATTCCACAATGCTCAAGTTTGATTAACCGTAATCTTCTCAATTTTTACCAACGAGAATGTCATATAAATTTTTTTAAAACTGATAGTTGAATTATTCTTTTATATTCAATTAAAAATTGGAATTTTGAATCTTGGAATTATTTTCCCCAGAGTAATTAAACTCTTATATTTATCATGAAAACGATTTATTTTTTCCATTGGTTCCGAAAGCACTAATTAGGTATTAAATATTAGAATATTCATTTCATAGCAATTCAAAAATGGTAGTACTGATCGTGAAGTCATCACTAATGAAGGAGTAACAATATGTAGGTTGATGAGGTATTAATAGGCCCTAATTAGGCTTTGAATATTGAACATAGTTGAACCAGTTGATTTCTGACGTGCGAAAACAGCAAGCGAAATAGAGAACCTGTTGAATTGCCAGATTGAATCGGCCAATTGACAGAATAAGAAGTGTCAATTGACATATTAGTGTAAGTTTAAATTGACAGAAAAAAATCTGCAGATTGAATTTGTCAATTGAAAGATTAAATATGTCAATTGAAAGTTTTTTTTTTATCGCAGTGGCACTAATACGCCGTCGTATAATATAACGCATTGGACGTGAATAATATTCTTAGTTGTGAAAATTCGAGAATATCATGTTCTGCCTTAATTTTTTTTCAGAAATCGTGTAATTATACGATCTTCACAAAAGTTCCCAGTCATTACCGCATCATATATTTACGCCTAAATATTGAATTTTAAATCGACCAGATGACCAAAAACATCGATGATAATGAGGGAAATATTCCAGTGACTATAACTTCGAAACTAACCAACCAATTTAGCCCGCTAACTCGAATGAAATATTCAGGTTTCAACCTTTTCTGAAAATTTCAAGTTTTTAGCTTTTTACGTGCGAAGGTTATGAGAAATCGCTAGAATCGTTATTTTTTCGAAAATGCCCAAATGAATTGATCCAGACGAAATTTAGCGTTATGAGTTTTTGTCTGAGTTCTGAATATCTAGTTTGACATTGATTCATATGATTCGTTATTTCGTTAATATTGAAAAACCTATAAGACGAAGTTGAGAGAAAGTGACTGTAATGTATTCGAATAGTATTTCAGGACACTTGGAATTTTCAATAGGTACTACGCAACTCGCAGATGTCTCAGTATCTCAGTATCTGTTCAATATACCTACAGGGTGTTTTAGAATAAGGTACCGTTAATTCGGTATATTAATTCTCAGATCATTTCATGACATAAAGTTCCCATGGACTATGGGTCTCAAACGCGTTGTTTCCGAGATACAGGGTGTTGTAATTTGAAGAAAAAAAATTGTTTTTCGAAATTATTTCGACAACGTTTTTCCTTTGCGTTTTGATAGATTGTGAGTATGCATCAAAACACATTTTTTTCAACTCAAAATTATTTTTAATTTCGACCAGCGGCGTTCAAACAAATTCGGTTAAAACATGGTACGCCAATGCTTTTTTTTCAAAATTTAAAATTATTTTCGTGATAACCACATAATATTCATGATGAGGGTGGTATTCTGAGTTTTTCACCTGCGACGAATACTTTCTGAGATAAAATGCTATTTCATCTAACAGAATTATGAAATTCTTATAATACTTCCAAAGTCGTCCAGACACAGACTGAAGTAGTCCCTTCATTTTCATTTTTTGGACAGAGGATAATGCACACTAAATTTTAGAAACTCACCAACCGAACCAATTTTATTTATTAATTATATAAACTTCCTATGAACCAGGTGTTGAAGTCAAGCTAAATATTGGTTTTTCGAAAATATTTTGAACAACAAACAATTTTTTTTGCGTTTTGTTACAATATGAGTACTCATTATAACCCCTTTTTTTATTAGAATTATTTTCAATTTTCACCAGAGGCATCTGTACAGGTTTCTGTTCCACAGCGATAAGAAAATTTCCCTCGAAATGGATGAAATTTTGACAATTTTACTTCTTTTATACCTATCACGAATATGAAAATAGAATTGTAGAAAATCTAACGGTTTCGTTACTATAGCTATTCAAATGTCTCGTTCAGACCATAATTATGAAAAAGGAACGTTTGAGTTCCTAGGATCATAATTTCACAAAATTTCTTCCGTATAAATGTCTGGATATAATAAAAATTTAGACTTGAGAACCCAAACAATCTTTTTTTTGAAATTATTCTTGAGGTCTGAACTGGACATTTAAATGGTTTTAGTGACGAAACCGTTTGATATTTTACGCTTCTGATTTCATATTCGTGATAGGTATTAAAGAAGTACAATTTTGAAAATCTCATCCATTTTTGGTGATTTTTTTTCCCGCTGTAGACATGTAAAGAAAAGTGTTCGATTTATGAAAAAAAATTCACAGAAATTCTTTGAAAATTGTGTGCATTCAAATAATAAAATTCAATTTGACAACCAGAAAAAAACCAGGAATATTGCAGGATTTTAGCCATTTTGTAATTTTTTTCAACTCATTCAACTTTTCTGAATTAAGGACCCAAAAATACTGCGATTTGACAAAAAACCGTTACTTTGTGTTATACATTACTGATCACACTCATTAGAATCTGGCTCAAAAATGACGTTAAACATCCTGTATCTCGCTCATGCTTCGAAAACGGGATATGTATGTATGTATGTATGTGATCAGGGAAAATCATTCTGTCGGTGTCCTCTATACGAATATATATGTTTGTTCAGTTTATGATGGAACACCCTGTATATTATGCGTGACATCATTCTCATTCAACCTGGTAAAAAACCATATACATAAATCACGAGTAAGTAAACAACTTAATCATACCTCATGAAATTTTTCATTACAGTAGAAAAAGTAATTTATCAGCAGATGTTAATATTTGCCCTTGAGAAAGCAAGCGTGCCTAGGGTTTCCACTTTCCACAGCGATATAATCGTATTTAATTTATTTAACCTCAAACATTTATCAGATTCTTTTGTTAGGTTTTGCGTGATAGGGAGTGAAAATGTGGAATCAGTCCTAGTTTCAACCGCTTATATCTCTTGATGAATACCTCGAATTTATTCAACATCATTCAGTTGTGTAGGTAATGTACGGATCAATTAATCTCCTCTGATTGCCATGATGGTGACACATCAAAAGGAAATTATGGCAAAATAAGTTCTTTCGTAATAATGTTAAAAATTTTCTGGACTCATTTTATCGCCCTAATTAGAGTCATTTCTAGAGAATTCATAAGTTTAATATAAGGCATATTTTCGAAAAATTTTGATGATTAACAGCTATCCCAGGATAATTCTTAGGGCTTTCAGGCCAACAGGTTTTTTTCAGTATATTGTATTTTCGTTTTTGGAGTTTTAAAAGCGGTGCAAAGTTTGTAAGAACTTCAGGAAAATCGTCAGAAAACCCTGTTTGCGAAGTTTTTGTAGTCTATAGTACCTAGTTCAAAGGAAAAAAAATCAAGAAAAGGCCTGAGCAGGAGCTTTTTAGCGCTCGTTCTTTCGTGGAGCAAGAAGATTATTACCGCAAAATTTTACATGGGATTTGAGATTGATACCAATTATATAAATGTAGAATCTCAGTACAATCGGAATTATATTCTGTAAATTATTCAAAAAATTAAATTATTACAAAAATGAAATTCTATGGTTCTTATCCTTTTGAAATTCTGCATGAACATTCAGTATATCAGTTTTGATTCACAAAATAAATTTCACCTGAATCTGTTTTCCTGTTTTGAAAATATAGAGACTTTTCTTTTCAATATTTCAATTGAGTTTTCTAAGGTTCTGTTGACACTATCTCCGCAATATTTTGCACGAAGATTCAGTATAACAGTCTTCATTCACAAAAAAAATTACTTGAATCGGATATCTTGTTATGGATATATAAATATTCTTCTTTTCAATATTCCAATTGAATTTTTTATTCCGTTGACACTATATCCAAAAAATTCTGCATGAACTTTCAGAGTATCAATCTCTATTTATGAAACAAATAATTTCATTCGAATCGGATATTTTTTATGGTAATATGAAGTTTCTTCTTTTCAATATTCCAATTGAATTTTCTATGGTTCTGTTTACACTATCGCCACAAAATTTTGCATGAAGCTTACTATCTTGTATATTTCATTTCGATGGGTTTCGTTTTGTCTCAGATTTTGAGGAACAAAAATTTTGAATGGCCATATTTTATGGAACACCCTGTACGATTTGGCTGGTTAACGAACTTAACCGAGCCGTTTGGGAACCAAACTTACCCTGAAAATTTCCAGTCTCTTGGACAATCCCTTCGAAAGTTATTGTGCTAACGAGCTAACGGCTGGACATAATTGAATTTGACCACGAATTCGTCATCATGGGGTAGAACACCATCGTTTGAGATCATTTTCGGCTCAAAATTAGAAAATTGCAGACATTTGGGCAAAACGATATAGCACTCGTTTAAGGAGAACGAGCGCTCAAAAAGGGAGAGAGATCAATGATAATATTTCCAATAATAATAACTTTCCAAATTCTGAAAACAATTTTCCTTTACATAAACAAATCTAAAGAATTTGTGTTGCAAAAATATATGTATAAACTGAATGAAGAATATCGAAAAGATTCATAAAATCATTGATTATATTATTGAACTCAATGATAATATCAATCCTGAAGATACTTATACTTATACAGTACAGTCTCTATAATCCGGCCTTGCGCCACTCCGGCACGTCCAGTAATCCGACACTTTTCCTAGTTATTTAAGCTCTTCTTAATTGTGTTAAATCTAGTTTTAAACAAACCGTTTTTTTACATTGACCTTAACTGTGTTTTGCTTATAATATTTTTATCGATCTATACATAATATTATGTAATGATTTTTATACTGTACTTGTTTTGTGGTAATTATACGATGTTTTTATGGTCTATTTAGCTTTTTTTTACCATATCTCCACTAATCCGGCAATTTTGGCAATCCGGCACTACCGATCTCAATATAGGGCCGGATTAGCGAGATCCTACTGTACTTAATACGCTCTCGAATCGAACGACTTACGGAGGTTGGATTGCGGATTTCTTAATTTGGTTGATTCTCGAAAATAAGGAGCTCGCGATGGGATATCTTTGCGCATAAGAAGTCACAATGCGAATATCTTATTCTTGTCTCGTTGCTACCTCTATAAGGAGTCGCAATGCAAATATCTTATTTTAGTTATATTTGTGACATCTATACCCAGTGAACACAAAAACTTCGCATAGATATCCCAGCGATATCTTTTCGGGAGATTGAGAGTACTTTTGTGATGTCCCTGCGAGGTTGCTGGGAGCTCTATATCTCCTCCAATTTTCAGCCTCAGGGATATTCCCAGAGAGCTATCAAAGATATCCCTTGTGGAAATTCTCAAACTGCTCATATTGTGAAGGTCAACGGGATATTCTCATAAACCTCCCATTGTGACAAGTATGAGAATTTCCCAACAACCTCCGCATTGTGAGTTTATCAAGAAAATCCATTTCAACCTCCTATGGCGAGCTTTTTGAGAATATCTCAAGGACCTCCCATTGTGAACAAAATGTATCCATAAAATTAATTAAACCATCCGTCCAAATAGATATTGTTTTTTTCGAAATTCGCTATAATTTCAAGTAAATAGTTTGTGTTTTTTTAACTACTCTTAATTAATATGTTTTCGTACGAAATTTTCGTTCATCTCTACTTTTGGAGTTTAATTGTTTTTCGTTAAAAATTTTGATAGTTTCTGAAAAAGTTTCAGGTAGACCTTAATATTATTATAATTTTGATAGTTTTCATTGGCTAGTTTGAATGATGTAAAAAGATCTAAATTGGTATTTACATTAGATGCATTGCACTAAACTGATTTGCAATTTTCATTACATTAAACGGATTGAAATAAGAAAATTAATCAGTTTTTAATGGAAGAACAAGTCGGCCGACCGTGGTCTAGTTGGTTGAGAGCTGACTTTTCGCACGGCGGTACCGGGTTCGAATCCTGGGTAAGACATGGACGTTGTGAAAAGTCTTGGTGGTGATGTGGCGTATTCACATCGCAAAGAAATCAATTAACTACGGATACTGGGAACATAGCCAGAGTTGCTGACCCCATTTGTGTTAGAATAAAAAAAAATATATGGGAGAACAAGAATTGAAATATATAAAGATGATAGATGAATTTTTAAATTAGCAATAAACTTAAGTTTGATCACTTTTCGAATATATGCGCACAGTTGGATAATTGGTGAAAATTATTAATTGAAAAATGGCGATGTTTGTTTACTGACCGGGTTTATACCGCGGCCGCAGGTGGCGCCAACAAACAACAAATTTTTTCCAGGAGCTACAGGGTACATTCACGACGTAACATCAGTCTTCATTCACAAAAGAAATTTCACTCGAATCAGATATCCTGTTATGGAAATATGAACATTCTTCTTTTCAATATTTCAATTGAATTTTCTATGGTTCTCTCAACACTATGACCAGAAAATTTTGCGACTCAAAATTTGAAAATTACAGATATTTTGGCAAAACGATATAGCACTCGTTTAGGTAGAACGAGAGCTCAAAAATGAATCTCTTTCGTAATCATATGCCATAGTTACATCCTTGTTGAGGACATATTCCAGTTGCATATTCAGTCATGTCTTTTCTTCTTGTTATTCTGGCAGATTGGTTGCGATGGCGACGCCTGGTTATTTTAACTCTTCAGCAGCGTCCTACGCTCGAAATTACGAGAGTCTGTGTTCCAGAGATATCGATGTCGTGGAAAATCCAATTCTGAAGTGTCATATTAATGTTACTCTAAGAAGGTAACTTTGCAAAAGATAAACAAATTATTGGCCGCATTGAGCTGATCCAATTTGAGATTGGAATTTCTGCTTGCATGAAAATGAAATGCACGATGCTGATAGCTGAATGTTAGAAGAAAATATAAACTCTCTGTTGGAGACCAGTCTGCCGACTTGCGATAAGTGCTTTGGATTTTCGCAGACGAAAAGAATTCTGGATTCAACATTGGACTTGCATCTATCTCGATTTATTCAGAACCAATATTAAAATTTCCAATATCTGGATAATTGCGATCGGAAGTTCTCATGATTACAAAGGATTCTGTCGCTTGAACAGAAATACCTAATTTTGCCTTGAATTCCCACCGAGACCTCAGTCGTCTTTAATTTTGAAAATTTTAGGATTCTGAAATATAGAAGTTTGAGATGATCTCAAAGATTCTTTTTCATCAGCATCTAAAATATTATGAACATGAAAATCTTGTCCATGGGGTAGATTGCTGTTTCATGAATGAAAAATCTGCACAGAAGTTTCCTAAAGAAGGAAACGTTATGATTTCTAGTTGTTAGTTTTATGAGTTTTTATGAGTTTCCAAATTGAACTGTTATATCAGCTGTTGATATCAATGAATTAGAGGAGATGTTCAGTAAACTCGATATAATAGTGTGCTTTAACGGTACATATTTTTTGAACGAAAGTATGCAAATGAAGGAAGAATGCCTTAATTGTTTAATTTATTTAGTCTGTTAGTTTACTTACAAATGTCCTGACAAAAATGATCCAAATACACCCATACACAAATAGGTATTTAATCAACTAAATTATTAATGACAGTGATTACAAGTTTTTCCGTAGACCTCAATTTGAATTGAGTATAAGTTATTGATTGAAATGCATTTTTCCGTTCACTTCTAAATAAAAGCTCTGTTTAGCGTTCACGAAATTGATCGATAATGACCCATTCAATTGCATGATTTACCCTATTTTAATGTTTGATTGTCATCATCATCAGAGTATTCAGAAGCAATAGGATGAATGTATTTTTTGTGCAAAATAATAGTTCCTCAATCAACTAGGTTTTTAATGACAGCGACTAATGGTCAAGATATTTTAACGCGTGAGCATTTCCGTCGACCTCATTATAAATTGAAAAGGATGTATATAATGTTTAAGGTGGTTCCAATGTGTGATAACTGAACTACAACTTTTCAATCTGAAAATCACAATGAGATGATCTTTTCAAGAGAACTTAATTTTTCAGCAGATGTCCCTTATCTTGGATTATAAGCGGAAAGTGACATTTTGAATATTTTGCAAGCACTTCTTTCATCGCAATCTGGTGGTGAACTCGAATTTTAGATTTAGAGGTTTATCTGTAATTCATAATTTCGTTTTTGAGCGCTCGTTCTATCTAAACGAGTGCTATATCGTTTTTCCCACATGTCCGTAATTTTCGAATGATCTCAACGATAAAATTCAATTTTGTCCGTGGGGCCGTCCGGCCGTTAGCACAGTGACTTTCGAAGGGACTGTCCTTGAGACTTGAAATTTTCAGGATGAGTTCGGGTCCCAAATGGCTCGGTTAAGTTCGTTATCAAGCCAAATCGTACAGGATGTTCCATAAAATATGGCGTTTGAAAATTTTTGTTCCTCAATATCTCAGAAAAAAACGGAATCAATCGAAATGAAATGTTACGACCAAATGCAAGATGCTCATAACAAGCCTCATGCAAATTTTTTGACCATAGAGTTAACAGAACCGTAGAAAATTCAATTGAAATATTGAAAAAAGAAACTTCTTCTTTCCATAAAAAGATATCCGACTCAGGTGAAATTTGTTTTGTGAATGGGAATCCACACTCTGAATGTTCATTCAAAATTTCGTGGTCATAGTATTAACAAAACCATAGAAAATTAAATTGGAATATTGTGATCAAAAATATTTATATTTTCATAACAAGATAGCCGATTCAAGTGAAATTCATTCTGTGAATCAAGACTGATATACTTAATGTTCATGCAAGACTTCAAGAGAATCGCAGAACCATAGAATTTAATTTTTAATTATTTATTTTTACATATTTCAATTTAAAATTTTGAGGTAATAGAATTATTGCTCCACCAAAGAACGAGCGCTCAAAAGCTCCTGCTCAGGGCTTTTCTTGAATATTTTTTTTATAGAAAAACAGCACAACCAATTCGACTTTCAGCCACATCGCTAAGTACGTTTCCTTCCGTTTGATGTATAATCCTTATATTCCCATTTTAAAAAATAAGTAGAAAGGTGCTTGGCGAAAGGAGTGAGAACGAGAAATATTAAATTCAAACACAGACTTGCTTTTGAAATTACAATACATTTCCCTCTATAATATTGTGTGATTGTCGTATTCTCCATCGCCACATCGTTGAATAGTTAATCAAAGTAAGTTATGATTTTTTGAGTTTTTTTTTCAATGTATTTTGCCAGCTAGGTTTGAAAATTCATATCTTTCTATGCAGAATTTTTCTTCATTGAAAATGAATGTTTGAGTACATCCTACTGAATACTGAAGTTCTAGCTTTCAAGCCTTTATTGGGTAGCTTGCAGTGACTTCAGGAAGCTGGATATTTTTTTTGTTGAAGCATTATTCAGGACGACCATGTGAAAAAAATAAAAACTGCAAAATTCTAACTGCATAGGAAGAATTCTTCAAACCTAGCTGGTAAAATACATTGAAAAAACACTCAAAAAATCATAACTCGAGAACTACAAAAAATCGCATGATATACATGGGGTATTTTTGGGTAGCCACAGATCTGAGGAATCTAAAAATAATTTATTGACGTCAATCGCCTGGACACCCTGTATATTGACCTACATTGCACTTAAAGGTTCTTCAGGGTTTTATGGCAAAGCGGACTCCACCACGACAGAAAATCATTGGACTTGAAGGAATATCAATGAAACAAAATTAAATATATGTAAACTATGCAGATAACACTGGAAGGACGAAATGTTCAATAAAATATTTATTCGGAAAATCTCGAAACTCTTCCGAATTCCAAAATTCAATAAACTGAAGTTTTCCCCCTGAACCAGGGCCGGCGCTAGGGGTGAAACAGTGAAGCAAATGTTTCAGGGCGCCAGCTTTCTGGGGGCGCCATTTTTGCCAGCTGACTTTTCGTATTTTATCCTTAATTCTTCAAATCGAAACACATCGGTCTGCTTCGAAGTGTCTTTAAACATTCGGCATCTCCATTCTCCATATCATCTGCATTTTGACGCATGTATTACGAATAACGCATCACACTACCGCCCGGCTCTTCGATATTTCGTGAAACTCCGTAAGTCGATGCGCCTATCATTTTACGTTCGTCTGTAGTGTTTACGTGTTGTTTGGATGTGAGACTGAGAATCAGATTTAATAGTAAAGTATTATTTTATATTGACGCGGTAAAAATCAAGGAATTAAATTCAGCAATAAAAACGTGAGGTAGGTAAATGCACAGAACATGTTGAGGTTGATCTGCTGAATAAGGCTATTGAATTATTAAAATTATGTATTATTTTCAGGTTAAAATGTCAGAAAAGGGGAAAAACCTAGTGGAAATGAGTTTAGAAAGAAACGGTTAGCGAAAACGCTAGAGAAATCGAAGATGGCAGGTTCCTTGGACATATTTTTAAAATCATCGAATGGAGGATGAACTTCGTCAGAAATTTCGTGATGAATATAACTTATGTGACTGACAAATTTTTAGAATGTAATATTTTTCGTACTTAGATAGGCTGAATTTTTATGTTTTCTTTGTTTTTTCTTCATAAATATTGTTTATTGTTTGATGTCATTTTCATAAAAATGTTTATAAATATACTCCCTTAAATTTTTCCTATGGGGCTTTATATTTTACGAATATAATGATTTTTTTTCTGGAAATGTGTTTTACTGTCTGATGTGATAACAACTTATGTAGTTCCTTGGTTTTCATGAATTAAATGAAATAATTCGTGTTTTGTTAGATTGAGAAAGCTTCACCACACAAGAATAAAATGAAAATTGGAATGGCCGAGTAGGTATTGAAATTTTTTCCAAATACCTAGTTTTTCAATAATAAATATGTGAATTTATGTTCATGCGAATTGCGAAATCCCATTACAGATATTTTAATAATATGGTAGGAATGAGTTGACGGTTTTTTCTGTTTTATTTTTGCTGTTTTGTTTTATTGAAAAAAGGGGGCTGTGTGATGATGGGGTTTGATGGTAGGGCTAGGGGCGCCCGAAAATTCTTTGCTTCAGGCGCCAAATTTACTAGCGCCGGCCCTGCCCTGAACATTGTCATTCGTAGTAAATATTCCGTTTTCGCGTTCCTATATAAAATTTAAGAGACAGGTCATTATTCAAAGAGACACCGAAAACGTCATGACAAATTGCTTGTGGTCCATTGTTCAAAAGTTTCGGAAACTACAGGATGGCCGCAGGAGGGCACAAAAGCTTCCTTGTTTTCCATTGTGTGACGTTCGATTGTTTGCATCCATTCAATCGTAAGTTTATTGGTCCTTCTGAAAATTCAATCAACATTTCTGGCCATTGAAAATACGCTTATTCCGACATGGAGTATTTGTCGCAGTGACCTTGATACCGGAAAGTGATAAAATGAGGACTAAAATTTCAGAGTTTGAAAGTATGGAAAGTTATGGCTATACGAACTTCCTTTCCTCACGCCATTGGATGGGAGTTCTGGATTAAGAACTTTCACACTAACTTAGCAAATTTATTATCATTGAATTGTCAGAAGTCAGAAGCTTTTGCACGCTTATTGATACTGGAAAAACTATAATAAAACAATTTATATCCTGGGGGCTGTTGGTTTCTCTTTTTTTATCGCTCGTTCTACTTAAACGAGGGCTATATCGTTGTGTCTGTTATTCTCGAATCTTGAATCGAAAATGGTCTCAAATTCAATTCTGTCCGTTGGGCCGGCCTTCGGTCCGGCAGTAAGCACGATATCTTTTGAAGGGATTGTCCTAGAGACTTCAAATTTTCAGGGTAAGTTCGGTTCATGTATATCACGGTTGAGTTCGTTAACCAGCCAAATCCTACAAGGGTGTTTCAATACAATATGGCAATTCAAAATTTTTGTTCCTCAATATCTCAGACAAAACGAAACCAATCGAAATGAATGTTGCGGCCACATGCAAGATGATCATAATAAGCCTCATGCAAAATTTTGTGGCCATAGTGTGTACAGGACCCTAGAAAATTCAATTGGAATATTGCAAAGAAGAAACTTCATATTTCCATAAAAAGATATCCGATACCAGTGAAATTTATTTTGTGTATAAAGATTGATAGGTATACTGAATATTCGTGCAAAATTTTGAATTTCGAATTAGTGTTAACAGAACCATAGAAAATTCAATTGGAATATTGAAAATAAAATCTACATACAGGATATCCGATTGAGGAGAAATTTATTTTGTGAATGAAGACTTACATACTGAATTTTCTTGCAAAATTTTTAGTCCATAGTATCTGCAGAATTATAGAAAATATAACTTGAATATTGAAAAGAAGAATCTTTATATTTCCATAACAGGATGTCCGATTCGGATGAAATTTATTTTGTGAATGAGGATTGATGCTAAATTTCAAGAGGATCGCATAATCAGAACCATACGAATTAAAAATGCATAAGAATGCTTAGAAAAACACCCTGTATTTCAGAACTTTCAATATGATTCAATGCTTTGTCTTCTTCATAATACCGCATTCCTTGTGTTTATTTTCTTTCCAGGTTTATTGAATTTCGTGAATAGCATATACTTTTTAAGCGTTTCATTAGAAGTTTTCATGGAAGGAATTTTAATACGAATTTGAGATTTTGTATAAGTGTTCATGAAATCAATTTGTAAAATATCTGCTGGTGTAAAAATACTAGAATGTGTATTATAAATATATTCCTGGTGGATAGTAGGTTAAGGTTATGACCACTCAAAGTTAAAATCCACAAATTTTTCATTCTAAATGCCATTAAACTGAAGTGCGAAGTTCAAAAGATAGACAAATAAAATGCGCGAAACTGAAAAGTACATAGTTCGCTTCAGTTTCTTGTGCTGTTCCAAACATCAAACCGTACTTCAAAAAGTCGAAAATTTAGGGTGTTGCTTTTGGAATTCAAAGGCATATACATTTTTTTTTCGGACCTAGATTTCCCAAGCAACAAATTAAATATTTGTCGCTTGTGTAGAAATACAAATATTCTGTGTGGTTCGTAAGTCACGGACACTCGAAAAAATCAGCTGAATTGATAAAGCAGCCGGTATCTTTTTAATGAAACTCTTTAGGACCATAAAATATAGTATATTCGGAAACACCTAAAAGAGATGCTTTATTCCTCGTTCACGTTTATCTGTTTTCCAATGAAACACCCAGTAAAAAGAGTTGCTCTAAAAATTGAGAGTGAGGTATACCAAGCGCAGAGGCATTCGGTATAAAAAACTCATCTATTCTAGTACTATAACTACAGTTTAATTCCCGGATTTGAGTTTCATAATATCTGAGCATAAGTGTCCAATTGAATTTTAACTAAAATGAATGATGAATATCTTTTAGTGAAATTCAATTAGTTAGGGGCAAGGCTGGAACAGACAATGAGTAATGGCGCCCTTTTACGTTGGAACCAAAAATATTGGAGTATCGTATGATTTTCTGATGAACGGTTTGAAATTCCATTTCAATCAATTATCCAAGTCATCTGGTACTGACTAATGGCCCAAAATGATTCGGTGTTAAATGAATCAAAATGACAAATTGATGAATGAGACGATTAATTTACAGCGGAAAATACGGAATGAAAAATGTTTCAGTTTGCGAAATTTTCTTTCAGGCACTTAAATAAAACAACCAAATTTTGGATACCTAGGTGAATTTTTAACAGATCTTTTGTGTCAAATTGCGCAAGAGTAGTCGACAATTAAGCATAAACTTCAAAATTTAAGAGATTATGTCTATTCTCCTGGAGATTAATTTGCCTGATAAAATATCACTAACGCGTGGCAGAGACGTATGGGTCATTTCTGACTTTTAATCCTTTCCGTCGAAACCATGTTTTTTGGTTAGTGTTTCACAGTGTAGGCAAAAAGGTCCTCTATAATCTCCACATAACACTGTGAATTCGCAGTGAATGCACACCCCTTCTAATCTTCAAAAAACTGAGGGCCGATAATTGGTTTTGATTCTTGCATTTCGGATTCGTGCTCATTCACGTGGTCAGACTGCTTCATATAAAAATCAACAAGAAGTGGACAAACATTAAAAATAGCCTGATTTACGGAGTCAACTCTCGAACTTTGTTGAGGCTTCTCCCACCAATTGAATTTCGTAGGGATGAAGCTTAAGTTCTTTGTGAAAAATGCGGTGTAATAATGATCTATGCACATTTAAAGCACTTGGGCGGTGCCGAATTGAGAGGTTCGGGTCGTTACGAACAGACTGATTTACACTCTCCACGTTTTTCACCGTTATTAATGATCTTGGTCGACCGGATTTTGGTTTTCTAGAAAGCAGAATGGTACTATCACTTCAAATGAGAGGAATGTTTGAAAAATCAGTGTGTCAGAAAACACTCGCATTTGTCGATTTAAAAGTTTGAATCCACAGAAATAAAAAAAATAAGTAACGGGGTCCGGACCCTAGACGATAGCATACGTTCAAGTAGAACAAGCTCTCAAAAATCTTAAATTGATTTACATCCATGACCATTTTTTTCGGGATACGTATTTCACTTAAATTTTTCTAATTGTGTTTCCAGAATATTTCCCACTGGTTCGACATTTTGTCAACTGCTTCGAATATTTATCAATTTCTTTGATTATTTTTCCGACCCAAATATCGACCAATAGAATTACACCATTCGACGTCACGTGGTACAACCTACATGGTATTATACTGATAATTTTTTGAAAATTTTCTCTGGTAGTTGCTATATATAAAAAACAAAACATGATCCAGTCAAATTAATCACACGTCAAACTGACAGGTTGAATTCAATTGTGAAAATTGGAGATTTTGCATGAAAATGAGTCGATTTGGAGTTTGTTCTCTGTCCACCATCGATAAAAAAGTCAAAGGAAATGTTCCCATTAATACGGAGAAGTCAAAAAAAAAACAGTTTGGAACCAATTTACTACTTTTTGTACTGAGAGGGAATACACATTGAGTGCTGAAACGAGTGAAGCGCAATTGGCAAACATTATGAAAGATTACGCTTACAATATGAAGAAAATGGATGGAGAAGACTATAAGGAAGGTACAATAAAAACAATGTGGAATCCTTAGACTAAGTAGATATAGTCTAAGGTGGAATCAGACTGCCAAATTACTTCAAGAAAAGTATTTGAACGATTTCGACATCAAAATCAACCCATTTTCGGATGCTGCATTCAAGACCGCTCGAGAAACTCGTGATGCCAAGCGTAAGGCTTTACAATCTATTCCGGAAAACGGAGGGCAAGTGCAGCAGCGTTGGAGGAAAAAGATCGGGATGCAATGACCACTGTTTGGGACGAGGAAACTCCTGATGGCCTCCAGAAAAAATTATTCATGATAATATCAGTGGAATTGGCTTGGAGAGGTGGTGAGGGCAGCATGGCGTCAATACATCACTTCAAGGCAGAACAGCGAAATGACGGGGAAACAACTGGGAGAATTGAATACAATCCAATTTTCAGCAAGACCACACAAGGTGGTGATAAAAAATTATCAGACAGCAAGTGGCTGGTGGAGAATCGGGAAATCCCTGACAAGTGCCCAGTTAGACTGTTCCAGAAATTGAGAGAGAAGAGAGATGCCAATATCAAGAGCGACAGACTATTCCTGACCCAAAATCCATTCTGGAATAAAGTTCCAGGCGCTAGGTGGTACAAGGATTCCCCAGTAGGCCAAAACACGATTTAAAAGGGGGTTAAGGAGTCAGCACAAAAAGCTGGGCTTGACCTTGGTAACAAAAAATCACCAATTACTCCAGTCGTGCAACAGCCGTCTCCAATCTAGCGAAATCGGGCCTGGGAGAGCAGCAGATAATCAAAATAACTGGACATGCCAACAGTAACTCCATCAAGCCGTATCTCCAACTCGACCAGGACCACGAATTAATTGTCAAGAAACTGCGAAGGAGTGAGCCTACTGCAGAAAATGCCATCAACAGCATAAACCTCATGCCATCTACCTCTTCTGGGACCATTACCGATAACTCTGACTTGAAGAAAACATGCACCAATGTTTACAACAATTGTATTTTTAATTGCACTAGTCTTTATCTTAATTAAATGTTTTTTTATTCATTATGAAATTCTTATTTGTTAACTGTACATTTCGTCTCATGGTGCAATTCTATTGGCCGACATTTGGGACGGAAAAATAATCCCCCGAATACCACACGAGCTTCAAAATTATCTAGCATTTCCCTCAAGGTTCCCTGAAAACAAATAAAGTCGTCAAGTTTTTCAGGAAAAATCACTCGCGCTTCGCGCTCGTGATTTTTTAACCTGAAAAACTTGACTCCTTCATTTGTTTGCAACGAACCTATCGGGAAATACCCGATAATTTTGAAGCTCTTGTGGTATTATAAGTGAAAATTTACCAACTGCTTTGAAAATTTGCCAATTCTGATCAACATTCCATTGAAATTTTCCAACTGCTTCGACCATTTTTCCAACTGGTTCGAGAATTCGCCAACTGCTTTTCAAAATTTGAACGCTGATCAACATTAGGAACGTCTCTGTACCAATTGTTCAACATGGGAGGGGTCGTCTTGTCCGAATTTGATATATCTATCCGTTTTTCAAGAAATACACACTTAAACATTAAGGAACATGAATGACAGATTTACGTAACAAATTTTAGTTGAATGAATGGAAATCCCTAAATGCTACGCTGCTGACTTGGAATTTTCCCCTTCTTTTTTCAAACAGCACGGAGCATTTTGAATATATTTAGCGTACACAAAATTTCAATTTGATAGCAATAGTCAATTTTGAAATATTAAAAAAATCTTGATCTTTGACATCCCGTATATCTCAGTAACGAAGCCATTTCGGAACTTTGTTCATAACTTCATTCTGAAACACCCTGTGTAGAAAAACTTTCTGCTTTTATGAAATAATAAAGGTCTCCTCATCGCGGGCTCTTGCTCTATGATACAAGGTATAATTCATTCGTTGTAGTTGAAACATTATTTCTCACTTTTATGATCCAACAGTAGGATAGTATTTCCTGTAGCGGATGTGAATAAAAATAGCCGAAGGCTTCTAACTGACCTTTACAAATCGTTGTCTGTCCTTGATTTCCCACCCGAAAGAAAGCAGTTACACCCTGAATTGGAAAGCTTCGAGGTGAGGTATCGTTCAAAGCAGAGCTGGATATCCGCCATTAATCAAGTTTCGTTTCAGATTATCAATTAGTTCGAACTGGCGTTTTCCTAGTTTTTCCCATTACGGTCGGTCGAAAGGAAAAGACTTCGTGTTTCAAGAAAATTACGCGTTTCATTTAATGGAAGCTCGGAAATTTGGAATCTTTGTAATTCAATCGGCCAAAAGTTTGGCCACTGATTGAGTTAGGTAGTTTGATATGGGAATTCTCCTAGAAAAGGTTAGATATCTTCGAAAAACTTAAATATTCACATGACTGGGTTCGAGCGCATTCAAGCTTCAATGTTCGCTTTCCATATTAATACTGAACAATATACCTAAGAATTAGGTACAATCTACTGTAAATATCAGGAAAAGCACTGATCAAAGTCAAGTTCGTCAGTCTGTTAACTATGAAAATCTACTAGCTGATCTGGTGAGTTGGGTCACATTCTCAGAGTAAAAATTAAGCCTTCACGCATTTGTTGGTGCAGCCAAGCAGAATCTGTTTATGAACGCGAACAACATTTCGGCGTTGCTAACTGGTGCCGTTTCTTTATTTCGTATTGAGATAATTGGTCTACAGTTCCCCTTTTATGGTACTAACAGCTAGAGTCTGCTATAGACAATTCTGTCAGTTTGGAAACATCGTTATGTTACTGTTTTGTTATTTAATGCGTCGTGTTTACCTATTAGTTTCGATTTGACTTTCACAAGAATTATTTTACTGATTTGGTGGCAGTTCATTGTTGCTTGAGGGTTTTTAGGTAATTATAGCTGTGGTGAAATTACGAAAATGTATTATATTCAGAAATTCTAGAGAATGTAACCTATTGTTCACCTCACCCCAGTTCGAAGTGCTTTCCATCTCACTCTATAGCTTAGTTGAACACAATGCTGTACTATTCACGCGTAGGGCATCTCTATGCTTACTTCTTATTTGTTACACTCACAAATTCCTGTATGATTTAAGGTGGTGAATAACAAATTTTATAATCAGGTGCTTAAAAACGATGAAACGATATCAGCAAAAGTTTGTAGAGATCATTTGATCAAGAAATAAAAAAAATAGCTTTCGAACAGAATTAGATTTATGCATTAGCATAAATAGTTCTCAGGTCATATTGAATTTTATTTTTGAATATTTACAAAACTTGGAATTCGATCTAGTCGAAATTAAATAAAGTAGCCCAATAACGATATCAAGACATAATTTCGTGTAGATCCCGATAAAAAAACCAAATAAATTCCATACTATCTCCGAAATTCAGATTGTCAAATTCAACTGCCTAGCTTCAACACAAGAATTCAAATCTGGATATTTCCTACTCCTGAATGATAAGTTTTACTGTCTGATGTGATAACAACTTATGTAGTTCCTTGGTTTTCATGAATTAAATGAAATAATTCGTGTTTTGTTAGATTGAGAAAGCTTCACCACACAAGAATAAAATGAAAATTGGAATGGCCGAGTAGGTATTGAAATTTTTTCCAAATACCTAGTTTTTCAATAATAAATATGTGAATTTATGTTCATGCGAATTGCGAAATCCCATTACAGATATTTTAATAATATGGTAGGAATGAGTTGACGGTTTTTTCTGTTTTATTTTTGCTGTTTTGTTTTATTGAAAAAAGGGGGCTGTGTGATGATGGGGTTTGATGGTAGGGCTAGGGGCGCCCGAAAATTCTTTGCTTCAGGCGCCAAATTTACTAGCGCCGGCCCTGCCCTGAACATTGTCATTCGTAGTAAATATTCCGTTTTCGCGTTCCTATATAAAATTTAAGAGACAGGTCATTATTCAAAGAGACACCGAAAACGTCATGACAAATTGCTTGTGGTCCATTGTTCAAAAGTTTCGGAAACTACAGGATGGCCGCAGGAGGGCACAAAAGCTTCCTTGTTTTCCATTGTGTGACGTTCGATTGTTTGCATCCATTCAATCGTAAGTTTATTGGTCCTTCTGAAAATTCAATCAACATTTCTGGCCATTGAAAATACGCTTATTCCGACATGGAGTATTTGTCGCAGTGACCTTGATACCTACCGGAAAGTGATAAAATGAGGACTAAAATTTCAGAGTTTGAAAGTATGGAAAGTTATGGCTATACGAACTTCCTTTCCTCACGCCATTGGATGGGAGTTCTGGATTAAGAACTTTCACACTAACTTAGCAAATTTATTATCATTGAATTGTCAGAAGTCAGAAGCTTTTGCACGCTTATTGATACTGGAAAAACTATAATAAAACAATTTATATCCTGGGGGCTGTTGGTTTCTCTTTTTTTATCGCTCGTTCTACTTAAACGAGGGCTATATCGTTGTGTCTGTTATTCTCGAATCTTGAATCGAAAATGGTCTCAAATTCAATTCTGTCCGTTGGGCCGGCCTTCGGTCCGGCAGTAAGCACGATATCTTTTGAAGGGATTGTCCTAGAGACTTCAAATTTTCAGGGTAAGTTCGGTTCATGTATATCACGGTTGAGTTCGTTAACCAGCCAAATCCTACAAGGGTGTTTCAATACAATATGGCAATTCAAAATTTTTGTTCCTCAATATCTCAGACAAAACGAAACCAATCGAAATGAATGTTGCGGCCACATGCAAGATGATCATAATAAGCCTCATGCAAAATTTTGTGGCCATAGTGTGTACAGGACCCTAGAAAATTCAATTGGAATATTGCAAAGAAGAAACTTCATATTTCCATAAAAAGATATCCGATACCAGTGAAATTTATTTTGTGTATAAAGATTGATAGGTATCTATACTGAATATTCGTGCAAAATTTTGAATTTCGAATTAGTGTTAACAGAACCATAGAAAATTCAATTGGAATATTGAAAATAAAATCTACATACAGGATATCCGATTGAGGAGAAATTTATTTTGTGAATGAAGACTTACATATTGAATTTTCTTGCAAAATTTTTAGTCCATAGTATCTGCAGAATTATTGAAAATATAACTTGAATATTGAAAAGAAGAATCTTTATATTTCCATAACAGGATGTCCGATTCGGATGAAATTTATTTTGTGAATGAGGATTGATGCTAAATTTCAAGAGTATCGCATAATCAGAACCATACGAATTAAAAATGCATAAGAATGCTTAGAAAAACACCCTGTATTTCAGAACTTTCAATATGATTCAATGCTTTGTCTTCTTCATAATACCGCATTCCTTGTGTTTATTTTCTTTCCAGGTTTATTGAATTTCGTGAATAGCATATACAGGATGACTTTTTAAGCGTTTCATTAGAAGTTTTCATGGAAGGAATTTTAATACGAATTTGAGATTTTGTATAAGTGTTCATGAAATCAATTTGTAAAATATCTGCTGGTGTAAAAATACTAGAATGTGTATTATAAATATATTCCTGGTGGATAGTAGGTTAAGGTTATGACCACTCAAAGTTAAAATCCACAAATTTTTCATTCTCAAATGTCATTAAACTGAAGTGCGAAGTTCAAAAGATAGACAAATAAAATGCGCGAAACTGAAAAGTACATAGTTCGCTTCAGTTTCTTGTGCTGTTCCAAACATCAAACCGTATTTCAAAAAGTCGAAAATTTAGGGTGTTGCTTTTGGAATTCAAAGGCATATACATTTTTTTTTCGGACCTAGATTTCCCAAGCAACAAATTAAATAGTTGTCGCTTGTGTAGAAATACAAATATTCTGTGTGGTTCGTAAGTCACGGACACTCGAAAAAATCAGCTGAATTGATAAAGCAGCCGGTATCTTTTTAATGAAACTCTTTAGGACCATAAAATATAGTATATTCGGAAACACCTAAAAGAGATGCTTTATTCCTCGTTCACGTTTATCTGTTTTCCAATGAAACACCCAGTAAAAAGAGTTGCTCTAAAAATTGAGAGTGAGGTATACCAAGCGCAGAGGCATTCGGTATAAAAAACTCATCTATTCTAGTACTATAACTACAGTTTAATTCCCGGATTTGAGTTTCATAATATCTGAGCATAAGTGTCCAATTGAATTTTAACTAAAATGAATGATGAATATCTTTTAGTGAAATTCAATTAGTTAGGGGCAAGGCTGGAACAGACAATGAGTAATGGCGCCCTTTTACGTTGGAACTAAAAATATTGGAGTATCGTATGATTTTATGATGAACGGTTTGAAATTCCATTTCAATCAATTATCCAAGTCATCTGGTACTGATTCGAAACTAATGGCCCAAAATGAATCAAAATGACAAATTGATGAATGAGACGATTAATTTACAGCGGAAAATATGGAATGAAAAATGTTTCAGTTTGCGAAATTTTCTTTCAGGCACTTAAATAAAACAACCAAATTTTGGATACCTAGGTGAATTTTGTAACAGATCTTTTGTGTCAAATTGCGCAAGAGTAGTCGACAATTAAGCATAAACTTCAAATTTGAGAGATTATGTCTATTCTCCTGGAGATTAATTTGCCTGATAAAATATCACTAACGCGTGGCAGAGACGTATGGGTCATTTCTGACTTTTAATCCTTTCCGTCGAAACCATGTTTTTTGGTTAGTGTTTCACAGTGTAGGCAAAAAGGTCCTCTATAATCTCCACATAACACTGTGAATTCGCAGTGAATGCACACCCCTTCTAATCTTCAAAAAACTGAGGGCCGATAATTGGTTTTGATTCTTGCATTTCGGATTCGTGCTCATTCACGTGGTCAGACTGCTTCATATAAAAATCAACAAGAAGTGGACAAACATTAAAAATAGCCTGATTTACGGAGTCAACTCTCGAACTTTGTTGAGGCTTCTCCCACCAATTGAATTTCGTAGGGATGAAGCTTAAGTTCTTTGTGAAAAATGCGGTGTAATAATGATCTATGCACATTTAAAGCACTTGGGCGGTGCCGAATTGAGAGGTTCGGGTCGTTACGAACAGACTGATTTACACTCTCCACGTTTTTCACCGTTATTAATGATCTTGGTCGACCGGATTTTGGTTTTCTAGAAAGCAGAATGGTACTATCACTTCAAATGAGAGGAATGTTTGAAAAATCAGTGTGTCAGAAAACACTCGCATTTGTCGATTTAAAAGTTTGAATCCACAGAAATAAAAAAAATAAGTAACGGGGTCCGGACCCTAGACGATAGCATACGTTCAAGTAGAACAAGCTCTCAAAAATCTTAAATTGATTTACATCCATGACCATTTTTTTCGGGATACGTATTTCACTTAAATTTTTCTAATTGTGTTTCCAGAATATTTCCCACTGGTTCGACATTTTGTCAACTGCTTCGAATATTTATCAATTTCTTTGATTATTTTTCCGACCCAAATATCGACCAATAGAATTACACCATTCGACGTCACGTGGTACAACCTACATGGTATTATACTGATAATTTTTTGAAAATTTTCTCTGGTAGTTGCTATATATAAAAAACAAAACATGATCCAGTCAAATTAATCACACGTCAAACTGACAGGTTGAATTCAATTGTGAAAATTGGAGATTTTGCATGAAAATGAGTCGATTTGGAGTTTGTTCTCTGTCCACCATCGATAAAAAAGTCAAAGGAAATGTTCCCATTAATACGGAGAAGTCAAAAAAAAACAGTTTGGAACCAATTTACTACTTTTTGTACTGAGAGGGAATACACATTGAGTGCTGAAACGAGTGAAGCGCAATTGGCAAACATTATGAAAGATTACGCTTACAATATGAAGAAAATGGATGGAGAAGACTATAAGGAAGGTACAATAAAAACAATGTGGAATCAGACTGCCAAATTACTTCAAGAAAAGTATTTGAACGATTTCGACATCAAAATCAACCCATTTTCGGATGCTGCATTCAAGACCGCTCGAGAAACTCGTGATGCCAAGCGTAAGGCTTTACAATCTATTCCGGAAAACGGAGGGCAAGTGCAGCAGCGTTGGAGGAAAAAGATCGGGATGCAATGACCACTGTTTGGGACGAGGAAACTCCTGATGGCCTCCAGAAAAAATTATTCATGATAATATCAGTGGAATTGGCTTGGAGAGGTGGTGAGGGCAGCATGGCGTCAATACATCACTTCAAGGCAGAACAGCGAAATGACGGGGAAACAACTGGGAGAATTGAATACAATCCAATTTTCAGCAAGACCACACAAGGTGGTGATAAAAAATTATCAGACAGCAAGTGGCTGGTGGAGAATCGGGAAATCCCTGACAAGTGCCCAGTTAGACTGTTCCAGAAATTGAGAGAGAAGAGAGATGCCAATATCAAGAGCGACAGACTATTCCTGACCCAAAATCCATTCTGGAATAAAGTTCCAGGCGCTAGGTGGTACAAGGATTCCCCAGTAGGCCAAAACACGATTTAAAAGGGGGTTAAGGAGTCAGCACAAAAAGCTGGGCTTGACCTTGGTAACAAAAAAATCACCAATTACTCCAGTCGTGCAACAGCCGTCTCCAATCTAGCGAAATCGGGCCTGGGAGAGCAGCAGATAATCAAAATAACTGGACATGCCAACAGTAACTCCATCAAGCCGTATCTCCAACTCGACCAGGACCACGAATTAATTGTCAAGAAACTGCGAAGGAGTGAGCCTACTGCAGAAAATGCCATCAACAGCATAAACCTCATGCCATCTACCTCTTCTGGGACCATTACCGATAACTCTGACTTGAAGAAAACATGCACCAATGTTTACAACAATTGTATTTTTAATTGCACTAGTCTTTATCTTAATTAAATGTTGTTTTATTCATTATGAAATTCTTATTTGTTAACTGTACATTTCGTCTCATGGTGCAATTCTATTGGCCGACATTTGGGACGGAAAAATAATCCCCCGAATACCACACGAGCTTCAAAATTATCTAGCATTTCCCTCAAGGTTCCCTGAAAACAAATAAAGTCGTCAAGTTTTTCAGGAAAAATCACTCGCGCTTCGCGCTCGTGATTTTTTAACCTGAAAAACTTGACTCCTTCATTTGTTTGCAACGAACCTATCGGGAAATACCCGATAATTTTGAAGCTCTTGTGGTATTATAAGTGAAAATTTACCAACTGCTTTGAAAATTTGCCAATTCTGATCAACATTCCATTGAAATTTTCCAACTGCTTCGACCATTTTTCCAACTGGTTCGAGAATTCGCCAACTGCTTTTCAAAATTTGAACGCTGATCAACATTAGGAACGTCTCTGTACCAATTGTTCAACATGGGAGGGGTCGTCTTGTCCGAATTTGATATATCTATCCGTTTTTCAAGAAATACACACTTAAACATTAAGGAACATGAATGACAGATTTACGTAACAAATTTTAGTTGAATAAATGGAAATCCCTAAATGCTACGCTGCTGACTTGGAATTTTCCCCTTCTTTTTTCAAACAGCACGGAGCATTTTGAATATATTTAGCGTACACAAAATTTCAATTTGATAGCAATAGTCAATTTTGAAAATATTAAAAAAATCTTGATCTTTGACATCCCGTATATCTCAGTAACGAAGCCATTTCGGAACTTTGTTCATAACTTCATTCTGAAACACCCTGTGTAGAAAAACTTTCTGCTTTTATGAAATAATAAAGGTCTCCTCATCGCGGGCTCTTGCTCTATGATACAAGGTATAATTCATTCGTTGTAGTTGAAACATTATTTCTCACTTTTATGATCCAACAGTAGGATAGTATTTCCTGTAGCGGATGTGAATAAAAATAGCCGAAGGCTTCTAACTGACCTTTACAAATCATTGTCTGTCCTTGATTTCCCACCCGAAAGAAAGCAGTTACACCCTGAATTGGAAAGCTTCGAGGTGAGGGTATCGTTCAAAGCAGAGCTGGATATCCGCCATTAATCAAGTTTCGTTTCAGATTATCAATTAGTTCGAACTGGCGTTTTCCTAGTTTTTCCCATTACGGTCGGTCGAAAGGAAAAGACTTCGTGTTTCAAGAAAATTACGCGATTCATTTAATGGCAGCTCGGAAATTTGGAATCTTTGTAATTCAATCGGCCAAAAGTTTGGCCACTGATTGAGTTAGGTAGTTTGATATGGGAATTCTCCTAGAAAAGGTTAGATATCTTCGAAAAACTTAAATATTCACATGACTGGGTTCGAGCGCATTCAAGCTTCAATGTTCGCTTTCCATATTAATACTGAACAATATACCTAAGAATTAGGTACAATCTACTGTAAATATCAGGAAAAGCACTGATCAAAGTCAAGTTCGTCAGTCTGTTAACTATGAAAATCTACTAGCTGATCTGGTGAGTTGGGTCACATTCTCAGAGTAAAAATTAAGCCTTCACGCATTTGTTGGTGCAGCCAAGCAGAATCTGTTTATGAACGCGAACAACATTTCGGCGTTGCTAACTGGTGCCGTTTCTTTATTTCGTATTGAGATAATTGGTCTACAGTTCCCCTTTTATGGTACTAACAGCTAGAGTCTGCTATAGACAATTCTGTCAGTTTGGAAACATCGTTATGTTACTGTTTTGTTATTTAATGCGTCGTGTTTACCTATTAGTTTCGATTTGACTTTCACAAGAATTATTTTACTGATTTGGTGGCAGTTCATTGTTGCTTGAGGGTTTTTAGGTAATTATAGCTGTGGTGAAATTACGAAAATGTATTATATTCAGAAATTCTAGAGAATGTAACCTATTGTTCACCTCACCCCAGTTCGAAGTGCTTTCCATCTCACTCTATAGCTTAGTTGAACACAATGCTGTACTATTCACGCGTAGGGCATCTCTATGCTTACTTCTTATTTTGTTACACTCACAAATTCCTGTATGATTTAAGGTGGTGAATAACAAATTTTATAATCAGGTGCTTAAAAACGATGAAACGATATCAGCAAAAGTTTGTAGAGATCATTTGATCAAGAAATAACAGAATTAGATTTATGCATTAGCATAAATAGTTCTCGGGTCATAATGAATTTTATTTTTGAATATTTACAAAACTTGGAATTGTAGATCCCGATAAAAAAACCAAATAAATTCCATACTATCTCCGAAATTCAGATTGTCAAATTCAACTGCCTAGCTTGAACACAAGAATTCAAATCTGGATATTTCCTACTCCTGAATGATAAATTGGAAGGTAGTGACCAGAGCATTGTTTTAATGGTTCTTGATAAAAAATTACCACTTAATGCACGAAAGCAACTATCGAAAGAATGAAAATGAACATTGCAAGGACATAATTCACATTTCTTACAGTGTGTTTTGTTGTAATAGGAATACAGGTGATTGCTAGTGCACGACAATTGATATTCCGAATAATTCAATTTTTAATAGAATTTATTTTTATCATCCTAATTTAACTACAGAAAATATAGCATTAGTATATTCCAGCTGAATCTGATTGGTCGATTATCTTTTGATCTGAATATAATAAGCCCGTTCGGCATTGACCTTCGCGAGCAGACGGATTTTTTAGTCACGTCACCACAGATCGTACAGATTCATCTGTAATATCTGGGAATAAACGAACAGTTCAGAGCATCTGCCATAGAACATACTGCTCTGTTCTACTTTTATAGATTATGAGATTTCAAAGATCACTATTTTTGGAAATATGCTCATCTTTTAACGATACTTTCACCCTTATCGTAGCTCTTCCATAAGATCTCAATTAAATAATTAGGTGCAAAGGAAACGAGGAATGCAATATCTCCTTCTGGTCGATCAATACGGCGATAGTTGTACCGAAAGATCCTAATTAATTAATTACACGGAAAAGAAACGAGAAAGCAATATCTCCTCCTGCCCACTCATAACTACGATAGCTATATCGAAAAGTTTTAATGAATTAATCAAGGTTTTAATGAAAGAATAAGAATAGAAGAATAAAAGTGTTAGAACTTTTCAATCTATCGGTTGTCAGATCACGAAACTCAACATAAAACAAAAAAATATATAAAAAACATAAAACCGCTTTGCTCGGTCGAAATAGATCGAGCGAAAAGATCGACGTCCAATTGCTCAGATTTTTATGACGAACGCTCCAGATGTGTACTCTCCTCAATCCGGATGTAATAAACGAACGGTTCAGATCGATCCGACACGTACGATGTCGATGCCGAACGCCCCTAATACTGAAAAACAATAAAAGTAGACAATAATACTGATCGATTCGAAACAACCAGTAATAAACTCATACTTCGCAGATGATCTCCTCCACGTTCAGAGAAAAAACTTTGAATTAATATCATGTAGAGCATCCATAGAAAGCTATTTCTTTCTACTGGGTCTCATCGGTATGAATGATAGGGCCATACTTCGACGACGTGGAAACGCTTGGGTTATTATCAAACCAGGCGTTGTATTAATTATACAAAATAAGGAATAACACTAAAGACGCAAGTGAGAATACAAACAATAAGAGCAGATAATAATACTTATCGATGCAAATCCACCACCATCTTCATGTTATTTTTTTCTTTCATTGTTTATATTACGAAACTGATGATGCTTCTGATCTGATTAAATTCTGTGAATTCATCGTCAGTTAGAAACGCTATAAGCTCTGCCGTAAATCCGGTTAAGCTATTCAACTGATGTGACAGCTAGTACGCTCAAAAACTAGGTAGGTTCAAGATTTCAACCGAAAAATTTTATTCATAAAAGAGAATGATGAAACCAGAAGCTTATGAGATATTCAAATTTGAATTATCGCTCTTCCACTGTGAAAAATCGTGCCTAAGGTTCTAACTTTATCAAGAAGATCAATTCATAAAAATACAAATCGAAAATTTTCAAGAATTTTTTGAATGGTTTGGCACAGGGTGAAAATACAAATCGTTACTTTTCATTAATCATAGTGGCCTACAATTCCCAAAAGCTAGGGATGACAGATTTCATCAATGCAATCCAGAGCCACGTTTTCTGACAAACGTTATTTCAAAAAGGTTTATCCTGGACTCAAAATGGATCACTTATATATCTGGAGCCACCGTGTTCCATTTCAAACAGTTGCATTTCTATTTCTCCAAACACGAAATATGCGAGGTGTAGGATTTCTTTTCGATTCTTAGTAACAGAATGAGACTGATACCAGATATCATTGAGGAATCCCCTATTCACCTCAGTCATTTCTAGTCGCAAAAGCAAGAATAAACGCTTTTTCCAACTTCTGAATAGAACTTTACTGAACTAACTCAATGTCCTCTATTTAAATCGACATTTTCACGGCACGAAAAGGATAACGTTTTTTTAACACCCTTTGCAACTCTGAATAGTCTGAAAGAGTAGAATGAACAGGAGACGAAATATTCGGGGAGTACAGGATAATGCCCGACGCTTCAACGATGACAAAAAGCCCATATCGCTTTCTTGCGTGTTGAAAAAATTCCAGAGAACTATACGGCCAAGTTGATAATGACAACGGTCTGGAAAAGTTGTAACTCGAACGGGATAGATGCAGCCATAAATTTATCCGAGTCGACGTTAAAGAGTCAATCGAGAGATGAAAATGTAGGGAGGCTCCGCAACATTGTTTCTTTCAGAATATGCCGTACAAATTAGCATAACAGAGTAGTTTCTGAGTGTACTTTATTCTTGCGGTCTCGTAAAAAGGCGCTCTGTCTGTCACATCAGTTGAATAGCTTAGCCAAATTTCGGGCAGAGAATAGCTTCCATCGTTTCGAACTGACGATGAATTCACAAAATTTAATCAGATCAGGCGCATCATCAGTATTATAATAAAACAATGAGAGCAGATAATGATGTGAATAGAATGTGATTGATTTGAATCGATTAATATTAATCTCTGCTTTTATTGTTTCTATTTTTACTTGCGTTATTAGCGTTAATCCTTATTCTGTATGTTTACTACTACGTCTGGTTTGACAATAACCTGAGCGGTTCCACGTCGCCGACTAAAGTTTATAACCACATAGACGTACAACCTAAAATGTCTAAAAAACTTTTTAGGTTTGCACTTCCAGTCTCTGAAACAGTCAATTAGACTGCAAATGAAAAAACACAATTCCGAAGATCTTACAATTTCGTCTGAAGAAGGTGTCTGATATAGACACCGAAACGTTACATTATCCTTTTCATTTATTTCCTTTTTCAGTTTTACTGTTAGGCAACAATTTTTTCATGACCAATTAGCTCCTGACAAATAAGCGCAAAGATTCTCGCAGGAGCACTTCATCTAAATTAAAATTTTTAATTATTTCTGTTTCAGAGACTGGGAGTGAAAACCTAAAAAGTTTCTTAAAAATGCAAAATCTTTCCAGATCATATTTCAATCGATATCTAGAACAACCTTAAAGGTTGACGCTCACTTGAGCGAAGAGGCGCGTCATGAGACGAAGCGTGATTTACCGCCTAATAAGTTTGCATTGAATCAAATGGACACTCGCTAATCTAGAGCAGAGAAGAGGCAAGTCGTTTGACGCGTGAATGATCCTTGGATCATGGGCGTGTTAAATTTCTCTTGGAGGCATGCGACAAAAGAAATTAAATTTTTTTGCGGCCTAGAGATAGGAGAAATTTCTTCGGATGGCTGCTTGATACATTGCCCCCTCCAAATGTGCGGACCTCGGCGAAATTACGCTTCGTCTTTAGTCGCGCCTCTTCGCCCAAGTGAGCGTCAACCTCTAGTCTGAATGACCACGCAGGAACATATCGCACCTTGAACAAAGGACGAAATCGCTTTCTGTGGCTGCTTTGGATCATATAACCTTCCAGTATTTCCTCTGAATGTGGACGAGATCAGCTCCGAAGGATGATTTTAATACTGGTTGATTTGAATCAATCAATATTAGGTATTGCCTGCTTTCATTTTCATCAGGATTATATTCAAATCAAAAAGTAAACGACCAATCAGAATCAGCTAAAACATGTTGAGGCTATATTTTCTGTAGTACAATTCAGAAAAACAAAAATAAGTGAGTACTATTTAAAATTGAAATAACGTCGACTAGAATAAATTTTTGGCCGCATCTACCCCGTTCGATTTACAACTTCTTCAGACCGTTGTCATTATCAACTTGGTGATATGGCCTTCTTGTCATCGTTGAAGCGTCGTCATAATCCTGTATTCTCCGAATATTTCGTCTCTTGTTTATTCTACTCTTTCAGACTTTCTGTGAATAAATAATGCGATTCTCAGGCATATATATTAAGAGTTGGAGAGGTAGTTATCCGTTTCATGTCGTGAAAATGTGGATTGAAATGGAGGACATTTAGTTGTTTACAAAAGTCGATTTAAAAAAATGGTGAAAGCGTTTCTTCTTGCTTTAGCGATTTGAAATGCCTGAAGTGAATAGTGGATTACTCAATTAATCTGGTTTCAGACTTATTCTGTTTACTAGAAGGTATCTCAGTAGGAGCGTATGATTTCAGTGTTCATCAAAACATGCTTTTCTGCGTATGATCTGATTAAATTCTGTGAATTCATTGTCAGTTCGAAATGCATTAAGCTATTCTCTGCCCGAAAGTCGGCTAATCTATAGTCCGTTCATGAAAGGTTGAGCACATAGTAGGCGTTTCTTTATTTATCTGAAGTTGGCAGTATTTACTGTCATAAAGTAAAATAAAGTCAACGTTGCCGAATGTACCCGGTCTCGTCCGACGAGCTTGGGAGTTATCAGAGAACTCTATGCAATATTGACAACATTGCGTATCAATCTGACAAGAAAATAAAGCATGACCTAAAATTTTAATACACACAGTGGAATATGTCAAATTTCCCTGGCCAACCGACGGCTCAACCTTTCGTGAATGGACTATATTTAATTGATGTGACAACCAGCGCCTTTTTAAGGGAACGCATGAATAAAGAACACTCAGAAACTACTCGGTTTTGCTAATTTGTACGGCATGTTCTTAACGAAACAATGTTGTGGAGCCTGGCAACTGTTTGAAATGGAACACGAAGACATCAGAGATCCATTTGGAGCCCCAGATGAATGTTACGGAGCCTCTCTATATTTCCATCTCTCGATTGACTCTTTAACGTCGACTCGAATCAATTTATGGCTGCATCTATCCCGTTCGAATTACAACTTCCAGACCGTTGACATTATCAACTTGGCCGCATAGTTTTGTGGAATTTTTTCAACACGTAAGACAGCGATATGGTTAAGCGTCTAGCATTACCCTGTTTTCTCTGAATATTTCGTCTCCTATTCATTCCACTCTTTCAGACTCTCTGGGAATAAATAATGCGATGCTCAGGCGTTTCTATTCAGAGTTGGAAAGGGTGTTGGAAAAAAAGACGTTATCCATTTCGTGCCGTGAAAATGTGGATTTAAATAGAAGACATTTAGTTTGTTCATGAAAGCCGATTTCATAAGTTGGAGAAAGCGTTTATTTTTGCTTTAGCGATTTGAAACGTCTGAGATGAATAGTTGTTTCCTCAATGATATCTAGTATCAGACTTATTCTGGTTCTACAAACCGAATAGAGATACACTACGTTGCATATTTGGCGTTGAAAAAATATAAAGGCTACTGTTTGAAATGGAACACACGGCGATCAGAGATCCATTTCGAGTTCCAGATGAATGTTACTTAGCATCTCTTCATTTTTATCGCTCAATTGACTCTTTAACGTCCACTCGGATAAATTTATGGCTGCATCTATCCCATTCGAGTAACAACTTTTCCAGACCGTTGTCATTATCAACTTGGCCGCATAGTTCTCTGGATTTTTTTCAACACGCAAGAAAGCGATATGGGTTTTTTTGTCAACGGTGAAGCGTCGAGCATTATCCTGTATTCTCCGAATATTTCGTCTCCTATTCATTCCACTCTTTCAGACTCTCTGGGAATAAATAATGCGATGCTCAGGCGTTTCTATTCAGAGTTGGAAAAAGACGTTATTCATTTCGTGCCGTGAAAATGTGGATTTAAATAGAGGACATTTAGTTTGTTCACGAAAGTCGATTTAAAAAGTTGGAAAAAGCGTTTATTCTCGTTTTAGCGATTTGAAACGTCTGAGGTGAATAGTTGATTCCTCAATGATATCTATAGTATCAGACTTAACCTAGTTCTACCAACCGAATAGAGATACACTACGTTGCATATTTTTTGTTGGAAAAAATATAAAGGCAACTGTTTGAAATAGAACACGGCGACTTCACAGATCCTTTTCGAGTCCCAGATGAATGTTACGGAGCCTCTCTACATATTCATCGCTCAATTGAGTCTTCAATATCGACTCGAATAAATTTATAGATGCATATATCCTGTCGAGTTACAACTTTTCCAGACCGTTGTCATTATTATCAACTTGGCCGCATAGTTCTCTGGATTTTTTTCAACACGCAAGAAAGCGTAATGGGTTTTTGTCATCGTTGAAGCGTCGGGCATTTTACAGTATTCTCCAAATATTTCGTCTCCTCTTCATTCTACTCTTTCAGACTTTCTGAGAATAATTGATGCGATGCTCAGGCGTTTCTATTTAGAGTTGGAAAGGGTGTTGGAAAAAAGTCGTTATCCATTTCGTGCCTTAAAAATGTCGATTTAAATAGAGGACATTTAGTTTGTTCACCAACGTCGATTCAAGAAGTTGGAAAACCTCCGCGTCACATATTTCGTTTCAGAAGAAATGGAAATGAAACTGTTCGAAATGGAACTTCAGAGATACAAGTGATCCATTTTGAGTCTCATATGTACCTTTTTGAAAGAAGATCCTTTAATTCTGTCGTTTTGACTTTTTATAAACGGATCTTCTTGGTGAAGTTAGAACATAAGGAACGATTGTTTACAGTAAAAGAACTATAATTCAAATTTGAATATCTCATCATCTATTGGTTTCACCATTTTCTTTTATAAATAGAATATTTCGGTTCAAATCTTCAACCTACCTTCAAAATTTCGTGTGTTGAAGTTGTTTCTTTTTGAATGCCTTCATGTTCATTGTCGTCTGGTTAGAGATTTTCAGCCAGTTTTGAGATTGGGACATAATGAAACTCAGAAAACTTATGAAAATGTCATTTTACTGATGTCATCTGCACACTATATTTTTTGTCCTTTTTATGATTCGATTATTAAACAGGGGTTTGTAAAGTTTCTCATGGTCAACCCTATTTATGTAATAAGCTAATTGACAACTTTTCTTACGTCGTTTATTTCATTCAAGAGGGTCTATTTTTGCCTTGAAAATTTAAATTTTGTTATTTAAGCGAAGAAATAAAATTATTGTGAAGGATAAGGATCCTTTATGGGCGCTCGTTCCACTTAAACTAGTACTTTATCGTTTGGCTTTTCTGAATTTTTTTAGTCGTATTTTATTTTGTAATTGGTCTTCATTGCATAATTCAACAATGCTGATCGATCACAAATTCTGATTCTCATTCTGGGATTTTACTGATATTGAAATCAACGAAGATTATAGAGAATGTTTGGCAAGAAGAGTTAGCGAAAACACCCCATTTTTAAATCTATTCATATTTTTGTTTCGAATCGAAGTATGCACATTTTTTGGAATTCTCGGAAATAAAGTTCCAACATAACTAAGCATGAATATCGATGACTTATGATAATCAGATAATTTCCACTTTGAAATTTGCATTTGAAACGTAGACTTTGGGGAAAGCCGGTCTCAAGACAATGTGAGGCTCGCAGCTACACTCAGTGAAGAAGGGAATGAGTTATATCTGATGGAATGTAATGGGCGCCAGGTAGAGTAATGCCTGCCTACTCAAGGTGAATGAACTGCTTACTCCTCCACCAGAGTAACAGTTAACAAAAATTCCTCAAAATTCAAGTCACAATTATTTATTACCAAAACAAAAAATTATATGTACAATGGTTGATACAATACGGAAAAAGATTCTCCCCCAAGGGGTAGTCAGAAGGAAAACTTACTAAAACACACTAAATCAGATAAGAACGAATAATCTAAGCTAACAAAATAAACCCACTTAATCAGCTTATATTCAGCTTAACGTTCTAGTTCAGATTGTCAATAACTACTTTAAACTAAACAATGATTCCTGAAGGTAACACCGATCAATTATCCTATAATAAAATCCTGAAGGGATACACGAGCACCTTTGTTGGTACCCAACGCAACTTATGAAGTACACCTCACTATAATTGCTCAAAGTTATATATAAAATTACCTTACAGAAATTATATCACAAATTATCAAAATAAAAGACCAATAATTTACAATGTTAAAGCCAGTGCTACGCACTGGTTACCTTCACAAACTACTCCAGATGGTAAGTTGAACGTATAACGCCAGGTACGTAGATACCTCCAAGATGACAGGCAAGTGGATGCCAATTGATACCCCTCACTGACAGGTTCGTGGGTACCTCTAACTGACAGGTACATAGATAATTTAGGCAAGTAGACATGCCAGGCACGTGGAAAACTGTACTCAACACCTGTCAGGTATGTAGATACCCCAGGTAGGTGGAAAACGGACAGGTACGTAGATAACTCAGCTACGTGAAAACTCAGGTACCTACACCCAGGTACGTGGACCCTAACAAAATACTATAAGAAACGGTTCATAAGCTATTAAGGATATTTTAGTTACCTCTGTTGTTCGAGGGAGATAGGTTTAACCTCCAATTCAGTCGAAAATTTGTTCCAAATATAATATTCGCTACACAACAACCTAATAAAAGAAGATGGTCAAACAACTGGCTCAAGATAGAAAATGTATGCATACCTAACGAATTTCCTGTGGAAAAGTTTATGATCACATATAAAACGTATTTCCCAAAATATTCCAAAATACTTCTCAGGGAATAAGGACACTCGAAGTTATAATCCCTCACAACGAGGATGAATCAAGATTCAAAATTTATCTTCGAAAATGCCTCAAACTTCCAACAAGATTTCCGTATCACAAAATGTCCGCTCTGACAGTCGCACAGAAATTTCCGGATACTCAAAGTTCACAGAGCCTATCAGTTGTCATAGCGAAGAAGAAGAAAAACACATCAAAACCAAAATAATATAAAGGAATCAATACGGTACTGACAATCTACGCAGTTTATACCAGAGGAGGGCTTCTATAAATCCATTTCTATAATTCTTCCACGATTTTCCGAAGTACTTTACTGAGGCCAAATAATTCCAACCACTGCTTTTGAACTAACCAAAATGACAACACCACTAACCTCACAATTTTAAATAATAAACAAACCGTTTTCTGATGGAAAACAATTCGTGAAAAAGGTAGGTAAACGAAGTGAATAATTACAACAATGAGGAAATTTAGAAAATGAACCATCCAAATAAGTTTACTAACTAATAATTTTCGAAAAAGATTTAGTAAATTTGGCAAAACTACATTTTATGATAAATTCAAAATAATAACGTTACAACTTTTTGAAGTGTTTCTGAAAATCCTGGAATGACGCTAATTGAGACAGAGAAAACAAGAATTTGTTTACCCTTGTTCTTCATAATACTAATACTAATTGAATATGCTCTGCGAAGATACACGATTCAATGTCACGGGAGTTTTCGGGAATACCAAAACAGTTGTATCATATTACCTAATAAAATTATTTATTTTTCCAGTAGAATAACAAGTGATGAATTGTGAATTCTGTCAATATGGTATAATCTTATATTTCGTTGAGTAACGTAATTAACTTTTAAGTCCTTTTATCTTTCACCGATGTAATATTGTCTCGTAGATAAATTGTTATATTCACGTAGCGTTTTCATGACTCGTTGAACAATAAACCATATGATTTAAAACCTAAGAAGTGTGATCAAGTACCTTTTGAGCGCTCGTTCTACCGAGTGTTCGATCGTTTTGCCCAAACGTCTGTAATTTTCGAATTTTGAGCCGAAAATGGTCTCAAACGATAAAGTTCAACTTCCTGATGACGAATCATGGTCAAATTCAATTCTGTCCGTGAGGCCGTCCAGCTGTCCGTTAGCACGATAACTTTCGAAAGAATTGTCCTAGACACTTGGGATTTTCAAGGTGAGTTCAGCTTCCAAATGTTGAGTTCGGTTAAATTCATTAACCAGCCAAATCATACTGAGATATTGTTCCACAATATCTCAGACAAAACGAAACCAATCGAAATGAAATATTGCAGTCACATGCAAGATGCTCATAATAAGCCTCATGAAAAATTTTGTGGCCATAGTATACATAGAACCACAGAAAATTCAATTGGAATATTGAAAATAAGAAACTTCATATTTCCATAAGAAGATATCCGAGTCGAGTGAATTTTTTTTTCTGAATGAAGATTGATATACGGAATGTTCGTGCAGAATTTTGTGGCCATAGTGTTTACAGACCCATAGATTATTGAATTGGAATATTGAAAAGAAGAAACTCCATATTTCTATAACAAGATATCCGATTCTAGTGGAATTTGTATTGTGAATGAAAAATGATATACTGAATTTCCATGCATAATTTTGTGGCTATAGTGTTAACAAAACCATAAAAAATTCAATTGGAATATTCAAAAGAAGAATTTTTATATTTCCATAACAGAATATCCGACGAGTGAAATCCACTTTGTGAATGAAGACTGATATACTGAATATTTATGTGAATTTTCAAGAAGATCGTATCATCAGAACCATAGAATAATTTTTTTTTTAATATTTATTTTTTTCATTTTCTGCATAATAATTTCCAGAATGTAATTTCGATTCTGCTGAGCTTCTGCATTTAAATATTCGGCGCCAACCTCAAGTCAAGTCCCATTTGAGATAATAGTATAGTCTTATTGCTCTACCAATGAACGAGCGCACGAAAGCAAGGCTCTGGGGGTTTCTCAAATTTT
The DNA here is from genome assembly GCA_013421045.1 of Propylea japonica. NCBI lineage: Eukaryota > Metazoa > Arthropoda > Insecta > Coleoptera > Coccinellidae > Propylea > Propylea japonica. The sequence continues at coordinate 48,664,101 of CM024239.1, forward strand.
TTTCTTATGACTATTTTAGCTTAGGACTTTGCAAAGGTTTCAAACTCAGCCGCAAGTTTGAAGAAAAAACCTATTTTTTGTACAACTGTCAAAAAAACTTTACTTTTCTTCATCACTATGGATGCGTAAATGATTACTTTTTTCACCGTTAAAAAATAGTATATTATATTATAAGGATTAAAAGTGCATATTTTTTTTACGAGCAATATTTGCAGTTGCGAGGCGCAGCCGAGCGAATGCAAAATTGCGAGTTAAAATAGGCACTTTTAATCCGAATAATATATACTATTTTTTCTCCAACCAAGTCAAAATTACAATAAAATTGGTTTTAGTGAAAAATCGTTCATAATTTGGTTATGAATTTGAACACAGAATCATGACAGTGATTGTCAAGTAGACTTCAAATGCATTTACTTTTAATCCAAGGATTAAAAGTAGCGTTTTTAATCCTAGGATTAAAAGTGTTGCTAAGTAACGAGTGAATTTTTGTACGGTAAGGAAATTTATGACTTTTGCACCTGAAAATAGTACAAAAATGTCAACATTTTTTGATGGTTGGAGAAAAAAGTCTTTTTTTCACCGCTGATACCCAAAATTAGGACAACCTACAAATAATGAATATTTTAATTACAACTAATTTCACAAAATTATGATTGTATCTGTACCTTAGTTTCGTCATCAGCATCTCTAAGAAATTTATTGATATCATCCCTCGATAACACTTCAGATTTCTTTCCTCGGTATCCGACGCTTTTGTTCTTAATAAGCGGGACCAATTTTGACAAATTCTTTTATATCAATATCTTCCTTGACATTCAATGTTTTTTTTTAACATTGAGCTCCATAACCTGGAAGGTTTCAACATTTTTATTTTTCCTCGAAATAGCATGTGAGCACATTTACATAAACCCTTTTAACGTTCTTGTTGCACCATTCTCGAAATTGGTTATATGTTTTCTCATATATTAGCTTTGATTTGGCTGGTAACATATAAGATACAATTGTATTTGCTTCTTCAGCCATATCTGCGGGGGTATCACCACCACTATCATGTTCAACATCCATCTTCTTTAAAATAATTCGAAATTGAAGCAACTACGAGCAAATACTGTCAAAGATTCAAACAGTTTCAACAAACTGTTTCTATTGGCTTCTGCTGACCAGCGATACGCACTCTAGCGGATGAAATCGAAATAGAGCTAAGATAGTAGTAAACAAGGCGTTAAATGTATTTCAGTGTAATAATTTCGTAATTGTTCATAAACTTTTGTTTAGAAGAAGTGTTCAAGGGAAAATTGAAATTGTTATCCTCTTGAATATGATTTCGATCAGAAATGACTACTTTTGTGTGCCTCGATGCAATTTATGGGCGAAAAAATTGCAAACCTTTGGATATAGTTATCACTTCTTCCCTCAGGAAAACCAAATAAAAATGAATCTTGAAAACGAGTTTGGAAGGGAACTAATAGTAAAAGAAAGGCTTGTATCTTAGATACTTCAATAAATATAGGAAAGTAATTCATATTGTCGCTTTAACCTCTCACGTTAGAATTTGTATTGGAGGTTTTGATATTACAGCAGAATACGACTAGCTCTTTCTACTTCTTAGGATCATTTAATATTAAGGTACACATACACCATATTATTTCACAAACCTGTACTTGGCTTTTGCAGAATTGGTAAAGAGTTCATAAAACATTTCTACATATCTTCTTGGTTTATATGTCGATACAGCAAATTTGTTTTTTAAGCAAGGCATATTTTTTATAGACGAACCCTTATTTTCTTCCATAAGCCTTTTGCTGATTCCATAAGCACTTCAATTCCGTTTTGTGATATTTCTTCGAATTTAGAAAGTTTTTCCGCGATAAAGAAACACATAGCAGAAAAGGAGAGAAAACCATGAGTTTTGATATGATTCTGTCATGAATGGATTAGAACATCATGCACCTAATCAATTTAATTAAAACAACTGTAATGATATGTGTACATTTTCTCCTCACTCCACCTTCACAAGAACTCATCCTGCATATTAGTTTTGTCTAACTTTATCACTCTCCACAATCAATGAACCATCAATTTTATGAGGTTCTGTATTAAGGGCTAGGACAATAGTTTTTAAACACAAAGAGCAAATGTCTATAAAACTGGACCCAAGACTCCAAGACAATAAGTATAATATGACATGCATTCAAAACTTCTTCTCGAACTTCTTCTTCTACTGGGGCTGTAGAATTAGGGCCCCCGCAGACTGCAGACTTTTTATCGTCCGATAGTTTGGTCGGCTTCTTAATCAGTATAGAGAGGAATGCATATGCGCACACTACAGCGATTCAGTATCGGCCAGTATCGCACTTTCAGCCCAACCCGACTAAACTATCGGCCGATAAAAAGTCTGCAGTCTGCGGGGGCCCTTAAAGGTTAAAACTCCTAAAATTTCCAGAAATTCTAACGGCTGCACTTCACTTCATATACGTGTATAAATGTACGATATAAATGAACTGAAAGAAATTTTTAATATAGTTTGAGATTGACAACATCTACAACTAGACTTACTGAATTGTAACCTTTATATTAATTAAACACTTGGATATTAGTGATGAAATGATTGAAATATCGATTAAATCACAAAATAATTCAACAAAGATTCCAACTCCATATTAATTTCCAGATTATTCGTAAAAATTTTGATGAAACTCCAATGACTTATCTGTCCAAAACAAGATTGTTTACATTTACTACTATCTTAGCTCAGCTTTGATTCTCGCCACCTTGGCGCTGATATCGTCTTGGAATATGCCAATAGTTACGACACAGAAAGATCACTGGATTAATTTAAATATTGTACTGGAAGCATTATCTTCAATAATTATACGTATTTCAGACGATGTAAATTCACATTCACATTTGTACAAAAAAATGTTGTTTGTATTCGTGCGTGTAAAATTCGTGTTTTCATGGCACATTCGAGTGAATTTTTGAAATTGACACTCTCATGTGCCATGAAAAAAACACTCATTTTACGCACTTAATACATAAATAACTATTGTATCTCTTAATTGAAAATGAATGTTTGAGTACATCCTAATGAAAACCTAAGTTCTAGCTTTCAAGCCCTTTTTGGGTAACTTGCAGTAATTTCATGAAGCTGAGTATTTTTTTATTGAAGCAACATTCTGAACGTCCATTTTGAAAAAATTAAAATGCAAAATACTTACTGCATAAGAAAATATGAATTTTTCAAACCTAGCTGGCAAAATAAATTGAAAAAACACTTGAAAAATAATTACTCGAGAAGTACAAAGAAACGCATAATAAACATGGGGTATTTTTGGGATAGCCACAGGTCTGAGGAATCTACTGAAAGAGAATATGCTGATATGGTTTATGTGTACGGTTTTTGTGATAGCAAAACATTAGAAGCTCGTCGAGAGTACAACAGGAGCATCCCTAAACGACGACTAACATCTCGTGGGGCGATGCGATGCAGCTTTTGAATCGGAAAACAAAGGGTATAGCCGGGTTTCAATGATGAAACTGCCCTCGCGCTCTTTTCATCGAATGAAAATAATTCAGCCAAATTTTGGGCTATTTATCTCGAGCCATTTTTGAGATTTTTGTAAAAAAACACTTTTTTCGGTTTTATCTTTTTCCACTTGAATCCACAATTCTCGAATGATGATTTTTTTCTCTATTTTTCGCTACTAAGGAAATAAAAGTATTATTTTTTTATGGGTTTCAGCTGAAAATAGATTTTCAGAAAAATAAATAAAACCATACACATTTCGAAAATTGGTGGTATATTATAAAAAAAAATTTAAACTGTTTGAATTTAGTGGTTCAGCAGATATCTATAAAATTTTAGTGTCGTTGTATTCATATTGGCTCCCTGAACAATATTCGTAAAAACACAAGTGACAATCTGTTTTAGTTTAGAAGATATGGACCCCAAAGTTCCAAAAATATTTCTCCTTCGTGTCACTTTTGTTACTACAAAAACACTAATTACCTCCCAATCAAATTTATAATCCCTTTAAAAATTTAGCATAAAGACTTGATACATTTCATTTGAAGTATATTCAATAATTTTTGCAGAAACATAGATATTCTAGATTCATCATAAGTATAACCACCAATTCCAAGAATCACATTTTCAATATGGGCAATATTTCAGATGGCTTATTGCTGAATGTGTCGTCAATTAAATATAAGTAATTCCATCAATAATTTTAGACATCTCACAGTCAACTAACTCATTGATTTCTAGGGATATTGAAATTCATTTACTTGATCGCCTACCTACATACCCAAATAATTAGGTACCCGGGAATAAAGTATCACGGGCAATTTTTTCAGAAAGAAGAACACTAGTCTTATCCTATCTCTATATGTTCCTTAATTTGTCGCCTCGAGTTTTCAATAGTTTTCATTGCTTTCCATTGAGTTAAAAATTTCTTTGAATGATTAGATGTAATTTCATATACAACAGAATCGCTTTTTTAAATCAGAACAACGGTTTATCTGAGTGAAAATCTCAATTTAAGTTTAATCCGTTGGAATGAATTCACCACGAAGTTGAACAAAAGCCCAGAAATTAATCCCTGAATTTTCGTGTGATTGTAACATGTAATTAATACAAACTTCGTGTTATTTTCCCTGGGTTGAATAATGTATCACGTGTTTCGAACGAATCATGACATTTCAACCCCAGGATTGATGTGATATTAGCATTTAAATATAGCGTGCTCGAAATCCCAATACGGTTTGCTATGTTTGTGTAGTTTTACATAGCAATTGAATGAACATCTCTTTGAAACCGGTGCTGAGTATAGAAATTTTAAGTTAATTTGCCTCAGTTTCTGTTAATTCGTTTTCGTTAGAATGTAAATTAGATATAAGTTCTCCAGCAGATATTTATAGTTATCATATTATCATTTTTTTTTCGTCGGCCCCAGAATGAAAGGTGATTTTAACATTATTGACCCATTTTAATATTCAACTTATGCTTTTTTGATGTGCAATAGCGAACACGAAGCATTCAGAAGCAATACGAGTAATGTCAAAAGTTTCCTGGAATATAGAAACATAGAAATTGTGTAAAAAAAGAATGTATTTCAATCAAGAATTTATCCTCAATTCATAATGAGGCCCACAGAAAAATCTACTAATCGACTCGTTTATCAATCTAGCAGCTAATAGTCTCAAATTATTAAGGCGTTCAGTCCGCTCATGTGTTGGAATCGAGGTTGAAATATCTTGATCATTAGTCGATGTCATTAATATCCTAGTTGAATAAATAACTAATAATGGGTGAAACGGAAAAATGATTACAATGATCACCTCAATCTCCATTAGTGGTGATTGTAGGATCTACTCGAGTTTTATCACCATTGACAAGAAAAGTGATCGATATAATGGAATTATGGGTATACCTCCTCTAAGAGTATTTTTCCTTTTGATTTGGTCTATTAGACGTATTTGGAAAACTAGTGAATAGTTCGTTCTGAAATTTGAGGTGGAGCCTTGAGGATGAAGGAACTCTTCACCATAAATATTTTCAAGTCGTCAGTGTTGCAACATCTATCTTAAAAGCATATCTACTTTCTTATTTCAAATGCAACTACCTATATTTCAATTCATCTAGGCAACACTGTCGACTAGAAAATATTTTAACCGAAGAGTTCTTTCATCCTCAAGGTTTCACCTAGAATTTCAAAACGAATTCTTCAAAATTCTATCGAAACATTCGATACTTCAGAAATAATTCTTAATATATCGCTAAAATTTGGACCTTAGTTATTAGGCGTCCATAAAAAAGTGTATAAAATTTATCATTATTCAAGTCAGTAGTTTTTGCACACTTTCTTGGGATAATGATAAATTGATATTCGAACATACTGATCTTGTACTACTCATTTATGAATTCAATTTTTCTGTTCAAATCTAGAGGCACCCTTGAAAATTGGGCCTCAATACAATAAGAAAAAAACGTTGAAATTTTGTGGGTAGGTTATGAACAAGTTCGCGAAAGCTTCTAACTTCAGAGCAGAGTTCTCTTATTCTATTCATTCTGATAAAAATAGGTAAAGTTTATCATCACAAAGGCAAAGAAGAAATTGTAAATAAGTAAATATTCGTATGTGTATGAATTGTTGATCCGTAACATGCAATGATATTCATTCAGATGCAAGCAAAAAAAACATTTGTTGATTGAAGCCATGATGCTTAAGGTTACGAATAAAAATATTCAGTATGCCGGCTATTCTCATATCCTGCCATTACATCCAGACTAAGGTGAAGGCTAAAGAAGCAATATGGTTGAACTGACCTTAGCATTGAACGGAACGCTCAGCATAAGACTGAAATGGCTTCATCTAGCTCTCCAGGGAATCCGAGATTACTAACGAAAAATTCCAGTGGTGGATTTGAAATTTGCGTTCATTTGAAATCATACAAAATTTAATTTGTGGAAGGAATTGAATATGATGGATAAGTATTAGTCCATCCACTCAATCCGAGAATGATTGCAACTCAGGCGGCTGTGAAAAATCGAAATTAATTAGGTTGCTTTTGATGTGGGAAATTTGGTTGGTATTCAAAATAACACTGACATAAATTATATTCGAAATTTGGCAATTTATTCTGTTCAGTTAATTTTTTAGCGCTCTTTCTAATTAAACGCGTCCTATATCGTTATGACAAATAATTGTCTCAAACGATAGGGTTCGACTTCCTGATGACGAATCCATGGTAAAATTCAATTCTTTCCGTGGGGCCGTCCGTAAGTAAGATAACATTCGAAGGTATTGTGCTAGAGACTTGAGATTTAAAGGGTGAGTTCAGTTCCCAAATGCCGCGGTTAAGTTCGTTAACCAGATAAATCGTACAGGCTTTTCCATAAAATATGGCCAATTAAAATGTTTTTACAAAAACATTTTGTTATCTCAAACAAAATGATACCAATCGAAATAAAATTTTGCGGCCACATGCAAGATGCTCAAATTGTAGCCATAGTGTTAACAGAACCATAGAAAATTAAATTGGAATATTAAAAACAGAATCTTTATATTTCCATAACAAGGTATATGAATTGAGTGAATCGCATTATCTGATTCATAGAATTTAATTATTTTTAATAATTGATTTTTCAAAGATTCCGATCATGCTGAAATTTTGCATTTATATACTCAGCATGAAACTCAAATCCTGTACACAATTTTGAGGTAATAGCATTATTGCTCTACCAATGAACGTGCGCTCAAAAGCATTCTTTCATTGAATGCTATAAAAAATATTGAGTTACAGTATAATCAATTCAAGTCAAAATTGTTCGTGCATCGATTGGATCCTTGAAGTTATCTTTCTATCTCATCATGACGTTTATTAATTACGATCCATTCAGTTGGCTACAAGGAGTCAACAAGGTTTTTCTATTTGTTTCAACAAAAGCTTAAATGATTCTGAAATTGTGAGATAATAGTACTTATATTATGCAACGAGCGTATAATTATGGATATTATTCACGAGGTGAAGTTTAGTGGTCCAAATCAGACGTACATTTATAATGGATGGGTTATACAATTCCCGTGAATAAAATACTTATTGGGTTAAGACTTCTTTCATCACTTGCTGGTAAGGAGCTGATAATAGATATCTTCCAGTTAAGATCGAAATGAATATATCGCTATCAATTGAAATAGAAATCTTCTAGATTCTTCAGTCGAGAAAATATCCTTTTCATACCAACAATTTATATATATATATATTCTTTTGAAATTGAGAGCTAACATAATACAATACATAAAACAAAAATCCCTAACTGAGGTTAGTGCAAAAACGGGGTACCATACTATTTTTTCGTATGATACCAGCGCTCAGGGTAAAAACCTCAGTACAAAAAAACCCTGTCTCGCCGTTCCAACAAAAATAACACTTAAAAACTATTCGATATTGAAGGATTTCTTCTTTATTTATAATATTCCTTATTAAAACCTGAAATACCATAAATACAAAGGAATTCATTTCAACAATTTGACATACACACCGCTAGGTGTCAGTTACTTATCAGCAGTGCTGATACATGCGCTCGGAGCTACAAGGTTAGAATTTTGCCGAATAAGCATTATCTATCCAAAAATTAGAAATCTAGTACATTTCTAGGTTATATTTCATATCTTAGATAAAAATCACAGAAACTTTAGTTACTTGTTTGGAAACAGAAATAAAGCTGAGCCAGATGTTAAGGGTACCATAATACATAATACTTATCAGGTCCCTGAAGTCGCGATTGCTGTAAATAATGAAAAAAGAATTCTTCATGGATCGAAAGTAAAAGTAATCACATTAGATTAGATGAAATTGAAGATTGGTGTAAGTGCACTCAGACCTTCAGATTTTTGTGCCTTCCTTTCTTTCTGCTGATTTGGGGGTAGGTACCCTGCAGCTCTTCGTTCAGTTTCAGAGCTTTTTTAAATCCATTAAATTGAGACGGGTTCATATATTCTCTAAAGCGTTGACTCATGATATTTTGGTTCGAATCTCGGCGTGGAATCTATGTATATTTATTCACATGAAGAGGTTAATTGAAGAAAAATGTAGATTTTACGAGGAATATAACAAAAGTATATTCTCTATATAAATGAGAGCCTAAAAGCGACTTCTCCAGATTCTTCCTGGATTCATTAATGTTTCAGAAACTGTGAACAAAAAATTGAATTTAACAAACCTCATTTTCAACACTAAGCTACTCTAAACCATTTCTAAGCCTACGAGGCAAAAAATTCAATACAAAATTCATTTATTCCTCTCACTAAACCAATTTGAATCTGTGTAGATCTGAAAGCCAGAATATTTCACTGCCATTTGCAGCCAACCCCAAACACATCTCGAAGGGAAATAGACGTTGAGACCTGAATTCGAACCTAGGTAATATCCTTTGATGTGAAGGATCCACCATGGATTCCCTGAATCACTTCGATTTTTATTCAGCATGCTTTGCCTGCGTCCGGTGAAGCGAAAATTCTTCTCGACGATTTCCTTTGAAATATTTTATTGCCACCGTGACATACTCGATCTGGGTTGGAAGTTTGATTTGCTGAATATTAGATCGGAGAAGTGAGTTTCTTATAAAAACCGGAATTCCCATCAGAATTTTACTCAAATCTGGATATTAATAGTTATTTAATCAACTAGGTTATTAAAGATAGCGACTAATGGTCAAGATATTTTAATGCTTGAGCGGAGCGAACGCATTAATACTTCGAGACCATTAGTCGCTAGATTAATAACCGTGTTGATTACAAGATTTTTCCGACGATCAACATGAAAAGTGTATAAATTCTTGATTGAAATACATTCTCATTTTGCACAAGACATACTTTTGACATAATGGAATTTCTATGTTTCTATTTTCCAGTAGAGTTTTGACAGTTCTGGTAGTGCTTCTGAATACTTTGTGTACGGTTGACATGAGGATTGCTCATTAAAATGGCTAAAAAATTGAGCATCAAAATGGGTCATTAATGATCAATTCAGTACACATTAAAATCAAGAATTTATACACAATTCATATTGAGATCGTCGGAAAAATCTTGTAATCAGCACGGTTATTTATCGCGCGACTAATGGTCTCAAACTATCAACGCGTTGGCTCCGCTCACGTGTTAAAATATCTTGACCATGAGTCGCTGTCTTCAATAACCTAGTTCATTAAATAACTATTAACTAATTCACAGTTTCATCTGACGACCGACTTTGGATCAAAAAATCTAATTAATTGGCGGTAATCTTCATCGTTGAGAATTCCGTATATTGAATACTTTTCGGCTCAAAGTAACAATTGGTAAAGTAACGTATGGAAGATACGTTTTAAAAAGCTGCTTGATAAATACCCTGTGTTTCACCATTTTCTAATAAACAACGAGACTATTCTGTTGTTGAGAATTCATATTAGGAAAATAAAATCGAAAATAGTATCTACGTTTTACACTTAATGGCTTCATTTTGACATTGAAAAATAATCAATTATAGTTTGGGAGAAATCAGTTGTTGTTCACTTCATTATAAAGAAAAGGTACATTGTAAAAAGATGTTAATAAAATGGCCGTCACGGCTATATTTGCAGCATTGTGGTACTAAAGAAAAATTCGAGAGGTATTGAAGATCTTGGTGTTCAATAATGCTCCTCTCTACGAGAAATGAACTGAAACTATCCTTGCAAAATAGCGAATATTTCATAGCTTGTGTGGCAGTTATCGCAGTTGTGCTTGAGAAAACAGTCTGTATGAGTATGGTCCAGCCACATCGAAATATAGGAGCCGCACAAAAAAGTTGAGAATGAAAATGTTTTTTTTTTTATCGTCATTTCTGGTTATTATTATGCTGATTATTAACGTAACATGTGAGGTGAAAATCTCCACTATAGGAGAAGATTCTACTGAAAGTCCTGATCATTTCGATATATTTAAAAAACCAGTCAACATAGCTATAAAATTTTGAATTTTTGAAATTTTTGAACGACTGGTGCTCAATATCCGTTACACCTATTTCTTTTTGCAAAATACTCTGTAATCCCGTTGGCGGAATGCCTAATCACAAAGATAGAAGATCGACGAAGAATAGACGAACTTTTGTCAATACTACGAGGTACAGTAGTAATATTACTGCCCACCCAGTTTCTATTCTTTGCTTCGCTTCATTTACCCCAGCAGCTTGGAATTTATCCGTCAGTTCACTTTTGCCGGTCAAGGAGATGAATTGGCGAACTGTGATTGCAATGTATCACCATTTGGTAGTGATTTTTAATAACTTCAATCGGTTGTTGCCTTCATCGTTTTCAGTAATGTAGAAGTTACTTGTTGAAAGTCAAAACTGACAGCCGCCTAGATAACGAGCGTCGCGAAATGGCACCTTTTATCGAAACCTGTTTATTATAAGGAAATTTATAAAATGAAACTACTTTACCTTCATTCACGGCCGAATCGTTGATCGTTGAAAGAATTTTGATCCAGTTCTAGTTATTTTTCATGATATCTAAGAGGAAGTTCATTACTTCAAATATCCTGAATCTGAGAGATTCCATGAATAAATAGAATTGCTTGAAGGCAAGAAGTACTAATGACTTAGATATAGTCCGTTCACGAAAGTTTGAGCGCATAGTGGGCGTTTGTTTATTTATCTGAAGTTGGCAGTATTTGCTGTCATAAAGTAAAATAAAGTCAACGTTGCCGAAAGTACCCAGCCCCGCCCGACGAGCTTGCGAGTTATCAGTGAACTCTATGCAATATAAACAACATTGCGCATCAATCTGACAAGAAAATAAACAACATAACCTAAAAATTCAATAAACACAGTGGAATATGCCAAATTTTCATGACGGCTCAACCTTTCGTGAAAGAACTATACAATGTAAATGAAAGTGAAGATGCTGAATATTGGATCATTCTCAAATGGTTTATCCGATTCTTAAAAATTTTTTAAATAATGAAAACAAATTCAAGAGGGAATGGCCGAAATGTTGACGGTTATTCTCCAATTCAAAATTTCTTGATTTCACGAAATATCTCGAGTGCAGTCTCTTCAATTTTGATCACATATTCGGAAAGTGCAATGCTACAAGATGTCTGTATGCAGAAAACACTGATTGCAGGTAAGGAGTTGAATATCACGATTCTGAAGTTAACAAAATCAGTTCTATTTTTCCAATGGTTTTTTCGATTAAATATTAATAATTATGCACACGTTTTCTTTTCAGTAGAAAGTACCTAGTGTACTTCCAAATGACATAGGTATCAACATTTGTGCCACCAAACCAAAATTTGCTCTATTTTGAAGCTCTTCGTGATTGAATCTTAGTGTAATTTTATGGAAATCATCAATTCATCTATTATATGAGACCAGACTTACATTTTGTAGGTGGTAATAGAATAATTCATGAGAGTGGGGGTCATAGGATATTAAGGACTGATGTGGCCACTTTTAGCAGGTGTGATTAATTTATTAAACAGCCATGTATGGCAGAGAAAAACAAACCCTCACGCGACTATTGTTTCTCATTTCCAACACGAGTTAACATGAGGTTGGCAGTCATGAGAGGAGAACTTTTCGGACCAGTTATACTTACCGATCAGTTTGATGCTGAAGAATTCATTAGATTGATTCAGAGCAACTTGACAGACATATTCGATGGAATGTACCTGTCGAACAGATAAATGTCTAGTTTCAAATGAATGGCTTCGAAGTAGAGCAAATTCAGGTTCGGAATTTTTAGACTTTTTCGTTGTTATTATGCTAGCCATGATATTATAGCGGAGAATGAACAGATAGCAGAAAAGTTGATATGTCATTCGGAAGTACTCTGAATAAGGTATTTTTACTGAAAAGAAAACGTATGCAAAATTATTGATATTTAATTGAAAAAACCATTGGAAAAATAGAACTGCTTTTGTTATTTTCAGAATCATAGGCTCTCTCATCGTGTAGCAAATTTATTGCTCTTTCATATCCTATAAAAATGGCGGACGAACCAGACGATAGTGAAAGTGGCTCCACTAAAAGTGTGGAAATTATCGATACAAAATGCGCTTACTGCAAAAGGAAAGTGGTGGACTATTCAAAGTGCTCCAAATGTTACGAAATATTTCATCCAAAATGCATGGATCAGTCAGCAAGTCTGAAATCAACAACTTGTAAACATGAGCAGTCCAACTCAACATATGACAGCAATGAAATTAACCAACTGAAAAATCAAAACAATGTATTAGGCATTGAGAACTCATATCTGAAGGAATTGTTGAAGGAAGTTCAAGAAAAAATAAAATACTGATGGAAAACAATTTCCTACTTATGGAAAAAATAAATCTACTGAATAAGGGAAAATCAAAGAACGACGAAAACCAATCTAATACGATAAGAACTGTAAACAATTTCGAAAATACTATTAACCAAACAAATGACAAATGGATAGTAAACAGTGGGGAACACCTCACATCGAATCAAAGATCTACTTACGCAGGTACATTGGCGCTTCCATCCAAAAAGACAAGTTTTCATAACCTTAGAAAACAACCTGAACAAAACAATTATGAAACGAAAACAAATCTGGAAATCAAGCATACAGATACTGAATCATTAAACACTCCTCAGAGGGATAATGTACATGTCAATCTGTCGAAAATTCTTTCAAATAATGAACTAAACACAGTGACCGATGGATTTCAAACCGTAAATTATAATAAGAAAAGATCGTACAAACATAAAAAAACCAGACGTGGGAACGAACACAGCAAATGAAATAAACTCTTTCAAGTCTTTTAAATCGCAAGTACCGAAACAATGGTTATTCATATCACGTATTGGCCTTATAGTAAAGGCAGAGGAGATAATTGGATACATAAAACAAAAAGGCAATCCTTATAATTCTGAAGAGCAAATCCCGGTCAGAGAGTTGGAGACTAAGAGTACGAGGTTTAAGAGCTTCTTGGTGGGTATTCCCTTGCAAATGAAGGAACAAATATACAGGGAAGATTTCTGGCCAACAGGAGTGACTTTCAGTAGATTCAACTTCTCTAGGGGACGTCATTTTTTGGGGGATGCTCCGGGGGAGCCACAGACACTGGCTTAAAACATTCTAACCAAAATAATAAACATTTCTCTCTCATACTACAAAACGTGCGATCCCTTGGCAATGCCATGAAAACCCTGACATTATTGCGATCACAGAGCACTGGAGATGTGAAGAAGAGCTGAAAGCATGTACACTGAATGGATATAGACTGGTTTCCAGCTACTGTCGCGAGAAGAATTAGACATGGTGGGGTTGCAATATACAGTAAGAATGATCATATATGTACTATAGTCTGTTCAAATGTAAGAAGGAGCTTTGTAAACAAACAAAATCGTCTGATTTGCGCACAATAAAACTCCTATTGGTCAAACGGTCATAAAAACGCTTTCTTTGACCGCGCTAAGAGACTGCCAGGATTGTACTCGGAACGGACTGTGGATGGTACTGAATATGTAGAAATAGAGAAAATCTTTTGACGAAGTGTATACAGTGTGGAACCTCCAAATGGAATAAACTAGATAAGGAATGAATGAGAGCGTGTATATATTTCACTTAGATGTGCTGTAAGAATTGCATTCGTATAATAATATTCAGTTAAAACTGAACGATTGAGTGAAATCCCCTGGATTCGACTCTGGACGGAAAGTAACTGTCCGAAGCCCGTCCTACCGCTGCGGCAAACTTGTTGTTATTGCTCCTTCTCACGTTTGAACAGACTATAGTAGGTCTGATTTCGGATCTTTAAATAACTGTAATGTCATTGAATGCTCGGCTGTCCAACTTTATGTTCATGATTATAAGCTTTTGATTATATGTATCTACAGACCCAATACTAAACCATTCGCTGATGCTGATTGGTTCCTGGAAAATTTCTAACTCATTTTAAAACGATGTTGTGAAGGCAAAGCTAGGTATCTAATAGTGGGTGACTTCAACTTGGATATCCTGTCAAACACTACTCATGTGAGAGATTTTTTGTCCTTATTTTAGCGATTTCAAGTTAAAATATCAAATTTCAAACCGACTCGCCCGCCCGAATCTGGTACGTGCCTAGACAATAGATTTACCCAGAAGTACTCGAATATCACATATCTGACCACTCTGCTTTGAAATTCGTTTCTGAGTTACAGATTAGCACATCATCTAACAAAGCGTTCCAGAGACGAATCATCACGGATGCATCAATCGAGGATTTCTTGGTGAACTGTCTGGGGTTGATTGGGGTGACATCTACATCTCTCCGGATGATCCAAATGAATTATGGAATGTTTTTCATTACCGCTTTTCAGATATTTTCAATCGAAATTTCCCAAAAGTAGTGACTAGATCACATACTTCCAGGAAAAAATTCAAACTTACTCCTGAGTTATTGAAACTCAAGAATCTACTAAGTCTGCTCCTCCCTATGTCTTCAGCTGATCAACAATATAAAAATCATACAGAAAAGTGAGAAGAAAATATGATACACTCCTAGCAGATTAAAAAAAAGTACTATAGTGACATTCTGCTTAAATCTGAGAATAAGTCTTCAGCTTCATGGAAAATTATAAAAGATCTCACAAAGAACAAAAGAAGCCCATGAAATACAATCAAACCAAGTGACCCCCTGAAATTAACAAACGAATTTAATAACTTTTTCGCTGATGTAGCTACAATCTTACTCAAAATATCAGGAAAACTGCTGTCTCTCCGGAGTGTCCTAGATTGGACAAATCTTTTTTTATGTTTGAGATAACTCAACAGGAGGTGAAATCAGTAGTCCGATCACTTAAAAACAAAACTTCTTGTGGCCACGATGATATTCCTATTAAAGTTCTCAAGTTGTCAATAGATCTAATAGCTGATCCGCTCACCTTCATAATGAATCGTTCATTCAAAAGAGGCATTTTTCCTGATTCACTGAAGATTGCTATAATTAAACCCATACACAAGAGAGGTAACAATCAAGACCCAAACAATTATAGGCCCATTAGTATTTTGTCATCATTTTCCAAAGTGTTTGAAAAAATCCTTACCAATAGACTATCGAAGTTCTTCCTCAAATTTGGTGTCATCTCGAAATGCCAGCATGGCTTTGTGAAAAACAGAAGTATTGAAACAGCTATCTTCGAACTACCCAATGAAATAGCCATCATGGCTATGGACTGTGCTGAAATCCCTTTGGGTTTTTTTCTAGACCTATCCAAGGAGTTTGACTGTGTGGAACACACCCAGTTATTTGAAATACTAGAGTGCTATGGCATTAGAGACAATCAGTTGAAACTAATCAAGAATTATTTATCAAACAGAAAACAGATGGTTATCTTAGAAGTTGAAAATGAAACCTTTATATCTGATCAAAGGGTAACTACTATTGGCTTACCACAGGGCAGTATATTGGGCCCTCTGTTGTTCATCATCTATGTAAATATCCTATATAACATATGCAGGAGATTACCATGGCTTTTGGTAATGTATGCAGATGATACGAATTTTTTAAAGAGACTTCGCAGTATTTCAGCCATTTCATTTCATGTAGACGAATTACTGAAACTGGTAACGCAGTGGTTTGGTAATCAAAACTTGATGTTGAACACTCAGAAAACAGAGTGCATAATCTTCCATAGTGATAAATCCAAAATTGATTACCCTCAATACATAAGTACAAATATGATCACATAAAAATAAATAATAAATGTTAAATTTCTGGGGCTCATACTTGATGGACACCTAAAGTGGGGTCCACATATCGAGCTTGCTATACAATTTTCATTCTATGAGACCAGCTATCTATGGATCTTCTGAGATTGGTTTATTACGCTAATTTCCAAGTGGTGTTTTCTTAAGCTTTAATATTTTGGGGAAGTTCTCCTTATGTAGAGACTGTCTTTTTTGCTCAGAAGAAGGCAATAAGAACCATGCTGAGGATGGGTTATAGAGACTCATGTAGGGGAATTTTCAGGACACAGGGAATTCTCACTATCTATGGTTTATATATTTATAAAATACTGCTATTTTTCATCAAGTATAACCACTATTTCGAGGCATATCGAAATGAAAATAACACAAGGAGAGTTATTCCCTACAATTTACCAGTACATACTACGGCCTTAAGAGAAAGAAGTGTCCAGTGCATGGCTATCAGTCTATTTAATGTTTTGCCAGCTGAGTTGAGAAGGTACTCTACCCTAAAACACTTAAAAAAAAAGACTCTACAACCTAATCCTAAGGTGTGAACCTTATAATATTCAAGAGTTCAGGAGCTTCTGTGCGAACTATCATTGTTAATTGAAGAAATTTTTTGACTTGTATCATTTTTATACTTGGGTGTAATTTTTTGGAATTAATAAAAATATCTATCTACTTATCCATCTATGTGGTCAAATTTGATGAGATTACAAGGAAAACTGAAAAATGATCATTTTAGAGAAAAAACTCGAAATATTTCGTGAAATCAGGAGATATTAAATTGAAGAATAACCGTCAACATTTTGACCATGTGTTATATGACATTTTTTGTTGCAAATTCCTTGTATAACCACTCATCGAAGTTTGTCCACTTTAAAAGTAGACACCCCGTATACTATTTGGGATCTTAAATATTTTATGATCAACATTTAATACGAACATTTTTCAAAGACATGTGAAAAATACATGAAAAGGTACCTCACGATGAGTATATATCGCACCCCCGGTGCGACACTGTCACTTATCCAGAAATGTAGTTTCTCAGGAGAAGCTTTTTAAACTTTGACACGTCACAAAATAATAACTATAGAAGATAAAGATGAGACAAATAGCTTTTACTACAATGTCAACTTTTAACTTCACTTTTGGTTGAATAATGATCACTAAATACCGTAAAAAATTTACTATACGATTATTTAAACATTTCAACCCTCTCAAAAGTGACGTTTCGGCACTATCGAAAAATTATAACTGTAGTTGTGTTACACTGAGTCATCTTGGGTCACTATTGCTCCAGAATCGAGAAAATATTATGACACAATTACCTTAGTAACAGTGTAGCTCCCAGCGTAACCATGTTTCTCTCCAAAACCACAAAGACACTGAAGCCCTCTTAGGAAACTATGCGTACTACAGAAGTAACGTTATTACACCAAGTAAAGGGGTGCTTTAGGACCACTAATACATACATATTTAACTCAATTTTGCATTTTTTGCATAAGTGACAGTGTCGCACCGGAGGTGCGATATTATGTCCCACTGAAAAACTATAAAACTGAACCCGTATAAATATATGTATCTCAATTTTTTGTCTAGTTGTATTATTTGTGCAGAAGCATAAAAATGAAACAGAAAAGGGTAACGGCGTCGCCTGCGGAGTGAGTTAACCATTTATCTACCATTTTACGTCACGTGTTGCATGTATTGGATGTTTATATCGGTTGTTTATTTTCACAGAGTTCAATTATTCAAAGATTGTATTCTTGGTGTAAAAGTATCACAGTAGTATTTTTTAATGGGACATAAGTGAACTGTTGGTTTTTATGGAGTTTGTCCAAAGGAGTTTCTGAGAATGTACCGGGTTTTTCACTATAATTTGACCCCCCCCTTTAACTTTGTTACTAAAGGAGATACAAAAAATGCTTCGTATAAAAGTTTCACGAAATCAACTGAGGTTTTTTGATATGAGTTCCAGAAACTGAAATATATACAGGGTGGCCAACATATTGATGACAACTTCATTTTTTCAAATGGAACACCCTGTATATTTTTCCACGTTTGGCTAGCTCTTTTTCCCTGATTTCAAATATGTAACATATGTTGGTCTATCTCTTTTATTCTGAGAACCACAGAGTTTCGAATTTTAAGAACCACCTGCCAAGATCTGTAATCATTTTACAAGTGACAGAGTGCGTTTACTGAAAATGCTCATTTTTGGAGTTATAATAACGTGAAACGTCAATGGGATGGATACAGGGTGAAGATTATTGAATGCAACTATATTTTTTCAAATGGAATACCCTGTCCTGTATATACTTCCTTTTTTGATAGGCTTGTGTACTTAGCTAGAGTATGGTGTTATTATCCCGGGTTAGTCAGGAGTAGGCAGATTGAGGCCTGATTAATCCGCGGTATCGAGCAGATCGTCACCCAGTCACAACAGGCTATTTCCTCCTGATCTCGAATATAAATGCGTATGTGGATGTGTCTCTCCAATTTTCAGAGTTTCAAAGTTTTGAAATGATGACACCGAATAAAAAAATATGTGAACTATCTACGAAAATCTTTATATCCAAACAAACTACTTAAAAGTATTATTTTAGAATGAATACTTAACAATTACTCCACCAATGAAAAATGATAAACTATGTCAGTATGGTAAGAATAACATCAACTAAAGAAATTGCTCAAAATGACCACCTTAATTCAATACTCATAGTTCATATAGTTGTCTCAAGTTGTTTGGCTATTTTTGATAGCATTATTATAGCTCTGATTTGAGTGAGGAATTTAAGCTTCAAAATTTGTTTCTAATCATTACGATATTATCATTATTCTTTGTGCGTTGACGGAATTAGTTCCGAATTATGAGTTTAATATTGGTTGATAATTTATCATTTATATTATTCTCCGCTTTCATTGGTTGTCATTATTCCTGAAGTAAATTTTTTTCTTCAGGAACGGCTATAAAAACTTGTCCAACGGTGTTATATCGGTACTATTTGGTGGCCATAAAATGGGTATTCCATTACCAATCCAAAGATCAAATTGGCCACTCAAATATTCACGAACTTCCAAAACGCTATACCAGATGGTTATTGAAATTTGAAACTCTGTGGTGCTCAGAATAAGAAAGATAGACCAACATAATTTACATATTCGAAATCAGGGAAAAAAGAGCTAAACAAATATGGAAAAATATACAGGGTGTTCCACTTGAAAAAATTAAGTTGCCATCAATATGTTGATCACCCTGTATATATTTCAGTTTCTGGACTCATATCAGAAAACTTCAGTTGATTTCGTGAAACTTTTATACGAAACATTTTTTTGTATCTCCTTCAGTAACAAAGTTAAAGGGGGGGGGTCAAATTATAGTGAAAAACCCGGTAGGTACATCATTCCGCCATTTCCGCCATTTCCGATGTTGCATCGTTTGCTTTTATTGCTATGATACAGATTGAAATACAGCTTCGATGGAAAGGTCGAGTAGTTCGTGGAATGAGAGAGCTTTAAGTGAAATGAAATAATTATTTTTTTTTCATTCATGAAATAATCACCCTCAAGTTGTATAGACTTAACCGTCGTAACAGGGCGCCGTGATTAAACTCTTTTCCTCCCCTAGGCCAAATCAATTTGCCGCCATTCTGAGTAAAGAAGTTGATAAAGACAATTTTCTATCTGGAATTAAAACAATCTTATGTTTCGGAGTGTATTTTTCTTAGAAAAAAATTACAGTTTTCATCATCGAATTAATAATGGTTTTTTTCTTGCCTTTTTTTCGCTAATTGTTGCAACAATTCTTCGAAGTCTAATTTTTTTAACAACTCTGCTTCAATGCGCAAAACGGCCAGAGAATTCAAACGCTGTTGAGACATGTTAGATCGCAAATACGATAAAGTTCACTTAAATGCTGTAAACGACCTCTCTGCTGAACAGAGTGTTGCGAAAGTGCATAAGAACATTCTAATTGTAATATCGATATAGGGAAACACTTGCACTAAGCTTTTATCACTTCTAATGAAGGTAGAAATTTTGGAGGTTGTTCTAACTGAACTAAGTAGGATTTGAAGTGCAAACACTCATCGTGAAGTTTTTTATCTGAATCGTCAGAAAAACTAGAGATGAGATTAGTAACCGCGGTTTCAAGAGATGTAAGTTGATTTTCAATCCTTTTGCTTCGTTTCCAGTCTTAGACCTCTACCGCTCATCATTTTCACTCAAAGCTGCTACAACTTCTTTCCAATTTTGGTTCATGTTATTGCAAGCTTCATATCTCGCTGACCAGCGAGTTGTAGTTCTCGAAGATAGCTATTTCTACATTTTCGTAGAGGAGTAAACGATTTTTTTTTCTTTCACCGAAATTTGGCCGACCCTAGGCCATGGCCTATGTTGGCCTAGGCGGTAAAAGGGCACTACTTCATAAACATATTTTTTCAACTTTTGCCTCAAAATGAGCTGAAAATGACTTAGTCATACTGGGGATCCGAACAAATTATATTAGAGTCAGACCTGAGGTGAAAAATGGGTGGATTTGTGAATTGAAGACATTTCAACTCTGCTCTGGTGAACATCAAACACAAAAAATAGAATTTTCAAGCCAACTCCGACGTAAAATTTCTTAAGTGGTGGTTTTGCTTCTGTAAAGCCTGGACTCTTGCTATATTCTTTTGGAGCATTGAGGCTGCTGTTTCTGAAGGGGCATGAGCATTCTCGGTACCCATCTCACACTGACTTTTGTCATAACCATGTGCTTATGTCGAATCGATGAATGGTGGTATTTAATGCTGCAACTGATGCAGATTTCTGTGTTTCTTCCAGTTAATTTTTAATTAATGTGAATTAAACATTGAAGAATATTCAGAAAAAATCGCATTTAAAAATCAAGAATTTAAATTCCATGGAAAATTACCAGGAAGCAGTAATCGACATCATACATGCAATATACCATATCTAGGCCAATTAATGTGCGAATTGTGCAGATTCTAGCAACTCCGTAAGGCGCCCGATGACGAAAACTGTGTGTCGTCACAAATAATATATAAGCTGTGATCATTTTATTCTTAACAACATTTTTTTGTTCAAGTTTTTGACGTAAATATATTATTCAAACTCCACCGCGAGTTTTACTTGGTTTGTAGTGGATTTACAACCCTCTACTCACCACAACTTACTCACTGCTACTTCAACGGAGTTACGAACCGTTGAAGAAAGTAGAAACATATCTTTAGAGGATATCCTCCAAAGATACATGGTCCTTCGAGCCGGATTGAGAGACAGGATTTACGCCCCTTATCTCGATCACTACATACTACACTACACACTGCGAGGAAGCCTTCCAGAGCCAACGCCAGCGCCAGAAAAGAAGCCCTCCAGAGCTATTACCAAATCCGAGAAGAAGCCTTTCTGTGCCCTTCGAGCCCTAATACAAGCCTTCCGGACGAGACTCTACAAAGATACAGCCTTCAAAGCAAAACCAGCCCAGGGATAGACACAAGTCCACAATCTCACACACACACACACACACACACACACACACAATCAAGTCTTTACGTCCAGTCCTACTGAGAAGAAATATCAGAAGCAATATGGAAGCCGTCCTGAGCCAACAAATCCAGATCCCAGAGCAGATCAAGAAAATGCACTCCAACATTAAGAAGGATTCCAAGAAAGGAAAACGCCAGAGTATTTGAAAAGGAAGACCGATGAAATAGAGGAACTATGGAACACATTCGAAGCAAACCACGATGAATTACTAGAGGGCCTACCAGAAACACACGAATACCACGTCAAGAAATTTTACGATCAAGCCGCTGCAATACACAATGATGCCATGGAACATCTGAACAAATGTCGCTTGGAAATAACCGCAGAAACACCCTCCGGAAAAGCAGTCACGATCCGAAACAAACTAGAACTTCAAATTGCGGAATTTCATAAACAACTAACCAAGATTTGGACCCAGTACGAAGCCAATCAAAAACCCTACCGCTTTCAGAGAGAAGCAGTCCAGACTCAATGGAAAATTATCTCGGAGTCCTTTCAAGAAATCCAATTAAATGATATTGAAATGAGCCAGATCAACTGAGTCAAAACCCCACAGATATTCAGGAGATGATACAAAGCTCAACATCTGCTAACGCACTAGACACCTCAAAATGTATAAATAGTTTGATTACAACCACCATTGAAGAAAATCCATGCATCCAAGATACTGTGGATATCTTATTACAGAAATTTGAATCATGGGAGAAAACCATAAGAGTAACAGCCTACTGCCTGAGATTCAACAACAACTGTCAGAAAAAACACAAAGCTACAGTATTCCTGTCAAGAGACGAACTACAACAAGCCACACGAATACTTCTACGAAAAATGCAATATAACGAATATTCGTCCGAATTCAAGGATTTAAGCAACGATCGACCTCTGAGTAAAAAAGTAGTATCTTGAGTCTAAACCCCTTCCTGCATAACCAACAATTGATGCGGGTAGGAGGACGTCTGCAAAATTCAGCGCTAAGATACGACGAGAAGCATCCTATCATTATACCCAATAGTAGCCCAGCGACAGATAAAATAATAAGAAATGCCCATCATAATACGCTTCACGGTGGAATTCAGCTAACCCTCGCATACATCAGACAGCAGTACTGGAAAGCCCCGGATATTCTGGATCAACTTCTCATTGACCGGAACGATTTAGAAAGCCAATCCGAAACTCCCTGGAAGAGCATAACCCTTCATACTTCCATTACAAGCTTTGCAACTACACTTGCTGTCATACTTATAGCAATCACTATTTACGCAGGCCTGAAAAAATTCACAGCACGCTACGAAAAAATCAGCAAGAAGGGATCACCGACCAGGGAAATACTCCAACCAGCACCGAGAAGCCAAAGACTTGCTGAAAGTGCATCACGTTTTGAACTTGAACCTATTTATTCCCGAGTTCAAACTCAAAACACAACATCAGTTTAGTATTACGTCAAGAAACCTGATAGCTTACTATGCCGACATCAACTACCTGGAATCCGGTGGCATAGTAAACTGGACGACCACAATACTGAGAGCTGCCTTCTTCACTTCAAGGGCCCCCCGGAGTATGTTTAATGTGAATTAAACATTGAAGAATATTCAGAAAAATCGCATTTAAAATCAAGAATTTAAATTCCATGGAAAATTACCAGGAAGCAGTAATCGACATCATACATGCAATATACCATATCTAGGCCAATTAATGTGCGAATTGTGCAGATTCTAGCAACTCCGTAAGGCGCCCGATGACGAAAACTGTGTGTCGTCACAAATAATATATAAGCTGTGATCATTTAATTCTTAACAACATTTTTTTGTTCAAGTTTTTGACGTAAATATATTATTCAAACTCCACCGCGAGTTTTACTTGGTTTGTAGTGGATTTACAACCCTCTACTCACCACAACTTACTCACTGCTACTTCAACGGAGTTACGAACCGTTGAAGAAAGTAGAAACATATCTCTAGAGGATACCCTCCAAAGATACACCACGGTTACTGTCACAATGGTCTGAGCGTTCTTTTCTTTTGGTAAGGAATTTTATCACAATACAGAGTTCATTTTTTTCCCAGTTTCAGCTTCCTTTCGTATAGAAATGGATAGCATACAATTTGTTTGTTTGGTTGTTATTGGTTCTGCCCGAGTACAATGATTTTTATCAATTTCTATCACTTATCGATGATTTCTAAGTATATAATAATAATAAATGTCTTTATTGAACCACCTTATTAAAAAAGCCATTACATAAGGAGTAAATTTATATAGGGCGAGATTCAGTTTGCACACCACGAGGGATATGCATCTGCTCTTCCACCTAACCCTTAAAATATTCAGACAGAACCAAAGAATGTATTTTCTAACCCAAACCATCATTGTTGACTTGCACTCTGATATTGTCTGTTAGCTACTATTACATGATTGTTGATCCATCAGATCCAAAGTAACCATCCTCTTGAAAGTTAATTTTGCCAATGTGCGAACCTCGTGTGGCAAACTGTTGACAGTATTCGCCACAAAGTATGAAAATGAGCTCTTGAACAACTGTGAAGAGTGTTCAGGAACGGTGAGGAAATTTCGATGCCTGAGATTGAGAGAGTGAACATCGGTTCTGAAAGATATATTATTATATAAATATGGTGGTGTCTTTTCGTTGATCAAATTGTGGTAAAAACAACACGAATGCAGTCTACGACGAGTTTTCATGTTCAGCCATTTGAGAGCTTTGAAGTTATGTCGAATACTCTGATATTTCCGTACCCCGAATATAAACCGAACACATGAGTTCTGTAATCTCTCTACACGATTCTGGTCTGCTACTGTGATACAGGAATCATAAAGTACATCACAATAATTGAGCTTTGATAATACCAATGCATCACATAAAATTTTTTTACTAGACCTGTCTAGAAAACTACGACTTTGATACAATTGTTTGAGTGCACTGTATGCTCTCTGTAAGCAAGAGCTCACATGATTCGTTCGGAATCTGGCTGAACTGAATCTCGCCTAGAGCAAAATGTTATAATTTTTCTGTAAAATTTTGAGAAAATAAAAGACCTTTATTATTATTATTATTATTATAAATATGTGAACCTTAACTCTTCATCAATCCATACACCCAAGCTCTTAACTCTGCTACTGAAATTAATATAATGATCACCTAACAGTATATTATTGGTATAACTTTCTGCAAATAGCTTTCTTAGCCCAACCCTTCCAAAAACGATTGTATCAGTCTTCGAATTATTCAACTTTAGGCAATGATTCTGGGAGGAGTTGAAAAGATTGTATAAATCATAATTTATGGCAGCTGTTGGTTGATCATACTCATCAATATAAAAAAAAGTTTGAAATCGTCCGCATAATAATGTTGAAACAGAGAAATAAATGAATTAGGAAAGTTTGAAATGTGAATTAGGAATAGCAACCCTCCTAGTATCGATCCCTGCGGAACTCCAGTAACGACATCCAAAAATTAAGAAATACTACTCCCAAATCTCACTGCCTGTGATCTTCCTGTAAGGTACGACCTCAAAAGCATCAGATCATCATCCCTAATGCCAGACTAATTCAAAATAGATAACAACAGATCATGATTGACAGTATAAAACGCCTTCGAGTAATCCAACAATATTAATATGGAGAGCTTGTTGCCGTCATCGGCTTTGAAAATATAATCAGCAATACTCAACAGTGCTGACTGACAACTGTGACCACGTTTGAAGCCAAATTGTGTTTGTGGAAAGATGTTATTTTGGTTTAAATGTTTCGATAACTTTTTCTAGGATTTTTGACAGCGTTGATAGAATATTGATAGGTCGAAGGTCATTTAAATTTTCTTATGTCTTGAGTTAGGGTAACACAGTTAGAACTCTGCCAAATAATCAGTATCCATCAAGAAATTAGCACTGCAATACATAGTTATATTTTATATCTATGACAGAAAACATAGCAAAATTTAGTTACCTTTTTGAGACCAGAAATATTGCTGCTCCTAGACGTTTAGATCCTATGCAATGCAAACCATTCTTGAATGGATTATAAATTATTTTATGGAAGGTATTGATTTAGCTGTTCCAATGTCCAACTTATATGATAACAGGATATCGATTCGATGAATTTTATCTCCTGAATGAAGGTTAATAAACTGAATTTTCATGCAAAATTTCAGAAGAATCGCATTATCAGAACTTTTTTGATTTTTTACATTATTTCATTTTTCGAATAATTTCCAGAATATAATTCCAATCGTGCTGAAATTTTGCATTCATATACCTATCTCAAGTAATATACAAAATTTCGAGGTAATAGCCTTATTGCTCTAACAATGAACGAGCGCTCAAAAGCGTTTGCTCGTTCTACTTAAACGGGTGTTATATCGTTTTGCCCAAATGTCTGTAAGTTTCGAAACGAACAAACGATAGGGTTCGACTCCCTGATGACGAATCCGTGGTCAAAGTCAATTCTGTCCGGCCGTAGGCACGATAACTTTCGAAGGAATTGTCCTAAAGACTTGAGATTTTCATGGTGAGTTCGATTCCTTGATGCCGCGACTAAGTTCGTTAACCAGCCAAATCGTACAGGGTGTTTCATAAAATATGGCCATTCGAAATTTCTGTACCTCAATATCTCAAACAAAACGAAACCAATCGAAATAAAAGTTTGCGGCCACATGCATCAAGATGCTCATAATAGGCCTCATGCAGAATTTAGTGGCCATAGTGTTAACAGAACCATAGAAATTTCAATTGGAATATATTGAAAAAAAGAATCTTTTTATTTCCATAACAAGATATCCGATTGGAGTTATTTTGTGAATGAAGATTGATGTACTGAATGTTCATGCAAAATTTCAAGAGGATCGCATAATGTGAACCATGGAATTTTTCTAAATTATGAACTTTTTCGAATGATTTCTAGTTTTTCACACGTTTCATTTGTTGAATACTTTTCCAAAATATTATTCCGATGGTGTTGAGATTTTGCATTAATGTATTCAGTATCACTCTCAAGTCCTATACAAAATATAATAGCATTATTGCTCCACCAATAAACGAGCACTCAAAAGCATCTGATCAAGGCTTTTCTTGAATTTTTAAAAGATCTGTACAGTGGCAGCTGCTGATAAAATAAAATTCAAAATTACTCAATGAACTGGAAAAGGTTGAGAACCCCTGGGTGGAAGGATCAAAAAACTGTCAGCAGACTTTAGTTCAATACTGTTTTTCTCTTTATACTATTCACCTGTAACTTTCAAACCCCTTCATTCCATCATAGAAAATGTTTTGTTCGTAGATTTCGTCCCTGGTCGAGCAGCATGGGTCACCGGCTGGTGGATTACGACCTGCTGCGGTGGCTAGAGTGGGCCAGGCTGTCAATCTGGCAGTCGAAAGATTCGTCACAGTTGGTGAAACTATCGCTGACGATTATCCGGAAATCAGGCAGGGCATGTACGAGGCGTGTAAGGAAGCGAGGCAAGCGGGTAAGTTGATATATTCCGTTCACATATATTATTGAGCACAAAGTAGGCCTTGGTTTCATTATCTTAGATTGGTAGTTTTGAGAATAATTTGCCACTTTCAATGCAACGTTGCCAGGCCTAACGTTAATGTAGCCCGTAGCCACGTAAACTAACGTTTAGTTTACAATGGCTACACGTAGCCTTGCCGTTCGACGCGTTTTCGAGTCGAGAGTCCTAGAGAGAGGTTATCTTGGTTACAATTATTATTCACAACAATCATAAAAATTCTCATCTATCGGGTATAACATGCATGTATCTGTAAGTAGAAGTGCTTCCTTAAGTTCAAACCAGGATATTTTGGAACCGACGATTCATCAGAATTATCTTATGATGAAATCAATTCATTCAATGAACGATGATGAATGTTTCAAAAGAAATTTCAAACTCTCTGAGTGAAATACGAAATGCATGTGAGTATCGAGTATTTTTCTCAAATAAGTTCGAGTTATCTTCATTTATTACTCCACATATATCTCGATTCGTCTTGAGCATATAATGTTTATGTTCGTCACATAATGTTTGTTTCAGAACTTTATCTTTATTTGACTTGATTCTGTTCATTCGCACTTCTATTGACTAATGAAACTGATAATTCTCGAATACATTTAAGATGAGTACTATTAGTTTCCACTGTTCAAACAAAGGTGCAAAGGCACTGAATGCGAAGGAAATGAGGAATCCAATATCCCCTTCTGGTCGTTCACTACGGCGATAGTTGTACCGAGAAATCCTAATGAAATATTATAATAAGGTTATTGATGGATAAATGAAAAGAGAAGAATAAAAGTGTTGATAAGCGTTAGAATTTTTCTATCTATTGGTTGTCGGATCAGGAAACTCAACATAAAACACAAAAAAAATATAAAACATAAAAACACACAAAAACTCTATGGCTAAAATCGCTTTGATCCGTCGAAATAGACCGAGCGAAAAGATCGTCATCCGATTGCTCAGATTTCTTTTCCGAACGGTCCAGATGTGTATTCCCCTCAATCTGGATGTAATAAACGAACGGTGTAGGGCGATTCGACCAGTCCGATGTAATTGCCGAACGCCCCCCCTACTGTATATTTGCAAGACACGTGAAAAACACGATTTTTTACGAAAAGCAACGTTCCAGAGTTGAGTATAGTAGCGTGGGTTAAATATGGGTGGTAGTTATTAATTCAATTATGTTTCTTTCATTCCATAATTGACTAGATGATGTATAACCAAAAGGGGTATTTTTTGAAAAAATACTATTGAAGCTAGTTAATGAAGATGTTATGTTCATTTCCTCTCAGTACCTACCCCTAAAAAAGCACGACTCTGCCGT
The DNA here is from genome assembly GCA_013421045.1 of Propylea japonica. NCBI lineage: Eukaryota > Metazoa > Arthropoda > Insecta > Coleoptera > Coccinellidae > Propylea > Propylea japonica. The sequence continues at coordinate 48,692,706 of CM024239.1, forward strand.
TGAACTATCAACAAAATACACAATGACAAGTTCTCCAAAAATTTCCATGTGTCAACTTGACTTTTTACACACTCGTAACACAGAGGTCTTGTCACGGTCGCCAAATGTTAAAGAAGTTTCAACTTCAGTAATTTATCTTTGTATATTACATTAATATTTTAAAATACGGTAAATTTAAATACAAAATCGACGTGTTTCAAGATTATTTCTTAAAATGGTCTGCTTAGCTAAAAATGAATTTGTTCCATACTTTACGGACATGGTGTATATGTGATGATGGAAATAATATATAAAATATATAACATGCTATAAATTAACGTTAATTGAGCCTAATTAATGTTTTATCAATATGTAGAAATGTAGCAATCTTTCAGCCTGTCAAAAGTAGTTCGATTGGTAATAATAAACAATTAATGTCATTGAAGAAATTAAGAAAAAGTTGGGTTTGACAATGTCCGCAAAAATTCAATGAAATATTCAAGTAAATAGGGATAATCAATAGTATGAATAAAAAGTTATGCATTTTTTCATTGTCTACAAATTATACGTCTGTTTGCTTGAATAATAATATACATTAATCACTAGTGAATAATGAATCATTAATCATTGCTGTTACATGCTTTCTTGATTCAGCTTACATATAATACCGTTAAAACTGATATTTCTTCAGTATTTTGAAATTCCCCGAATAACAAATATAGGTATACCTTTTGAATCGAAGGCCAAATCTACACTCATATTACATCAATTAAATCAACTTTTGAGCACAATATATACAATGTCAAGCATAGACTAACTTAACGGAGAATAGATGAGACACTAGTAGAACAAGCTTCAACGCCATCTGTTTTTGTACAACATTACTAATTCGTGAAAAAAACTCAATTGAAAAAGGAATCTGTATATCGTAAAGTTGCCTCAAAAAAAATTCTGTAGTGCACCTTTTGAATAGGTAGGTACACCCATATTTAATAAATATCTAATCAATAAACTAATTATTGCATTGAAAACATTTTCAAAAAATAAAAATAATGACTTCAATAATACAAAATATGAGTATTTACCGACTAAACTTATTCAATACATCAAAAACTTTTTTGAAAACTACGAGTATCTTAATTCTTATAGGTAACAGAATATACATATAAAATTTTATAATTACCTTCTTGCATCTCGATTTTCACATCCAATAACACAGCACGTCTTCACTCTTGCAGGCATATCGAAATTTATTATATTTCAAAAAGAACGTGTCAAACCACTCCTTGTGTCAGTTGACAATTCAAAGGTTTTTTGATAATAATGATTTTACATACTTACTATTTTCTCGATAGGATTTCCATGAATGCAACGACATCTAACTATCAAATTGAAAATAATTTTTTCGTGTATTAGTCTCCTCCTCCGACAGATGGCGCGGAATATACGAGTGGCTCATCTAATTTTTTAGTTTGTCTATGATGACAAGTTCTCCAAAAAAAATTCTCAAATGTCAACTTGACTTTTTCCACACTTATAATAGAATGGTCCTGTCACGGTCGCAAAATGTTGAAAACCTCAAGAAATATAGTGGTTGTTGATGTAGTATGGTTATAGTTGGCTGCTCGCGTATAATGGCTATTATTCGCTCGGTAATTTGGGCCACTCGCCTACGGTTCGTACCCTAAACTTCACCTCATGAGTAGTAGCTGTCATTATACGCTGTTATCATCTTTTCAAGCCTCCCTGATTATTATGTTGGCAATTTATTAAACATTGTTTCAATTCTAAGTCCTTCCACTGCCGAAAATTCAAACCTAATTTTTCTACTTCTGAAGTGACTTCAATGGTGACACGTCTGCCTTACCAAACGAACTTTGTTCATCCTATGAAGATCACCCACCCATCATTGATCTCCAAAGTTTTGCTAAGCGTCGAACAAGAGAAACCTCATTTTCACGTTCCGTTCAATTAGTGGTCATTTCGGCACGGAAATCAGAATTAATCGTATAATCAAATTGAACACAAACATCTTGCGAGACCATCGTCTCAAGTTGTTGAAGGAAGCTTTCAAGTCATCTTCCTGATAGATGTTTCTCTCCAATAGGGTAACCGGCTATCACCATCAATTATGTAAGAAGACTCGTTAAGTTAACGCTCTCAAGAATATTAGTCTGGATAAGTGTTGTTTAAGCTGGTTTTGGAGTTTCATTACCAAATGTCTTTAATTTTCGAATTTTTAGCCGAAAATGTTCTCAAACGATAGGGTTCGACTCCCTGATGACGAACCCGTGGTCAAATTCAATTCTGGCCTTAGGGCCGCCCTTAGCGCTATCACTTTCGAAGGGATTGTCCTGGACATTCGAGATTTTCAAGGTGAGTTCGGCTCTCAAATGCCGCGGTATAGAGTTCGTTAACCAGTCAAATCGTACAAGGTGTTCCATAATTTTATGGCCATTAAAAAATTTTGTTTCCCATTTCAGACAAAATGAAACCAATCGAAATGAAATTTTGCTGCCACGTGCAAGATGCTCATAATAAGCCTCGTGCAATTTTTTATGTTCATAGTATTAACAGAACCCTAGAATATTCAATTGGAATATTTAAAGAAAGATTCTCTATAATTCAAGATATCAGATTCACGTGAAATGAAAATATTTTGTGAATGAAGATTGATATGCTCAATGTTCATGCAAAATTTCGAAAGGGTTGCATCATCAGAACCAGAGAATAATTTTTTTCTAAATTATGAACTTATCGACTTATCCGCGCGGCCGGCTGTCCGTTAGCACCTTAAGTTTCAATTACACTCAGCCCTCCTTTTACTGCCATATTGTCGGCAATAATTCCCTAAATACTTTTGCAACATTATTTAAGACAGTGAGCATTTACACTCTGCCGCAACATTTCCCTCGCGACCAAGTGTCGGCAACGACGGACAAAGAAATTCCACAGCAACCTAGTTAAATTTAAGCCGGTACTTTGACTTCCGTACGAAAGACCGCCAATTCAGGAAGCGTAGAGCAACACGTGTGGGTATGTGAGACAGCAAGGAATTACTGTACCCTAGCTGCTCTGTGAGTATGGGGTAAGTGCCCCCATAACTTATCCCGACCTAACTTGCAATTTAAGAAGTGGAAAGACGTCTGTCGTCTTCAATAATCCGTCGAACACTGCTGATATTTTTCGCTGCGGTCATGGCTGTCATTTTCAACCTCAATCACGAACCTCCACGGACTGTTCATGCTATGCAAACACTCTGGCTCGCAACAGCGTCTCTTTTCCGAACATGGGCAGTCAATCTCAAGATTTTGGCCTGTTTTACGCCTTCTGCGGCTAGAATCTTGATTACAACACGTTGCGCAATTGACGCAAAAAATATAGCTCAAATAAAGTTA